>JTEE01000026.1:1047321-1075743 GCA_002896455.3 Chlorella sp. ArM0029B
CGGTGGGGCTTCTTCACGCCGCCGGTGGCGGGCGCCGACTTGCGGGCGGCCTTGGTGGCCAGCTGCTTGCGGGGCGCCTTGCCGCCGGTGGACTTGCGGGCAGTCTGCTTGGTGCGGGCCATGGTGCCGGAGTGTGGTGTGTTGAGAAGATTGGTTGGGTGAGGTTGGCGGCGGGGGCGGCCCTCTTGTAGTCCTGCGCTCTCTGGCTGCCTGACTGCAGGTTGTGCTTTGCGATCGCACTCTGTGCTTTCCTGAACAGGCCGAGACCAGCGCTGCTAGGCGCGCTCACCCATCCGGGGCCATGCCTGTTGCTGGCTGTCAGCGGCTGCCGAGGGTGGTGTGCTTCCAAAGCACAACGGGCGGCTCTGCACATGCGACACACCGGATGGGTGAGCGCTCCTGTTGGCCCTTCGGAGGTTTCCCTGCCGCCGTGCCGCCGCCCTGCAGCACCATAAAAGCCACCCCTCTGCACCCATCTCCTCACCCTCCCACTTCTCACCTCAACCAACCAACCAACCATGTCTGGACGCGGCAAGGGCGGCAAGGGCCTGGGCAAGGGCGGTGCCAAGCGCCACCGCAAGGTGCTGCGCGACAACATCCAGGGCATCACCAAGCCCGCCATCCGCCGCCTGGCCCGCCGTGGCGGTGTCAAGCGCATCAGCGGCCTCATCTACGAGGAGACCCGCGGCGTGCTCAAGGTGTTCCTTGAGAACGTGGTACGCGACGCCGTGACTTACACCGAGCACGCCCGCCGCAAGACCGTGACCGCCTTCGACGTGGTCTACGCGCTCAAGCGCCAGGGACGCACCCTGTACGGCTTCGGCGCATAAACCGGCAGCCGCCTGGCACTCCAGCCTCCAAGCCTCCCCACACACAAACACTGGTGTTATTCAACACCACCCCTCCTCCTGGAAAGACATCCTCTGTATGCCTGCTCACCTTCCCATGCTGGCACCACTTTCCTGATCATCGCTCTGTGGCGTGTGCTGCTAGCCTGGGGTCAGCTTGGCTGCAGGAGGCAGCATCAGCAACTCACCACACTCACTGCTGCAGCTTCCCTGGAATCAAGCAGGCTGCTCCCAAATGCGCGACGCCGAAATTCCCTGCTCCGCCGCATTTCTTTCCTGCCGCCTCCGCCTGCATCCCAACCCTCCGTGGAGTGCTGTCTCATCTTCCATGCCCCCCTCCCCTGCCCCTCCACTCACACTCGCCCGCCGGCACAGAGTCAGCCCTGCTCTATTTCCCCGCCTTGCCCTGGCCCCTCCCTCCGCTGCATTCCTGGCACCATCAGATTTACAGGCATACAGTACAGCTGGAGCACGTTTGAAAGAACAGAAGAAGGCAGCAGGAGAGGGCACAGGCAGTGGGTAGAGGACAAGAGGCATGGCCGAGAGCTCATGACTGTTCAGTAGGGTGACATGAGTTACACAGCTCCACCGCTCGAGCATGCGGGAGGCAGGAAGTGGGGAGCACGGAGCTGAGCAGGCTCCAGCGTGCCAAATCGGGGCTGGCGAACGGGCTGCCAGCCGTGCCGGCCCGCCTGCCGAGGCGTTTGATTTCCGACCGGTCACGCACCATCAAACTTGGCAAGCGCCAGCTGCTGCCGCAGGCCTCCCAATCGCTGGCGCATGCGGCAGTGCAAGTCTGATTTGGCGGCTTTGACGTGGTGCTGCCAGAAGGCCTGCAGGGGTGCCAGCGGGGGTGGGCAGTACCACGGCGCCAGGTCAGCTTCAGCCTGAATCACGATCACATAATTCGGGCAGCAGTCCATCTGAAATGGGCTGAATCAACGCCCAGCCGGGGACCCGTTGCAGTGCTTACTGAATGCACTGGATCGGCATGGCAATGACACTCATGCCCTGATGTGCCATTGTTCGCATCTGCCTCTCGCACTTGCCTCGAACAAGCGTGCAGCCTCTTCCACCTGCTCCTCCGCCGCCGCCTCGGTGGCTGTGAACTGCACAACGACTGGCGCTGACTGCGGCTCCTGTTGCTGCTGGCCCTGCTCTATTTCCGCACTGCCTGCCGCCGCTGGAGCGGCCCTGGCTGCCGCCGCCACCGAAACCTCCACGCCTCGTGGCAGCAGCCCTGGCCCCTGCGCCCGCGCCCTTGCGCCGCTGGTGGTGGCCTCTGCGAAGGCCGCCAGCAACAGGTTGGCCAGCGCGCTGCTGCTGGCTGCCGACGTCTGTCCACAGTGGAGGGTGACCCGCAGCGCGCCCCCTTCGCGGTCTCGCTGCAGCGTGGTCAGGGGCGGCTGATCACTGCCCGCGGTTTGGGTCTGCCGCGAGGCCGCCAAGGCGCCCAGCCAGTCGGGAGTGCACATGCCGCGCCCAGAAGGGCGGGGCACTGCAGCTGGCGAGGTACCTGAGGCTTTGCAAAGTACAAGCGTAAGATCAGAAGCTGCGCCGAGGGCAGCAGGCACTAGCAGGCAGATTGATCACTGGCGCCGCCTCAACGGGCATTGGGGCCAGCATAGAAACGCTTGATAGAAAGGCCAGCATGTGGCTCGACCCAACATGCCCCTTGATCAGCGGCATGGCTGAGCTTTTGTGCACACAAAGCAGGAGCTTTTGTGCCACAGTCTGCATGCCTTGCTCCGTGTGTGAAAGCCGATCCAGCCGCATGCACACATGGAGGGCAAGGGCGGAGGAAGGCGCAGACGCCAACCTCACTGCTGGATGTAACGAGCAATCAAGACCTGCCTGCCTGCTGTTACCCTCGAAATCTGCTGCAGTTTCCCAGCAGACCATGCATGATTCATGCCGTACAGTGCCCAGAAACACCAGGCGAGGAGTGGGACTGCAGGGCCTTCTCCAAACACGCGAGAGACGTGAGTGCTGGCTCGCACCAGGCGAGGGGCATCCCTGTCTGCATGGCCCCGCTTGGTGAATGCAGGCGGTGTCGGAATGCAAAGGCTGGTGCGCAGAAATGGCCCATGGAGGCAATGAGGACATTGCGGTCCGGCCTGGAGAGACGCAGGGTGTGGCCCCATATTTCCCGCCGCCAGCGGCGGCGCCGCCTCCACGGCCGCCTGGATTGCGGGCACCCTACTCATCGGCTGGGGCATTGGATCGCTTGAGTTCAATTCATTCACCGCGCTCCTTACGGCTTGCACAGCCACACGAGCGTGTGGCTGCCACAACCCTTCCCAAGTTCGAAGCAGCAAAGGTGCGCGCGATTGCAAGGTAAATTGCCGAATTTCAGGGAAATGCCCTCCGAGCAGGGAATGAGGGCCACTGGGGCACAGCGTCAGCAAATTGCGTCCAGCAATTTATGCACCCCTGCGGGCACGTGGGCAGCAGGCATCGCGCACAGCATCCGGCCGCCCTGAATGGTTCTGAGCAAATAGTATAGCGTTCGGTGGAGCTGCACCGTTGCAGAGGCGCGTGCAGAAGAGCCCGAAAGGTGCGCAAGGGTGCTTCCCCCCTCCAGCAGCCCCTCCAGGAAATCGCGGAGGCCAGGGATGTAGGGGGGTGCACGTTTTTTGCGCTCTGCCCCTCACTCAACGCAGAGCGCCGGCCGGACACACAAAGACCTAGCGCGAGGGCACCTGCGCTGGGGCTGGGGCTCCCTGAACCTGCTGGGATTGAGCGGATGCGCTTGGAAGCAGCTTGGCAGAGAGGGTGGGCTCCATAGAGGGTGGTCCCCAATACCCTCGCTGCCCACCTGGCCTGCGCTCTCTGGTCGCAGGCCCACACGCACACACACGCTGGACACTGCAGTGATCTCGGGCGTCGGCGGCTGGCATGAGCCGGAGCAGCTGGCAGTCTTGCAGCCGCTGTCGCCCCGCTCCGCCCCCGCCGACCTGCGCAACCACCGCGGACGCGGAGCCACGTCGCCGCGCTCACCGCTGCCGCCCACCATCCCTGAGCAGCAGGAGCTCGGGCCTACAGTCAGCGCCAGCCCTGGCATGAGCGCTGGCGCACATGGGCCAGAGGGCTCCCTCTCCCAGTCCTCCAGCAGCCACGACAGCCTGGCGGAGTTCGGGGCCGTGGCGGCAGCGGTGGTGGGTGCTGCCCCCGACTCTGAGCTTCCTGAGCTCGATCAGCGCAAAGTAGTTGTGCTAGGGTGAGCCCACGCCTGTGCATTCCCTCTGCAAACCTGCCTGCTGCTGGTGCAGCTGCACGTTTGATCCTGACTCCGGCTGCACACTGTGAGCTGCAACGCTGGTCCCCCGGGCCCTCCGGTGGGTGCTCCCGCCCTCGTCAGACCCATGCAGCCGCCCCGGCCAGTGCTGTGCTGCAATGGTTTACCGGCCATCTTTTCCATTCCCTCTGTCAGTCACTGCCGCCAGCGCCCGGTGGCCGCTGGCAGCGCTGCCTGCCTTGGCTGCCTGCCTGCCTGCCTTCCTTACGCCATGCCCCTCCTGCCGGCTCGCCGCTCCGCTGCTGCAGTGTGCCGTGGCAGACAGATGACCTCACGCTGCAGCAGCACTTCCGGGCGCATGGTCCCGTGGATGAGGCGCAGATCATGCGGGAGAAGTACAGCGGCAAGTCGCGCGGCTTTGGGTTTGTGACCTTCCGCGACACAGGTGTGTGGGTGGACAGGGACGGGTGCTGGGGGAGTGATCTGCCTGGCGGTTGGCGACGTGCAGGCACACACACGGTGTGGGTGGGCAGGGCAACTGGGGTGAGGGCAAGCAGGCAGCGGCTTTTTATGTTTGGCGTGCTTGCGCGAGCCATTGGGAGGGCCTGCCCACGTTTTCTCCCGACCTGTTGTTGTTTGTGTCCCATCCCCTGCCCACCCGCCCCGCAGCCGACATGTTGGCGGTGGTTTGCTGTCCTGGCACCAGCCATTGGCAGGGCCTGTCCGTCCTGCTCCCAACTTGTTGCGTGTGTCCCCTCCCTCCCCTGCCCACCCACCCTGCAGGCGACGCCCTGAAAGCGGTGAACTCCGAGCACATCATTGACGGGCGCAAGTGCGAGGCCAAGTTTGCTTTGCCCGAGGGCAGGGTGGGCAGCGCGCGCACGACGCGCATCTTTGTGGCTCGCATCCCCGCCGCCGTCAGCGATGTACAGTTCAGGCAGTACTTTGAGCAGGTGGGTGCCGGGCCGATGAGGAGTGCACACAACAGGCTTTCAACAAATTGCTGGGCGGATGAGGAGTGCACACAACAGGCTTTCTAGGAATTGCAGGGGAGTGTGTTGCGGGGGCCACGTCCGCCAGCAGTTTGGCAGGCAGGTGAATGCTTCCCTGTGACTGCTATCTGGTGCCTGGGTTCACTGAGGTTTTACGGGGGGCAGCGGCAAGAGCCGCTCTGCCAGTGATCTGTTGAGTGCCTAAGTGCCTAGTCGAGGGGTGCCTGCCCGCCAATGTGACCAGAGCATGCATGACGTCACAGGGCAGCAGCAGTTTGATGCCTGGACCGTTGGCTGGCGGCATCCACCTCCTCTTGCAGCCTCCTGCATGCGTGGTGCCGCCGCCGCTGCCAGCTTCAGTGCCCCCCAGCCAGCCGCTCGCTCCTCCCTCCCTGTTTGCCTCGCCTCTCCTTCCGCTGCTGTGCCCCGAACTTTGCGGCCCTGTGCTCCCCTTGCTGTGCTCTGTCCCCTCTTGCAGTATGGTGTGTGCCAGGACTGCTACATGCCCAAAGACCCCTCCAAGCAGGGCCACCGGGGCATCGGGTTTGTGACCTACAGCAGCCCAGAGTCAGGTGAGCAGGCGGCAGGGTTGAGATGGGCCAGGGTGGCAGGGCTCAGAGGCCAGGGTAGGGCAAGTGGGGTGGGCAGAAATGCAGCAAGGCAGCGCTGCGTGCGGCTGCCTGCATGCGCCCTAGCTAGCTGCATGGAGATTGTGGTCAGCGGCCTGGGGTGTGTTCTTTCTGTGCGGTGTGCCTCGCCCTCCTGCCCATGCTCGTGCCCCGTGGACCCGCTCACACCAGAGCTGTTTCGCTGGCCTGCCCGGCACAGGCAACTGGTGTGAGCCAGGCAGCCAAAGTACAGCTGTCCCTGCTACCACCCTGCTGCCTCCCTGGCCTTGTTGCGCAGTGGAGCTGATCATTAGCCACCTTTTTTTCCTTCTTTTGTTGGTGACCTAACAGACAGCTGTCGCTGATCCTGTACCCCTGCTGCCTCCCTGCCCATGTTGTGCAGTGGAGCTGATTAGTAGCCACTTGTTTTACTTTTTCTTTTGTTGGTGACCTACTAGACAGCTGCCGCTGATCCTGTACCCTTGCTGCCTCCCTGCCCTTTGTTGTGCAGTGGAGCTTCTGATGAGCCACCTTTTTTGCTCTTTCTTTTGTTGGTGACCTAACAGACAGCTGTCGGTGACCCTGTACCCCTGCTGCCTCCCTGCCCTTTGTTGTGCAGTGGAGCTTGTGATGAGCCAGACGCATGTGCTCAACGGCAACGAGATTGCGATTGACCGGGCCACTCCCAAGGAGAAGGGCGTGCTGCTGCCGGGGCGGCTGAGCATGAGCCAGCCCAACCTGGCAATGGCCAGCGGTGGCAGCGGGCACGCGGGCGGACACTTTGCGGGGCTCATGCGGGGGGCGGCGTCGCCCTCAGGGTGAGTTGTGTTGCTACAACATTGTGCTGGGCGTGGCATGGGAGGGGCAGGCCGGGGTGAGGGGTGAAGGTCGATGATGAGGCAGCGCGGGATGTGTGGGCGTGCGGTGCGCCGACGGTGCCGACGGCGCAGGCGGCTGCTGCCAAGTGCCAGGGTCTGGCTGTCGTGGCTGCCTGCGTTCCCCAGAGCGTGCAAGCAGGCAGGCAGGCAGGCAGGCACCTTGCAGCGCTGCCTAACATTGCCCCTGCTGCGCGTGCTGCCCCCCCCGCCTGCCGCAGGCTCAGCAGCAGCCTTTTGATGAGCGGGCGGCAGATGAGCCAGACAGGCATGCCGCTGGGCAGCGCAGGCAGCACCGGCTTGCTGGGCAGCCCGCCGGGGCAGCAGCTGCTGCAGGGTAACGGCAGCACGCACGGCGGCAGCGGCAGCTACCACGGGGGAAGCTACCACGGGGGAAGCTATCACGGCGGCCAGGCTGGCGCAAGCTACTCTGGCGGGCAGTCTGCAAGCGGCAGCTACCATGGCGGGCAGGCGGGCGGCAGCTACCATGGCGGGCAGGCGGGCGGCAGCTATCACGGCGGCCAGACTGGCGGCAGCTACCCGGGCGGGCAGTCTGCGGGCGGCAGCTACCATGGCGGGCAGTCGGGTGGCAGCTACGCTGGGGGCCAGTCGGCGAGCGGCAGCTACCACGGTGGGCAGTCTGCGAGTGGCAGCTACCACGGCGGGCAGTCTGCGAGCGGCAGCTACCATGGGGGCAGCTATCACGGGGGCAGCTACCACGGGGGGCAGCTGGGAGGCGGCGGTGATGGCAGCTTCCACGGAGGCCAAGCGGGCAGCGGCGGCGCATATGGTGGGCAGGCGGGCAGCGGCGGGGCATACGGCGGCAGCCTGGCCAGCAGCCTGGCTTCTTTTGGCTCTGCAGGGATCAACATCAATGCAAACCTGCTGGCCCAGGCACAGGCGGCGGCTCTGCAGCAGCAGCTGAGCAACAGTGCGGGACTGGCTAGCAGCTTGGATGCCAACAGCCCCTCGCAGCTCATCTCCCTTCTCAGCGCCAACACAGCGGCGGCGGCAGCGGCCAACAGCGCAGGCATGGGTGGCGGGCGGTACGGGGGGCAGCACGGCGGAAGTACAGCTTCCTCCCACACCGACCTGTCGGGCCTGCTGGGAGGCCAGCAGCCGGAGCCATGCGTGCACGGCGGGTGGATGCGCAGCACGCTGCCGCCCACACCAGGGGGCGGCCTCACCGGCAGCGGCAACTCTCTGGGCCCTGCTTCGGCCCGCGCAGGTGCGCTGTTGCATGGGAGCCAGCTGGCATGCCCTTTGCTGGGCTGCAATCGTTTGGGTTGGCCTGGGCTGCTCTGTCTCTCGCCTGGAATGCCGTGCACCAGGCTGCGCCGATGCCGCCGCCGCCGGCATCGGGGCCAGCAGAAGAGGGCCTGGCCACCACTGCTTCCCTGCTGTGCACCGGCTAGCGCCAAGCACGTGCCTGCGCCTTCCTTCTTCCTGCCCCATGCCCTCCCTTGCACACCCCATTCCACTGCCACTCCCTCCCTTGCACACCCCATTCCACTGCCGCATCGGGGCCATCAGAAGAGGGCCTGGCCACCAATCCCTCCCTGCTCTCCCAGCCGTGCACCGGCTCGCGCCAAGCATGTGCCTGCGGCCCCCCGCTTCGCCTTGCTCTCTGCCCTCCTGCGCACCCCCCATTCCGCTGCCACTTAATCCCACCCTGCTCCTTACCCTCCCTTGCACCCCATCCGCAGCCACTTACTCCCATCCTGCCACGTCACCCTCCCTCTGCAGGCCCCCGCATATTCATTGGCAAGCTGAACAAGGACACGTCTGAGCACGATGTGAAGGAGCACTTCATGCGGTTTGGATTTGTGCTGGACGTGTACCTGCCGCGAGGTGAGCGGGCAGGCAGAACAGGGAGCAGGCAGGGGCGGTACAGGGGCAGTACAGTTGGGCAGGGGACAGGCAACAGTGCGGTTGTGCCTGGTCTATACTGCCGCGAGGTGAGCGGGCAGGCAGGGCCGGTATGGGTGGGCAGGGGGCGGAGCAGAGTGCTGTTGAAGGGCCGGCGCTCTGTGCGATGTGGTGCTGTTGTTGCGCCCGAGGTGAGCAGGCAGGGGCGCACCTCACGTCAGGGGCAGGGGCAGATGCGGGGCGGTGCAGGCAGTGCATCCTGCCACGCCTTGCAACATCCCTGTCCAATGCTGTCTCCCTCCTGGTGGGACCCATTGTTGCCCGCTGAACACACTTGCCCCCTATTCACATGTGTTGCCCCCTATTCACATGTGTTGCCCCCTATTCACATGTGTTGCCCCCTATTCACATGTGTTGCCCCCTATGCACATGCGTTGCCCTCCATTCACGTTGGAACCTCATGTGCTGAAGACAACCCTGTGTGTTGCATCCTTGCTGCAGACAAGAACAACAAGCGGGAGCACCGCGGCTTTGGGTTTGTGACGTTTGAGACGGAGGCAGCCATCCAGCGGGTGGTGGCACACGGCCCGCACCACATCCGAGGCTCCATTGTGGCAATCGACTCGGCAGTGCCCCGCCAGGTGGGTGCTGGCTGGCTGCAGCCTGCATGTTTTTTTGGCTATGTTGCCTGCTTGCCTGACAGACATGAATGCAGTGGATTGCAGCGGATGGCAGGTGTGTGACTATCCTGCCTGCCTGACAGACAGACTGAGTGTGGGTTGCATGGCGCATTCCAGCACAAGCCTGGAACCGTGGCTATGTTGCATGCTGTGGCATGGTGGGGACTGGGCTGGGCGGCGGATATTTGTGACGATGCACGCTGCCGTGTATTCTGCCGGGTTGTGGGGGCTTGGGTTGGCGGGGCCTGGGAATTGGCTGCGCTTGCAGCATCGCAGGCAGAGGGTGCATACGAAGCAGCGCGGCCAAGCGAGGGTAGCGGCTGGGGGGCCTAACGAGGCCGCCATGCCTGCATGCAGTGCAGCCCGCCCGCCGCTGCGCTGTGCTGCGCTGTGCTGTGGTGCACCTGCCCTGCACCTGCCCTGCCCAATTCCCCAGCATAGCCAAGGCCCGCCCTCCTCCTTGCATACCCACAGTTGACACGTATGTCCCAAATAGCCCTGCCCTGCCCTGCAGGAGGAGGTTGTGCTTGCGTTTGAGGGGCACACGGGTCTGGCTGCCAGCGCCGCGATGGCAGGCGCCGCCCGGGAGACGGCAGAGGCGATACATGCCATGGAGGTGTTGAGCTTGGAGGGCAGCGGGCGGGGGCGGGCGATGCTGCGGCCACACCTGTCTGCCGCTGTGGGCATGGGGCAGCACTATTGAGAAGAGCGCCGCGTGCGCTGCCTTGGTAGCACGCCTGCAGGCGCTTGCTGGCCGCTCGGCCAGCCGGGCGCCCCCCTCGGAAAATGAGGGCTGCGCCAGACCGTATAGCGCCGCTCTTGAGGTGCGCCTGACGCAGGAAGCAGTGGATTGGTCCACAGTTGTCTGTGCGCCCGTTGGGCACACCAGCCTGCCCCTGCGCCAAGGCCCAACCCCCGCCTTTACAAGAACCGACCGTGTGCAAGCTACCGCACCGAAGCGTCAACACTGCACCCTACTCACTCTCACCCGACTCTCGCGCCCCCTCCCAGGGGTGCCGCGTGCCACTGCCCACCCCCGTTTGCCAGCCTCTCCTGTGTGCTCTGCGTGTGCCGACTTTCCCTAGACCCCTCCGGTGCCGCCCCAGCCGCCGTGCATGTTGTGCCGGCATCGCCTGTCTGTTCTTGCACTTGCCTTGCCCCAATTTGTTTTTTTCGTCCTGCCCCCCTTCCCGCCGGTGTATTCTCCCCTTCCCACCACTCAGCCCATCTTCTGCCGCACGTTTTCGTTGGGCCATGTGGAGCAGAACGGCAAGTCCCGCCCAGTTTCAGGCAATGCACGAGCTACCCCGTCCCTACGCAGCACACCATTCATCCCATTCCTTCCCCACTCCTCTCCCCACCTTCGATAGAGCACCCTCTCTGGGTGCACAACGCCCCACTTGACACTCGCACCACATCCCTTCCTCTGCGCCTCACACACTCGCGCGCACGAGTAGCAGTTGACCAACCCTAGACCGGCCTGCCGCATAAGCCTGCACAAGTCGCCTGCCTGGGAGCCCAAGAGTGCACCGCCCCAGCGCTCTGCCGATATCTTTCTTCCTGGACATTTGGTGAGAGACCCCATCCTTTCCCTACCCCCCCTCTCCGTGCGGAGCGCACTCCTGACACGCTGGTGGGATGGAGGGCTGGGCGCGGGCCGTGCCGTGCCCCAACCCCACCTGCCCAGCTGCCCTCCCTCCCCAGCCCCCTTTTTGCCTGCTCGCCTCCCTCTCCCCTCGGGGGTCCCTCCAGCTATATTGCTCGTGAGCTTGTGACTTACTGTCTCGCCCTGTTTCTTTGCCGATTAGAAAGGAGGCACCCTGCGGGTGCTCCCCCGTTCGGCAGGCCACTGCGCCCCGGGGCCCGCAGCACCCCTCCTCTTAGCGCCCTCTTCCCCGCCCCGTCCACCCCTTATATAACTTGCGTTTCTGTCCTCCCTCCCACACCATGTCCCGAGCCGGGCCACGCGCATCCTGAAATGTACCATCAGCCCCTTTCCCATGTGTGTGCCGCCACGTGTAACCACACGCGCACGCACGCCACGCCACGCTCGCCTTCCCAACAACTTGTCCCTCTTTGCTGTAGCGCACCGCTCCCCGCACTGCCACCCCCAGTCCCTCCTTGCCCCTCCCTGTTGTTGTTTTCTTTCGGTGCTGCCGTGCACCGTCTAGTTTTGGCAGCAAACTGTCTCGGATGTGAAAGGATGTAGCACTTGAAACAGATCAAGAGTGGCATCCAAAGGGAACGGAAGAGATAGAAGCAGGATGGGGGTTTAGTGCAGTTGGCAGGCGGCCTGTCGACGTTAGGGTTCCGCAGGCAGCGCCCCCGGCCGGCCCCAAGGCCATGCAACATGCACCGCACCCGGGCGTCTGTGTAGCCAATTCAGCCCATCCGAGTCCAGTTGGGGTTGTGAGAGTGCTAGCAGGCAATTGTGAGGGGCGTGCTGAGCGCATGCTGAGCTCAGTACTGCAGGCGAGGTGAGATGAGAGGCCCAGAAAAAAGTGGACGGTTCAGCTTGTCTAGGTTCCCGCAGCGGGTCGATAGAAACGCCAGCCGCAGGTTGTGTACCATGAGAGAGGGGCTTGAGCCGGCGGCCCTGGAGGCCACCGCGACAGACGGCCGTGAGAATGGGGGTGCGGAGGCGCTGGAGGCAGCCAATGGCCACGCCACACTTGACACGGGCGACGGATCACGTGTTGGGTATAGCCAGTCCAGCGCAGCGGGCCCAGGCGGCGGTCCGCAGCCGGACCTGCGGCCCCTGCCGCTCACCCCCGCAACCAGCGGCACCACGGCTGCCGACGCCCCCAGCATGGGACGCAGCATCAGTGGGCGACGCAGCAGCAGCGGCTGGGCCAGCGCCCGCAACGTGCTGACTGCAGTAAAAACAACCAACAAGTTTTGCACGCTGCGCGACCTGATTGGGACGGATGCCTACATCCCGCCTGCCAGGGTGGGTGGATGGGCGGTACATTGCATTCCCAGTTGAAGGGCCGGGCGAGGGGCATGCCTTACAGCCCGGCCTGTGCCTGGCATAGGGTGGCACCTGCTGTGCATGTGCACAAGACAGTGCCTGGGCACACGGCACAGCCACACGCCTGTGCAGCAGCAGCAGCAGCACCCCCGCAGCGCTCATTGTGATTGTGCAGATCAGCTATTGTTAACAGCTGATCTGCACGACCCCCTGCCTTGCACGCACACACATGTGCCGACGCACGTGCCCTCCCTGCCACTCTGTGCAGCTCCGTGTGGGGAAAGCACTTGGGGAGGGCGCGTTTGCGAAAGTGGCAAGGGCGGAGCTGTGGCCGGAGGGGGAGACGCCCCGCGCAGCCAACGGCGGCGGCGGCGGCGGCGGCACGGCTGGCAACAAGGGGCCGCATGTGGTTGCTGTGAAGTCGCTGCGGCAGGAACTCCTGGCAGACCCGCAGCAGGCGAGTGGCTGCGTGTCTGCCCTGCTTCATGTGCGCTTCATCGTGCCTCAATTCTGCTTCAAATTGTGCTTCACAGGGCTTTGCTTCAGGTCCGCTTCCTGAAGGAGGCCTCTTGGATGGCCGTGCCCCCAACCCCTGCCAGGGCTTTGCGGGCAGGAAACTCTCCCTCTTGATCTGGCCCCATTGCACACGTGCGCAGAAGACCGATGCTAGGGTGCATGCACTTCATGCTGCTCTGGAAGTGGCCTGGCGTGTCGGTGCCTGCGGACGGAGGACTCTCAAATGGCCGGCTGCCCTAAATACCCTAACCCGAATTGCTTTGGAGGTGGCCTCTGACTGCAGGTGGACTGCTCTTGGTCAGCCGCCCCCCAACCTCATCCGAACCTCGGCCCTCTCTGTGCATGAAGTCAACCCTGCTCTGGGTGTGGCCCTGCCTGCAGGTGGAGCTGTTTGTGAAGGAGGTGTCGCTGCTGCGCAAGCTGAAGCACAGGTGGGCGCACACCACAGTTTGCTGGCTTTGTTTCCATGTTGGAGGGGGTGTCGCTGCTGCGCAAGCTGAAGAACGGGTGGGCGCACACCACAGTTTGCTGACTATTTATTCTGGGTAATATTGTGTCGTTTTGGCGCAAGCTGATGAGCGCATACCGCATCTTGCTGGCTTTTTGTTTTCACGAGGTCCTGCTGCTGCGCAAGCTGTAGCACAGGTGAGCGCACATCGCAGCCTGCTGGCATAGGGGTCTTGTTTGTTTGTTTGTTTGTTTGTTTGTTTGTTTGTTTGTTTGTTTGTTTGTTTGTTTGTTTGTTTGTTTGTTTGTTTGTTTGTTTGTTTGTTTNTTGTTTGTTTGTTTGTTTGTTTGTTTGTTTGTTTGTTTGTTTGTTTGTTTGTTTGTTTGTTTGTTTGTTTGTTTGTTTGTTTGTTTGTTGCATTAGTGTCGCTGCTGTTCAGGCTGAATGAAGCACAGGTGGGTGCACACTGGCTTCTTGGTTTGAAGAGGCGTGGCTGCCGCCGCATGCTTGTTTGTTTGCTTTTTTGTATTGTTGCTTAGTACATGTTTGGTATTGCAAGTCCACGGGGAGCCAGCAACGGTCTCGTGGTGGCGGTGCACAGGTGGGTGCATCACAGCTCGCCACCGCTTGCTGGCCTTTGGGCGCTGCTTCCTTTGCGCTTCCTGGTACACATGTGGGTACAGGATCCACACTGCTTTTGTTCATCATTCCTGTGTCTAACTACGAGTACTTTATGACATTTCTTATAGGGATTGTTCAGGAGCCATTTTTTATTTTATTTTTATAAAAAAGTTTTTTTTTGTTTTTTTTTTGCCCTGTGTACCAGGAAGCGCAAAGGAAGGATCCTAGAGCACCGCAGTTGCTTGTCATGCGACGGGACAGGGTGTCAGCTGAGGAAGTTGCACAAGAATAGAACTGGTGCTGGTAAAGTTTAGAGCGGTCGGACCTGAGATCGTGTCAGCAAACCACCTCACTTTCTTGCCCTCTGGTTGGCGCACCCCGCAGGCACATTGTGAAGTTTGTGGGGTGCAGTTGGACGCAGCGGCCGGGGCAGGACGACTCGGCGCGCGCTGGCACGGGGACGGGGGGCTTGTTCTATGTGCAGGAATACTGTGAGTGACGCTGCCATGTTATGCAAACTTACGCACACATGTAACATGGTTTGTGTGTGTGCGTGTGTTTGTGTATGTTTGTGTTGTTTTGTGTGCCAGAGTATCCACGCTGTCCCCGTGCCTCCCCCTCTTCCTGCCTGCCTGCCTGCCTGCCTGCCTGCCTGCCTGCCACCTCACAGCCAGCTAGCCAGCCAGCCAGCCAGCCAGCCTGCCTGCCTGCCTGCCTGCCTGCCTGCCTGCCAGCCTGCCTGCCTGGGCATGAAAGGCTTACACTCGTAAGCTGACACTCGTAAGACAGGGTGGGGTGCTAACCACAGCCACCGTTGGCTGGGTGCTCCGCAATGTCACCATGTTGCTTTCGCTCACTGCACCCCCTGCCTCCGGCTTCTCCTGCAGGCGCGGGGGGAAGCCTGGGAGACTTGGTGAGGAAGCAGATGAGCCAGCCCTTCAAGCAGCTCTACAGGTGAGGTTGCAGTGCACGAATAACAGTAGAGAGTATGTTACGATGAGCATTTGTTGACGGGGTAGCCTGTGGCTCACAAGAAAGTTCAAGTGAAGCATGAATGGTTAGGGTTAGGGTGGACACCCCACCAGTCCAAACAGCTGCTACAAGCTTTCTACAGCTGCACATGGTGGGAGCCCTTGGCGGGACCAACATGGACAGCTGCCTTGCTGGCGCAGTATAAGCCCAGCGGAGCCCGGCAACTGCCTGGAAGCTACGCCAGCGCCAGCACCAGCGCAGCCAAGCGACACAGAGTCGCTCAATCTAAAGAGCTTTCTCCTTCCTCCTGCTCCTCTCTCTCTGTTCGCAGTGACGCCGATGCGCTGCGCTGGTGCCTGCACATCGCCCAAGCCCTGCAGTACCTCCACGAGTCACGACCAGGTAGGTGGCAGTACTGCACCCATTGTGATAATGCAGGTACCCTTGGTGCCACCTGCCGAGGCGCCGCCCTGACTGACTGCCCGTGTGCAACCAGCTTTCTAAGGCACGTTCCAGTGGATGGAGCCAGGCCTGGCGCATGCTACTGCTGATGCACCGCCACCCACTGCTTGCACCATACCCATGTCACCACGCCGTGCAGTGGTGATCCACCGCGATTTGAAGCTGGAAAACGTGATGCTTAGCGGCGCTGACGTGGCGCATGCGGACGCTAAGCTGGGAGACTTTGGGCTGGCCCGCCTGACGCTGCCAGAGGAGAAGCAGAAGCTGGAGCGCCTGTGAGTACATGTTTTTACGCAGTCCTTTTGTGGGCTTTAAAAACAGGCTTAAAAAGTGGGGAGGTCTGAATTGTTCTCCTATGTTCTTTGTTGTTAGTAAGAGCAGGCCTCAGAGGTGGTGAGGCCTCAAGGCCGTGTGTGCTGTTGCCCGATGGAGGGGCTGAGGGCAGCGGCTGGGGTGTTTGGTTTTGGGGTGTGCTTGACATGCGGTGCCAACTGACGCTGCCAAAGGAGCAGCAGTAGCCGGAGCGCCTATGGGGTCTTCTTTCCTTGTGGTTGTGAGGCCGAGGCGCTTGTTTGTGAGGGTCCAAGGTGCTCAGGGCCCGTGTTTGCCGTTCAAGGGGGAGCACCTGGCAGCGGCTGGGGTGCCCAGGGTTGCGTATGGCGCGGGGCTGTGCCGACGGAGGGCTGTGGGTGCGGCGGCGGACATGCGACCACGCATCTGCGACACACTTTTGCCTTGCTGCGGCGCTGTAAAACGTGATACAACGAATGAAGGGCTGACAGGCTGACGCTGCCAGAGGGAAAGAAAGAGGTGCAACACGTGTGTTCTCTCGATAGATTCATCAGAAAGAGGAGCGCCAGCATTGAGCAAGCCTGTTAGTTGGGGGCAGGGCTGTCACTTGCTGTCAGTCAGCTAGTGGCTCGCGGGACATCAATGCTGTCTGGCATGTATGCTTAGGGCAGCGGGACGCGCTGCGTGGATCAGGCCAGGGCTTTTGCTGCGATTGGGCCGGCAGGGTGGCGGCAAGCAGCTGCCGGCATTTGTGTGTGCTGCGCTCAGTATTGCTCAAGTCATCCGGCTTCCCTGACACCCCTGCCTACTTTTGCTGGTTGTCACCCCTGTCCTCCCCTCTTGCTGCTTCTTCTTCTTGTTCCCTTCCAACACACTGTCCCCCCACACTGTCCCATGATTTCGTTGCTAATGTAATTGTAAGTTGATTGATCGGTTGCCCCCCTTTTCGCAGCACCAAGCTGCTTTCGCAGCCCAAGGTGGAGTGGGATACCGCCACGCGGGCCAGCTCCAAGTCGCTGGACAAGTTTTTGGATCGCATGCTGACGGGGACGACAGGTGAGATGGCATGCAGCAGGGACTGGTTGATGAGCTGGCATGCTGACTGGGGCTTCGCTGAGCTGGCATGCTGACTGGGACTGTATGACAGTCCCTGACTGGGACTGTATGACAGTCCCAGTCAGCTGGCATGCTGACTGGGGCTTTGCTGAGCTGGCATGCTGACGGGGCTGTCGCTGAGCTGCGGTGCTGATGGGGGCTGTCGATGAGCTGGCATGCAGGATATGCCATGAGCGCGCTCGCATCTCAGTGTTTCATTCATTCATGCATGTTTGAATGCATGCTGTCAACTCTGCAGTCTTACACGTGTGTCAGCATGGGTGAGATTGAGTCTCGGGGCATATTCACTCTTGCCGCCTCCCTGCCCGCCACAGTGCGCTCTTCACCGGAAGGCGACGCGTCGCTGCCGCCTTCTCTGATGGCTAGCAACATCTCCTATGCTGAGGCCTCGTCGCGTGAGCTGACGGGCAGGACCGGAAGCTTTGGGTACATGGTGAGGGAGAGGAGGGGGCACGGGCAGCTTTGGGTGCATGGTGAGGGAGAGGAGGGGGCATGGGCGGAGGAGAGGGTTGGATTTGGAGATTCGGCAGAGTGGGAGGAAGTGGGGCCCACGGAATCATGGCATGCTGGTGCGTGGAGGGTTCAGGCTTGTGCGGCAGGCGAGGGGAAGTATCAGTGGCACGTTGAGGCAGGGGAACCTTGGGAGGGAACACAGCTGCGCCCTGGAAAGCTGCCTAAGTGTGCATTCTCCAGTGCGCAGCTGTGCATGCGTACATGTGCCATGCCGTCAATTCATTTGGCAGCCCGCTCTGCACATGGCGCTGTTGCCAACGCTGTGCTGTGCCATGCTGTGCCGTGCTGTGCCGTGCTGTGCTGCAGGCGCCAGAGGTGTCCCGCAGCCAGCCGTACAACGGCCAGGCTGACATCTTCTCCCTGGGAATGTGCATGTGAGTTTGATCTGGCTTTCCTGTGCGCCTGCCAGTGAGCATGTGTATGTGAGCAAGCGAGCAAGGGGGGCAAGGGCAGACGGCAGGAAGGCAGGCAGGCACCCTATCTCAGCGTGGGTGGCGCGGTATGAACAGGCACATATCACGCTCACTTTGTGAGCAGCCAGTGGGCACGCTAGCAGTGTCTGCCCAATCCGTATTAAGATTAAACCAAGCCACCCTGACCGGCTTGCCAAAGTAGCTGCTGCACCCAGACTGCCCTTTGACTCCATGCCATCCACCGGGCCGACCCAAGACTGTGCACCCACGTACCCCCCACCTGCACTGCCCCCACCTTCCCCCGGTACCGCAGGTACTGCCTCTTCTGCCGCAGCATTCCCACCCTGCAAATTTTGCTGAACGGGGACGCAAGCCACCTGGAGCTGTATGCAGCAAAGGTGGGGCGTTCGGACCGAGCTGGGCCTGGGGTGGTAGATGGGTGGGGCGGCCCCTGCTCCCCTGGGTGCCCTGTACTGCACTGTGGACCTGTCCACCCCATTCGCACTGCCCACCTTGCATCCCTGGGCGCCCTGTGCTGCACTGTGCAGCCCCTGGGTACTGCCGGCACCCCATCTGTACTGCCGGCACCTGCTCCCCTGGGTGACCTGTACTGCACCGTGCACCCCCTGGGTACTGCCCACCCCATCTGTACTGCTGCCCCTGCTCCCCTGAGCACCCTGTGCTGCACCGTGCACCCCCTGGGTACTGCCCACCCCAACAGCTGGACAGCCCACCCCTGCTCACCTGCCGGCCCCTGCTTCCCTGGGCACCCTGTACTGCACTGTGGAGCCGTGTGTACTGCCCACCCCAACAGCTGTACTGCCCATCCCTGCTCCCCTGCCCGCCCAGGTGGCTGACGGCTACCGCCCGCCCCTGCTGTCGGGGCTGCCAGATTCTGTGGTGCGGGCGATTGAGGCGCTGTGGAAGGGAGACCCAGACCTGCGGCCCAATGCGCGTGGGGCGGTGGAGATGCTGCAGCAGATTCGGGACGCGGGTGGGTGGGGTGGGGTTGCAGCAGACTCGTGACTCGAGTGGGGTGGGGTTGCAGCAGATTCTTGACTCAAGTGGGGTGGGGTGGGGTGGGGTGGAAGGCGGGTTGTGTGTTGCCGGCAGAGGGGGGGGAAGTGCCGGTAATAACGCTGCAGGTCAAGGGGCTGGCTGGCAGGTGGGGCGTGGCTGAGATGGGTGGGTGAAGTGGGATGCCGGTAGGAGGCGGGCACCAGGTTACTGACAGGATGAGGCTGAAGGAGGCAGCGGAGACATGCCATAAGTTGTGGGGCACAGGCACCTTGAGACAGGCTGCCTGACATCTTCAGATTGCCAGTACCTTGATGCCCCCACACCAGCCGTCCAAGGTTGCTGTTCTGCCCGCCCTGTGTGCTGCAGGGGACGTGGGCGTGTCGGGCGCTGACACACACCTGCCAGAGCCCGGCTGCAGCTGCTGTGCTGTCATGTGACGTGATGGTGAGCAGCAGCAACAGGAGAGCGGCAGTGCGTGCCATCATGGCTCCGCCAATTTGGCACGATTTCGCTTCAAGCACGCTGATGCATTCTTCTTTTCTCCGAAGGTCCTCCCACACGGGCGTGTCCGAGGCCTCTGCATGTGCCGGTCTAGGGTATTTTGCCGCCTTAAACGACCTGTCGCCCTCTGTGTTGACCTTCAGGCTTCCCTTCTTTCCACCAGCAAACTTGTCCGTCTTTCTGCTGGGCCTCTTTCTTTGTTCCTTGGATTGCCAGTCGACCCTTGTACCTGCGTGTTTTGCTTGTTAATCTCCCTTCGGGCAGTTTTCTCTCACTCTCACCGGACCGCCCCAAACAAGGCTCCCTCCCCGGGCTTTTGCGGACTGCAGGTCAAACCTTGTTTCTGTGTGTTCGCTCGTTTATGTCCCTCTGAGTACTGCATTTTCACTGGGCGTGGGCCGCCGAACAACACTCCCCCACACAGCTGCTCTCACCAACCAACCGCCTGCCAGCTGCCACCCTTCAACCCCAACTTCCCCTTCATTGATCATGTAACCATTGGCATGGGTTGGTCACATGCAGAGCCTAGTAGGCTGCAGTGCTACTTAATTTATCAGTCTTAACCACTTCTCAAGTCCGCAGGGAGCGGTCTCATGGGACAGGGAGGGGGTAGAGTGTGCTGGAAGGAAGTGTGCATAGCAAAAGAAAGTGTGCAATGTGGGCGCTGGCTGACTGCGCCAGCCAGGCCACGGGGATGGAAATCGAAGGTGGGAACAAGTCTGCGAATCGTGTGCGAAGGGCGGTGCAGGCAGGCAGTGCGGGGGAGGTGGTGATGAAAGAAGTGCCACTGCTGCTGCTGCGTGTACAGCCCACATGCAAAGCCCAATCCTGCAAGTGCACAGCTCGCCAGGGCCATAGGCTCGCGTAATCATCACCACTTTCAGTACACAGGAAGCAACAGAAACCACAAAAACCGGTTGGCAGATACTGCGCCACAGAGAACGGGAAGTAAGGAAAGCGGGGTACATCAGACGGAGCTGAAGCGGGGTATATCAGCGAGCGCAAGCGCCACAAAAGGAACAGTGCACCACAGTCGTGTGCACGAGCAAGCTCGGAAAAAACATAATCAGAGTCAGAAAAGTTATCAGAAAACAACAAAGCCTCCAATGGCCGTGGGCAGGCGCCGTGCTTGCTTCAGCGCTCGCTGGCCGCCTGTACCCCGCGCTGCTGTGCCAGCAGCGCCAGCAAGCCTGCATTGCAGCCGCTCTCAACCGCCTCTTCAACCTTGTACTTCACATGGCGAGCCAAGATCTTCCGCTTCATCAGCTGGAGCGGGGTGTTGCCACCGGGGGCGCTGCAGGCAGAAGGACAGACAGGGGGCGTAGGGCAGGGGGGTCACATGAAGGCCACGCTGTGCATGCCATGCTATGCATGCTGTGCCAAAGCCAAATGCAGAAAGGCCAATTCCCAAGCACGGCCACCTCGCCAAAGGAAGCAAGCATGCGTGCCCTGCTATAAATGCTGTCCCCAGCGCCCTGCTATGCATGCTGCCCTGCTATTCATGCTGTCCCCAGCGCCCTGCTATGCATGCTGCCCTGCTATGCATGCTGCCTCCTCCCCCAGGCCGGCGCGCCCCTTTTGGCTGGCACTCACAGCCGGAAGGATTCCAAGAAGGCCAGGCAGTCGCTCGACGGCAGCCTGCCTTCCAGCAGCGGCAGCAGGTCTTCCAGAAGAATGAGCACCTCCATCTCACGCTGCTCCTCCTCTGCTGCCTGCTCAGCTGCAGCCGCCGCAGCCGCCATAACCGCCTGCCCTGCAGCTTGTGCAGTAGCCGGCACAGCCGCCGCCACAGCTGCCTGCCCCTGCCGGTATGCTACACCACCGCCTGCCTGCCCACATGAGTGTGCTGCACCAGCCGCCGCAGCAACCGCCTGCTGCTGGGGGAGAGCTGCAGCTATTGGCACCACCACGACCGGCGCACCGATTGCCTGCTGCTGCGGGCGTGCTGCAGCCGCCACCACTGCTGCTGCTGCTGCTGGTGGATTGTGTGGTCGTGCTGCAATCACTTGCTCCTGCGGGTGTGCCAGTGCAGCAGCTGCCGCTGCCGTTGCCACGGCTGCAGCCTGCTCTGGCCCACCACACTGTGGAGTCGCAGGCACCGACTGTGGCATGCGGTGGGCCTCGGCTCGGCCAGCCCCTGGCGTTGCTGCTGCTGCTGCTGGCTCAAGGAACAGCTGCTTCGCTGCCGCTGGCATGGCGGCTGCTGGCGGCGTAGATTTAGCCGTCGCCGCCGCAGCTGGCTTCCCCCCTGCCGCTTCCGCCGGCGTTGCTCCGCCTCCTGCCGCTGCCCCTGCTGGCGTTGCCGGCGGCGTTGCGCGCGCTGCCGCTGCCAGACTGCCTGCCAGGGCACGGGCTGCCACCGGCGTGCAAAGCGACGCCGCCGCAGGGCTGCCCCGCAAGCACGCGCCGGAGGGCTGGCCCCGCACTGCCAATGGTGTTGGTGCAGGGCGGGCAGGGCCTGTTTGCTTGGCCGCAGCCCTGGCAGCCTTACCCTTCGCTGCCACTGGGGTCATGGCAGCGTGGCCAGGTGCTAGGGGTTTGGCCACAATCTGGGCCGCCTGGCCCCACCTTTCCACGTTGGTCAATGGAACGCGGCCAGGAGCTGTCTTTTGAGACACGGCATCGGCTGCCCGGTGCTTGGGTGCGGGGGTGGATCCGTTGTTCTCGTTTGCCTCCTCCACTCCACGCTGCCGCTTGAAGCCGGTGGCTGGGCTGCCCTGAGGCACTGCAGCTGCTGCCGGCGGTGGCAGGCGCTGCGGCTGGTTCACACCCTGCCCAGCCAGCAGTGCCACTCCCGCCTGCTGCCCCGGCGAAGGCTGCTGGCCCTGAGGCTGCACCTGCTGCACCTGCTGTGCCTGCTGCTGCTGCTGCTGCTGCACCTCGTGCTGCTGCTGCTGCTGCACTTGCTGCACTTGCGGCTGCTGCCGCTGCTGCTGCATTTGTTGCTGCACCTGCCGCTGCTGCTGTTGCTGTTGCTGCTGCTGCTGCTGCTGCTGCACTTGCTGCTGCTGCTGCTGTTGCGCGGGCGCGCCACCCGCTGCTGCACCCGGCAATGCCAGCCCCAGCCGCTGCATACGCTCCTTCCACCCGCGCGCCGCTCCACGCAGCTCTTGCCCAACATCCAGCCTAAAGCCCTCGTCTGCATGCTCCCCCACAGCCACCTCTGCTTCAAAAGCTGCCACTGCCGCAGCTGCAGCCGCTGCGCAGGCTGAGACCACCTGTGGGGTGGCCGTGAAGCAGGGGATGCCTGCTGCTGCTGCCGCTTCGGGGCCGCCCGCCTGGCAGGCAGCACAGAGCCACTCAGCGTCCTCGTTGTCACGCAGCCTGCGGCAGGAAGGCAGCAAAAGGTGGGGTGATGTGTGGTGAGCAAGGGCCATATGAGTACGGCCTGGGATGCCGCGGCTGCTCGAGCCTGCCCAGGAAGACCACAGCAAGCACAGCAGATCATGATTCTGTGCAGCACAGCACAGCGTGGCTCAGCGCACCTGGCGTACTCCTCACCTAACAGGCAGGGGATTTGCACAGCAGAGCATAGCACAGCAGTGCGCAGCGCAGGACAGCGCAGCGCAGCACGGGGCAACACAGCACAGCGCAGCACAGCGCACCTGGCGTACCCTCCCTCTGGCAAGCAGGAGAAGCCACAGCACAGCACAGCATGGGACAGCACAGCGCAGCACAGCATGGCCCAGCGCACCCAGCGCACCTAGCGTACTCCTCATCTGATAGGCAGGAGAAGCAGACCTCCGCCTCGTCACAGCCTCCGCACATGATGTTGTCGTGCATAACATCCTGCTCCACCTCCCCCTCCTCTTCTGCCCCCCGGTTGCGGTCTCGCCCACGGCCGGCCCTGCGACCGCTGCCGCTGCCGCTGGGCTGCCCCACGGCAAACTTGTGGCTGTTGCATACAAACCAGCACTTGCTGCGGGAGGGTGGGAGGGGGAGGGCGGTGCCAGGATGTCAGCGCAGCCGCGTGTGGTCGGCACCTCCCATCCCGGCTAGCGGCTAGTTGCGGCGGCAGCACCTGCTTGCAGCACTGCTGGGTGCTGCATGGCCCATGGATGTGTGCTGCAAACCACAAAAGCAGCACGCCTGGTTTGCCTGCCAGCAGCCTGAGTATGCACAGATAGCTGGACTGACCGGTTCAAGGCCCTAAACCTACAAAAGGAACTGAACCCTGGAACCCTGTACCGCTTCTCACCTGCACACGTCGGGCAGGTGGGAGGACCCTCGCAGGCGGCGCCCCCAAAAGGCTTGGGTGACCTGCACCAGGGGGCCACACGAAAGCGGAGGAGCGATCAATGCGCACAGAAGCCACCTGGTTGTGCCTCCAGCCAACATTTCGGCCGAGATGGCGAAACGCAAGTAGAGGGTGCACGGTTAATGCATCCCGGGGTGATCGCTGACGATGCATGCACCTGCTCCCATTGCTGCTACCCCCGGCCGCGCATGGCATGTCGGTTTGCGCTGCCCGCGCTGCCCCCCCCCCTGCTGCTGTCTATTCTCACTGCCAGGTGCCCCCCCGCCCAATGACCCAACTGATGCGTGGTTCGCGGGTGTCAAGCAGAGGCTTCTGCGCTCTCCCCACCTACCCCCAGCTGCCTCGTGGGGCTCTCCCCCCACGACCCGCCCCTGCCACTCACAGCAGACAGAAAGTGCGTTGAACACATCAAAGGCATGTCACCCACCTCCAGCTGCCTCTGGTTCTCCTTCCGGGCCCCGGTCTCGCCGCGGATGCACAGCTGTCAGATGCAAGTGGGGCAGGGAGAGTAGATGCAGTGAGGAGGGCACAAAAGGACGCATGCGCAGCGCAAGGCAGGCGGGCAGGCAGGCAAACAAGCGTGCAGGCACGGCAGGCAGGCAGGTAGTGCAGGCGGGCGGGGAGGCAGGTGCGCAGGAGCATGCAGGTGCGTGCAGGCTGGAGGTCAGGCAACCAGCACTCGCCTCGTGCTGCGGCAGCGGGGCCTGCCCCGGCAGCCGCCTGAGCAGGAAGCGGCAGCGCTTGAAGTTGTCCCTGGGGTTGGTCCACAGCCACGAGTCCGCAACCTGCAGCCAGGGCCGGCAGCGGAGTTGCTTTCAGCCAAGGTGTGACAGACACTGGAGAGTGTTAGAAAGCCTAATAAGCACTGTAAGATTAGCCAAATTATTACAAGGCCTTAAAATGGGGGCTTTGTAATCTTGACAAATGCCGTGTTTCCACGCTGGCCACTCTCTCCTCGTCCACACCGGGACATTCATAACAGCGCTGCAGCACCACAGAAGTGGGCAAGCCCCCGTACTCCCCGCAGCCCCCACCCACCTCCCAGAGGCCGGTGTACAGCAGCCCGCTCTGCGTCTGGAGCAAGTGGTTGGGTGCCTGCACTTTGAGCCACAGGCGCAGGGGCGCGCCGCTCCTCTGCGCCTCCCTCATCCCCGAGTTGCCCGACGTCTCGAACGACTGGTGCCCAATCTGCTGCCCATTGTTGCCCTGCTGCCCTCCCTGGCCTGCAAGCACGGGGGTGTGAGAGACACGAGGGGCAGGGGCGTCAGGGGGCCATGAGTAGATAGGCGGGGGATCAGTAGTTAAGCGGGCAAGCAAGGCGGCCCAGATTGCGGCGCGTGGTAAGCGATCACTTGCACTCCCTGCCAAACCTCCTGCCGACTCAGTCGTACGCAACCCAAGCACCCATCCACCCTTCAGAGTGCATCCACCCCCACCCACCCTCGATAACGCAGGTCCCTAGCCCCAGCTTTCCATCCAGTAGCGGCAGCAGTCGGTTGCCGTAGTTGCCGCCTGCGCTCAAGAGCCAGGAGAAAGGGGAGGTTCTCGTAACTGTGGACAGGGCAGGCAGCTTAAATCGTACATGCCCCATAACGCAGCACCCACACCGCCTCGTTATGCTCTCATCGCACTCCCGCGCGCCCCATGCCGCAGCACCCACATCGCTCTGCCGTGCTCTGATCACACTTACGCGCGCCCCCATGCCGCAGCACCCACAGCGCTCTGCCTGCTGTGACCCCACAGCGCTCTGCCTGCTGTGACCCCTGACCTGCATGCACTGCCCCGGGCCGTAGCAGCCACAGTGCTCCCCATGCTCCCGAGCGCTCAGCATGCAGGCTGCAGTACTGGTGTACGGCGAATCCCACACCATTCTGTTTCCATGCAGGCCGTGCCTGCCCCCCGCCTCTGCGCGCGCACCTACGTACACAGCAACCGCTGCCCGCCCCTCGCCCCGGCCCTCCGTCTCGATGCCGTGCATGGTTGTGGAGCACAGGCCAGCCACAAACATTTGGCTGCGGCTCTGGCCCAGGAAGCCCACTCCCAGGCCCTCGGGCAGGCCCTGGCCGGGCGGCAGGAAGCGGTGGGCGTGGCCCATGCTGCGCTCATCCTCCTTGCAAAGCGCCGAGGCCTGCAATGATGGTGGTAATTGAGAGGCCGGGTGGTTGCTGCATGCCCTGTGGACCACTGCCCCAATGCTCCCGCTGAGCCTCTGATCGTGCGGCGCAACTGCAAGCAGGCAGGGGAGCGGACGGCAGGCCCCAAAATTGTCGCCGCCGCCAGCGGCAAAAGGGCACTCACCGCCAAGTCGACCCTGCCGTTCCTTGCGAGCGGCTTGGCACTGCAGATGCAAGGGATGTGTCTTTAGTTGCATTGTGGGCCGCTTATCCCAATGCCTCGCGCCTTTGGCGCGACTCAGCCATTGCTGGTCAGCGCTGTGTGATCAGCGGAGCGCTTGTGGGGACTGAACACGACGCCTGCACCACGCACCTGCTGCACTGGCTCACCTCTTGCACGGTGGGAGGAGGTTTGGGCCCATCCATGGTGACAGGTGATCATGCAACTGGCCCTGTTGCGTGTAGCCTTGGTACGTCCACCGCTGAGTCAGCATGCCGCAGCTGGCGCGGCACGGGCACTGCATGGCGCCCTGGGTGGGCCTGCGTCGATATTTTGCCTTGGATGATACCAAGGGGCCAGCCATGCATGCAATCTTGAGGTAGAGACCCAGCATGTGAGCCCAAGAAAGCTGGTGCTGGTGCAAGCCGTCGCCTGCCACCCATGCTTGCCGGCAGTACCACAGGGCAGGAAGGCTGAGTGCAGTACAGCTCCGACACTGCCTCCTCCAGGATGGGTCTTGCGATCTGGGCCCTCACATCGAACGAATCCTTCTCTGTTGCCTCACACCACCCCGTGTGCTCCTTCGGCCGGTGGCCCCACCCCACCAACTCTACAGAACTTCCGCCTCCCCCTGGCATCGTTGAGGCAGCTCGTCCGAACCTTGCAAGCTGTGTCTCCTGCTGTCGCCGGCCGACCGGCACAGGCCCACGTGACAGGAGTTGCTAATACTGCCCTTAGCCAGCGCGTGGTTGCAGCGGCTCGCACGGCGGCTCCCCACACGCCATGGCTGTCCACGCCGACGTAAAGCCAAGCGCCGACCGGCCGCAGCTGCAACGCAAGAGCACTCCGCTGGAGGTGCTGCACGCCGCCGTCACCGCCGCCGCCCACCCCTTCTCAGGGTTTGGTTGTTTGAGAGACCACCTGAGCAGCGAGGTCTTCATCGACCCCTCCTGCCTGCGCACCGGCCGCGCCTTGGGGGAGGGCGCGTTTGGGCACACTCACCGCGCGGAGTTGACCCTTTCGCGGGGGCGCTCGCCTCGCGGCGGCCCCTGCACTCGGGCGGTCGCCGTCAAGACTCTCCGGCGGGAGCTGCTGCAAGATCCCGAGCAGGTCCTCCTGTTTGTGAAGGAGGTGGAGCTGCTGCGCAACCTGAAGCACAGGTGTGGGGAGGCGGGGCTGTTGGGGGCACAAAGTGTCCCAAGCGCGTTGGTCCGATGTCGGCAGTCCGATATGCTCACACTCGTGCTCACGGTACTGGGCACTGCCGGCCGTGGGGTGGGCACGGGCATGCTGTGCCCCTGCCGTGCCCCGCTAAGCACCTGCTTGCCTCCCCTGGCTCCCCAAACCGTACCCGCAGGAACATTGTTGAGTTTGTTGGGTGCAGCTGGAACCGCAGCAGTTTGGACGATTCCGTGCGCAGCGGCGCCGGCGGAGGCGGCATCAAATCAGTCTACTTTGTGCAAGAATTCTGTGAGCTCGCTTCTTCAGGGCTATAAGGCCGGAGGCTAGGTTGCGTGCTGATGGGCGCCTGTGCCCGCAGGATGGTGCCCGGGGAAGGTGGCGGTCCACCCAACTTCCGGCCAGCTTCCCGCGCCGTGGGATACCACCCCTCTCACAAGGCACTTCCATCACTGCGCTCACCTCCCTGCTGCCCTGCCGCCCCCTTGTGCCCTCCGGAAGGCGCGGGAGGAAGCCTGGGTGACCTGATCAGGCGGCAAATGATCCGGCCCTACAAGCAGCTCTTTAGGTGAGGTGGGCTGGGGCTGGGGCAGGCACTACTGGGAAGGCCCAGTACATGCGGTACATGGCGGGGGCTGGCACTGGGAGGGCCCAGTACATGCGACACATGGCGGGGGCTGGCACTGGGAGGGCCCAATACATGGCGGGCACTGAGGGGTTCTGGCAGGCCACCAACAGAGGGGAGGCACGGCCGGTGTGCTTTGCAGCCTGCCATTCGCTGCCTCCACATTCGCACCATGCCCTGCCTCTCCCTACCCACATGGTGTGCCTTGCCCGCTCACCCCACTTGCACTTACACCCCGCCCGCGCACCCTGTGCAGCGACGCCGACGCTCTGCGGTGGTGCCTGGGTGCCGCCCACGCTCTGCAGTACCTCCACAGCCTGGACCCCTGCCCTGTGATGCACCGAGACCTCAAGGTAAGGTGTGGCAAACTTGTGTGGGGTGGCCTGCCAGACATGTACCACATGTATTGGGCCCTCCCAGTGCCTGCTGCCACGGACCACGTGTATTGGGCCCTCCCTGGGCGAGCAGTGCCTGCCCCGGGCGAGCTGGCATGAGAGGCGGGATGGGTGGGCAAGCGGAAGGCGAGTAGGAGCGTTCTGTGAGCACTCGCGCCAATTCTTCAACCTTTTGAAAGATTTCAAAAACAATTGCTTATCTCTAGAGCGCCCAGGCCTGCTGCGCCTCCGCTGCGTGCGTGCCTTGTAGCGCAACACTGTGCGCAGGCTCAGCTGCTCCCCTTCCTCCTGCCCCGCGCTGCAGCTGGACAACCTAATGCTGACGCACGCTGACGTGGCGCGTGCTGAGGTCAAGCTGGGAGACTTTGGGCTGGCCCGCCTGACGCTGGAAGTGATGAAGAAGCACCGGGAGGAGAAGGAGGCCTGGTGGGTGGGTGGCTAGGCAAGGCAGCATGTTGGGGTCTACTCAATCAATAAAATCACATTTCAAGTCCAGGGGGAGCCAGCAAGGTCTCATGGGACAGGGTGTTGGAGTGGGAAGGATGTGTGGGGTGGGCACGCAGGCGGGCGGGCAGGCGCGAGGGGCATGGGGTGGGCAGCCAGAAAGAGTGCCAGAAGAGAGGCCTGGGCAGTGCCTGGCGGAGTTCTGATGTTTGTGTTGTGCAAGGAGGTTGTAT
>JTEE01000026.1:1075753-1098169 GCA_002896455.3 Chlorella sp. ArM0029B
GGCATGAGAAGTGGGGGGACGGGAGGCGAGGAGGGGCGCCGCCAGTGCCGCTCAAAATAGAGCGTCAGGCATGGTGGGCCTGGGCTCTGTGCTTGCAACCTTTTTGTTTTGATCAAGCTTGACTGCTGCTCTCTGCCCCTGCCCCCGCCCCTGCCCTGCAGCCAGAAGATGCAGGCTGTGCAGTACACCGCCCTGTCAGCGACAGCTGGCGGCAGCGGGGGATCCAAGCTGAACGGCTCTGGCAGCAGCAGCGAGATGTCGCTCAAGGCCTCTGCTGAGCTGGAAGCTTCCATCCAGCCGGGAGCTGCCGCCTACGGCACGCCGCGCCGCTTTGCGGCAGCCGTGGAGCCCACCGGGCGCACGGGCAGCTTCGGATACATGGTGGGTGGGCTGGGGCTGCCTCTTGCTTGCCGTGAGGGTGGGCGCCGACATATTTTGCGCGTGCATCTTGTGTGCGTGCGTGCGTTCGTGTGTGTGCGCACGGGGGGCGCCCGCGTCCGCCCTGCCCCCCACTTGACGTGCGTTTTTTGTGCGTGTGTTTTGGATGCGCGGTGTGCAGTGTGTTCCCTGGCTGCCCCTGTTTGTGCCGCGCTGTGCACCTGCGACGCCGGGTTCCCCACATCTTCTGCACAGCACCACCTGTGCACAGCGCCGCTTGCCTCTTAAACAGTCCTTCCCATGCCTCCCTGTGTCCTGCCGCAGGCGCCGGAGGTACTGCGCAGCCAGCGGTACAACTCCCAGGCCGACATCTTCTCCCTGGGCATGTGCATGTGAGCTCATGCCTTAGTTCTCAGTTCTGAATCCCGAGATTCATGGGTTGTCGTTCGCTTCAAGTTCGTCCCAATGCTCCCTAGTTGGCGGGCAGATGGGGAGGAAGGCGGGCAGGCACCTCACGATCAGTGTTGCCAGCAGCTCAGGCTGCAGCAGGCAAGCGTGCCAAACCTGCGGCTTCCGAGTCCCCCTATTTCCGCCCACCTTCTTGCCGGTTCACGCAACCCTGCCCCTGTCCCCGCCCCCGCCGCCCGCAGGCACAACCTGTTTGCCCGCGTGCTGCCTTCCTTCCAGATCCTGCTGCAAGGGGGCGCTGAGCAGCTGGAGCAGTACGCATCCCTGGTAAGCTCGGGGCTCCTGTCAGCTGCCTGTCAGCTTCCTGTCAGCTTCCTGTTAGCTTCCTCAACCTCAGGCCTCGGGCTGCAGTTCCTCTTCTTCTTCTTCTGCACGGGGGCCTGGACCGGCAGAGCTACTCAGGGCAGGGCAGGGGTGGGTGTAAGACCGCGCGGCTGCGTGCATCCATGGAGGCTGACGGCGCTGGCTGGGTGGGCGTGCAAGTCGCAGGCAGCGTCTACACGCTCCTCCTCCCTCACCCATCGATGCTGTCCTGCCCTCGGGTGGCCAAGCAGCTGTTGCTGCTGCTTTGTGTGGAAGCAGCATCCTTCGCGCCCTCCCTCATCCGTCCCCTGCTGCCTTGTTTCCCCAGCGGTGCCACCCCTTCCTCCTCCCCCCTTCTCGCTTCTCTCCGCGTCTGGGCCTGGCGCCTCGGACTCTCTTCACTTGTGGCAAGATTGCGGATGACTTTACTCGCCCAACCCTGCTGCGTTGCCCTGCCCTGCCCTGCCCTGATCAGGTGGCTGACGGCTTCCGCCCGCCGCTGCCAGAGGGCCTGCCGCCGGCCCTGGCCGACGTCATTTGTGACTGCTGGAAGGGGGACCCAGCTCTGCGCCCGGATGCCGCGGCGGTTGTGGAGCGGCTTGAGGCGATCAGGGACTCAGGTGGGGGGGAAGTTGCGCAGGGAGCGCACACTGAGTTCGTCAGAGGGTGGGTGGGTGATGCCTGTAGGGGAGGCAGGGAGGCAGGGAGGAGTGGGTTGAGGGACGGCCAGGAGGTCGGCAGGGGTAAGAAAGGCACACAAGAGGCACGCCAACATGGCGTGCAGCTGTCACCCTAGCCCAGCAGAGTACGCCCCCTGACGCATGCCCGTGCCTTTCTTTCCTTCCTTGTGCAGGCGTGCTTCAAAGCGCCCCTGCCTGCCCCCAGGCGGCCGGCTGCTGCTCCATTATGTGAGCTCATTAGCTCACACCAATAACACCAATGAACACTTCCCCACATCTCGCACCAATAAGCACCAATGAACACCTCCCCAGCACATCCACAACCAAGCACGTTGCCTTTGCCTGCGCCAATGAGAACTTATCCACAAGTCATGCAAGCACACCACTAATAACCAGAACGCGGCAACACTAGCACCTGGCCATGACTGCAGCGCAGCTGCACAGTTTTCCTGTTTTGCCGCTCAAATGCCATTCTCTTCTTCATCCACGCATGCGCATGCATGCATGCGTGCGCTACGAAGCCACTCTAATAGGGTGCCTGGAATCATAACGATTGCACTACAGCCCGCCCCGGCACATCCATTCATCCGTCCTGCTTTTTGTTAGCACAAACTTTGCCCCGCGTGTATGAAAGCGCCTCTCTTCTGCTTGGCCCCTACTCTGCCGATCCTCCTGCGTCATGTGTGCACGCTCATTAGCGGCCCCTCCTGCTGCTCCCGTTGAAGCCGGCCCGCATGCCCGCGGCTCGTGCCGGCATGGGAGGCACGTGCATTGAGCACTCTTCATCCTTCTTTTACATACACAGCAACACATGTGAGCCCACAGCACCAACAATGCGCATGCGTTGCGATGTGTGGCACCAGCAGCAGTGGCAAGGGCGACATTGGCAGCGTATACAAAAGGTTAATACACGTCCTGGTCACAAACAGAATGTCTCACACACGAAGCCGGCCCACAACACATCCAAGCACTGGCAGCCTGAGCGGTCGGCACGGATTGATTTGGGACACACTGCTCCTGCTCACCGCAGCCGCAGTGCTGCTCCAGTGCACACCCTGTACCAGCAGTGTTGGCACTGCAGGCTCCTCGGCGGGCCGCTGCTGGTGCACTCGCCACCACAGCTCCACCAGCTCTGCGTGCTGTGCATGCTCTGCAAAAACATGGCGTAATAATGTGTGAGCGCCAGCATGGCATGCATCGAATCTGAGCGCCAGCATGGCACGTTGTCAGACTGCATGTGGTCCTAGGTCAAGTGCTTCGGAGTTTCTTAAATTATTACTTTCTTCATAGGCTAGAATCTGATCAGGTGCACAAAAGAGCACGCAATGTGGCGAGGCAGGGTCAACCGGCAGATGGTCTTGTAGCAGCAGGGAATGAATCGACGCGTTTTGTTTGAAAAAAACCCGCAACTGGCGGCTTGGAGACGTGCTGTTGGTTCCAAGCAAAAGTTGTTAAATGTTCCATGCCTGGAATTCCGTCGCCAGCCCTCACTGCACCACCGTTGGACCTGCCGTTGGCAACGCTGCCAACGCCTGCTGTCCAGCAGGGCACATGCATGGGCGCTGGAGACGCCCCCGTGAGCGGTCCATTTCAGCGGCTTCTGACACCGATCTCTGATACACGCGCACGCTATGAGCAGCGAGCCGTCGACCAGCGGCGAGAGCCGCGCGGCGGCAGCGGCGGTAGCAGCAACGGCGGACCCTAGCAGCAGCAGCGACTTCGTGAAAGTGGGAGAGGAGCGCAAGGTGGGTCGCCGGCTGCATTGCCCGCCTGGCGGCGGCGGTGGCAGCGGCTGGCGGCGGCGGCGGGGGCACCAACCCTTGTTTGCGACTGCTGTCTCGCCCCAATCTGCCTGCAGGGAAACTGCGTGCCCAAGTTCGACGCCCTATGGTTTTGCTACTGTGAGCCTGTCAGCCGCCGTCTGCTGCATGCTTCCGGCCCTCGCCTCTCGACGCTTCCCTCCCCGTTTGCCCTGCGGCATGCATGCCCCCCCGCCCCGCTCGCTCCCACCGTGTCCCTTCTATCCACCCACCCCGCTGGTGCTTCCCTCCGCGGTTGCGAGTACTGGTCCTGGAGCTGCTGCCTACTGCCTACCTGCCCAGCTGCTGCCTACCAGCAGCCCAAGTGCCAGGGGGCAGGTGGAACACTGCTGATCTCCCCGCGGACCCCCTTCCACCACCACCTAGCACGACTCACCGACTCTTTCTTTTGCTGTGGATTTGTATTTCCGTACTGTTTCATTGCGCAGCCCCCGCCTACCAGCTTCGAGAGTATTACATCACAGGAAACGTGGACGACTGCTCCCAGAAGTGGGCCGAGTTCTGGGACTGCCTCAAGCGCAAGACCAGCAAGTACAAGGACGAGGTGGGTGCACACTTTTGTACTGCTGCAGCGCTGTACAATGAATGAGGTGGGTGCTGGGCGGGGGGTAACGTTTGCTTTCCCAAAATGTCGACGACGGCAAGTAGCACGCTTATGGGTTGCTGCAGCGCTGTGCAATGAATGAGGTGGGTGCTGGGCAGGGGCTGCCTGACAGAAGGTTGTTTGCCATGTACTTTACGTCTTCCAAAACTCGGCCTGTTGTGGAAAAACATAGTTTGTTTTCAAGTCAAGATGTATCTTCAACAGTCAGAGGAGGCGGAGGCAGGGCGGGATCAGTGTGGGGTTCTCGGAATGTAAACTCAACTGACCATTTGGTATTAATTCCGCGAGCTTCAAGTGGATTAGCATGAGCCATACCCGTAACTGCTAATTCTGGTTGTGGTTAGGGCGGCTTGCCCGTACCCCTGGCTCCCCCGCCCCACACCTGGCCACCTCCCATCCTGACAACCCTCCATGCACGTGGCAACAGCAGGTGCACAGCCTGCCGGCCTCCTCACCCATATTCCCACCGCAAACCCTGCCCCGCCCTCCCTGCCCCCCTTTTTGCAGGTGCTGGCTGGCAGAGAAGCGTTTACACCTCAGGCCTCTGCACCCATACTACGCTGCCCTGCCCACTCCCTGCCCTCCCTCACAGGTGCTGGCTGTGGATGGAGCGACGGATTTCCACCTCAGGCCTCTCCGCCACCCGTAAACCCCCCAGCAAACCCTGCCCCGCCCACTCCCTGCCCCCCTTCCTGCAGGTGCTAGCAGCGGATGCAGAGAAGCGGCACCCGCTGTGGGACATCCGCACGCATTCAGAGGCGCAGCAGTTTTGGCAGCGCGAGTTTGGGCATCTGTCTGGTGAGGGGCCGACCGCAGCAGGCCCAGCGGACGGGGAGCACCACAGCGGGCGCGCCACGCTGGTGTGACGGCGCTGACTTGACCGCAGCAGGCCCAGCAGACGGGGAGCACCACAGCGGGCGCGCCATGCTGGTGTGACGGCGCTGACTTGACCGCAGCAGGCCCAGCAGACGACGGGGAACACCAAAGCGGGCGCGCCACGCTGGTGTGACAGCGCTCGGTCGCTGCCGGCGGTACCGCTGTTTTGATGCTGCTGTCGTGCGCAGGCAGTGCACTCGCCGTCCCTTTCCAACGCACCTTCCCTCTCATGCCCGGACCTGTTGCTGCCCTTCCTGACGCTGCCCGCACATTCTTCCAAGCCTACCTTGTGACTGACCCGTTTGACATCTGACCTTGTAACATGACGTGCACGTGTGAGCCTTTGGCAATGCATCAGGGGACAGGATGGCAGGGAGGTCGAGGCGCAGTCGCAGAGCAAAAAGCGGCCAGGGAAGCGTAGCGCGGGAAGGCTTTTCAAAAAAAAAAAGGATGTATGTTAACATCAGTCTACTGAGGAGAGCAGATGGCATGTTGATTGGCACTTCACTGGTTCAGCTGGCACACGTGTGTGTTTGGGTTCATGTGGACAGCAGAGGCGCGGGTGGGGTGGGCGGGCTGCTGAGTTGGTGGCGCTACAAGGCATGCATTTGTGGGGCAAAAGGGTACACTGAGCGGCGGAGAGGACTGGGCCGAGACGAGACAAGGTGATGGGCATTGCTTGGGGCCTGCGGCCAGGCAAGCGCAAATGCACACACCTCATATCGGGGAATCAGTCGGGGTGCAAGAGCGGCTCCCAGCAGAGGTGCAGGAGCAGCATCCTTTTCATACAAAGGGTCCAATTAGCTAGGCATGAGGCCACGGGCATACGTGGAGACCGCAAAGGGAAAGCGCGCGGGACCCATGCCAGCCAGCCGGCTCACAACCAGCTGACAACTGGATGACGCACTCCGCGCTGTCGCCAGCTGTCACGCCGGCCGTCCCGCCAGCTCAAAACTGGATGACGCACTCCACGCTGGCACCAGCTGTCGCTCCATCTGGCCCGCCAGCTGGCGCCGGCAGCTCAAAGCGCAGCGCCGACTGGGCGCTATCGTAAGCAAACGGCACCTGCTGTCCCGCCAGGGACACAGCCATGGGCTGGTGCGAAGCGTAGCACAGCAGGCTGCCGGGGGCGCCGGCGCCTCGCAGGCTCAGGGCCGCCCGGGCTGGCTGCACTTCAAAGCCATCGTCAGAGTGGCCGCCCTCCAAGGAGCAGCTGCAGCAAGCAGGGATGTCTTGTCATTTAATTAAAAAAGGAAAACATAGGCGGGCAGGCACAGAGAAGACGCACCGTTGCCCTTTCGCTTGGAGCAGAACGCAGGGGTGGAACCGCAGTCCAAAGCATTGCGAGCACGCGGTTGTGCAACGACTGCCTGCCACCCACGGCAGTGACTGCAAGCACAGTCGTCACTCCCCACCTAGTCTAGTCGTTACAGATTTTCACATCCCCTGAAAGAGGATTCAACTAGCCCCACCTGAGCACCGCACCGCCCCCGTTGAGCAAAGAGGTCAGGCCGATGGGCGCAAACAGCACGCCGCCTGCCTCGATGACTGGGCTGAGGGTGACGATGTCGGAACCGCCGCCGCCGGCCAGAGTCACTGACACGCTTTCGTCCGGCCCCAGCAGCCTCAACTCCTGCGCAGGGAAGAAGGCAGGCAGGCAGGCAGACTTGCGGTGTCGGAACGGGAACGTGGCTTCAACCAGCAGCGTGAGCCACAGCCAGGTTCGCGCCTCTGCTGTCACGGGCACATGCCCCTGGAGCGCATGGCCCGCCGCAGGAGCCTGCCGCCTCACTCAGCCCCTGCTCCTGCCCTCCCTTCAGGAGACACATAAACTTACAAACACATGCAAACAGACACACGGACACACACTCTCTCTCTCAGATAAAGACACAAACACGCCGCTTGATGAGATAGAGATAGAGAGAGACACACACACACACTCTCTCTCCACTATAGCCCCACCTGCGTGCTGTCCACATAGGCAGCATCCAGCTCAGCAGCGCTCTCAAGCAGAGGCGGCGGCGCATCCGCGGGGCCCACCGCTGCTCCCGCCCTCCCCTCCAGAACGACACACACTTTCACACACACATACAAACAGACACAGAGAGACACACACTCACACTCCACCTTACGACTTACTTGCGTGCTGTCCACATAGGCGGCGTACAGCTCAGCAGCGCCGTCCAGCGGTGGCGCGTCCGCGGGCCCCACCGCTGCTGTGAGCGCTGGGGGTGCCTCCTCGTGTGTGTGGAAGCGCCGGCGGGGGCGGTCAAAAGCGGAGCCTTGGATGTTGAAGGCTGCCACGGCGCAGGTGTGGGCGTTGGCATTCCAGACCTGGCGACGGGGGTGTGAGGGGGCGAGGGGTGAGAGACTACATATAAGGTGGACTGTAGAGGTCTTCAAGTACTACATATAAGGTGGACCTTAAACTATACGTAACTTGCCACCCCTTTTCAAGTAGTCGTTGGCATTCCGGACCTGGCCGGGAGTGTGAGGGGGCGAGGGGGCGAGGGGTGAGGGGTGAGGCTAGAAGGAGGTGTAGGAGTTGGCATTCCAGACCTGGCAGCGGGGGTGTGAGGGTGAGGGGTGAGGCTATAAGGAGGAGTTTGGTTGGCATTCCAGACCTGGCAGCGGGGGTGTGAGGGGGTGCGGGATGAGGCTACATATGAGGTGGAGTTTAACACCCCTTTTCAAGCAGTCTTTGGCATTCCAGACCTGGCGGTGGGGGGGTGAGGGTGTGAGGGTGGGCGTTGGGGGTAATTGGCACGAAGAGGACTGACCGACTGTGTGTGGGTTACACCTCAATTCGGCACACACCTGTGCTGCCGAGTGCTGCAATCAAACATGCACGTGGAGCGAGGGGCACGCCGTCCGTTTCAGAGGAAAAGGGTGGTGCACAGGGGCGAGCAGGTGCAGGGCTGTGCTTCCTGTGAGGGAAGCGCCAAATCAGAAGCACCTTTGCTGTTGTAAAAACTAAATTATTCAAAATTCAAAGCTCGAGATACTGGAAAGAAGTTTGACCACCCACCCACCTTGAGGGCTGTGGCGCCGTCACGGCTGACATCCGCAAACAGGCAGTCGGAGGTGGGGCGGCCTGGCAGGCGGCAGCGCAGCACTGCACGACAGGATTCAAGGCCTTTCAATTCTTCAGGCAGGCAGGCAGGCAGGCAGGCGGGACAGCAGAGGAGAGTGGGGCAGGCTTTTGCTTTTTCGGGCTCACAGTCTGTTAATCCGCAAAGAAACTCGCGACACCGACACAGGAACCACTTTGCCAGCACACCTGTCTCACAACAAATCTCCTGTCTCGTGACACCGCTCCTGGCTCCATAAGGACATCAAATGTAACTATCTAACTAACTACACACCTGCTCCCGCCCCAGCACACAGCGGCCCTGCCGCTCATTGGCACGCAGCAACTGCCTGGTCACATACACACACGATCCTGCTTCCTCATGCATGCGTCGGCACAAGCCCACCTGATTCGTCGGGCACGCAGCACCAGACAGCGTATTGCACACAGGACCCCTGCTCCCCACGCATTCATTGGCATCTTCCTTCCTTCTTTCCCTCCTGTTACACCGTGCGCGTCTGATCAAAAGCGGCGGTTTTCGGTGCGGCACACAGCCGGGAATATAAAAGAGCCGCAAGACAACACATCTGAGCTGATTGATCTCACCTGATCCGTCGGGCAGCACCAGGCGGCGCAGCAGCGGAAAGTCGTGGCGGCCGGGGCGGTCGGACACATACACCGGCCCCCCTGCAGCAGTACCAGGGTGAAGGGTGGCTGGTGGAGTGTGTGTGTGTGTGTGTGTGTGGGGGGGGGGGGTACAGAGAGCACAACACCACACAGAATTGGCCACACGCCCACTAGCTCTGCAGCAGTGGGGACAGGGTGCAGGGCAGAGGGCTGGGCCACGGCAGGCACATACAGCCTGTGTTGCACCGCACACCCAAAGTGTGCGCCCAAGGCACTCACCGCTGATGGCGCGGGCGGTGGCGTGCAGCAGCGCCTTGCCATGCTGGCTGTGAAACATGTCTGCCGTTCGGGGCAGGAGGGGCGGGGACAGGGGCAGGGTTGTTGTGATTAGCAAGGGGAGGAGGGGCGGGGACAGCTGTGAAACATGTGTGCCGGTTGGGGCCGGAAGGTCACGGTTACCGGGCAGAGCAGGGAGGGGAGGGGCATGAGGGGCATAGGGGAATGTGTTTGGCTTGACAATGGCAATGTGGGATCACGGTGGGCACAACAGGCACATCAGATGGGCCACCCTTTCCGCATCACCGCATGCCACGCTATCTTGCCAGCTACACTCTTAAGTCACACTGATACCAACTTGCTTGGGACCCTCGTCTCACTCACCCACCCAAGCTGGCCCAAATCTGTCACTCCAGTCGGATCGCGCCCGTCAGGTCCACCAAACCCACGCCCGCCCCTACTCCATCCCTCACCCCAACACCCCTGCCCCTCACCCCAATCCGGGATGACCAGGGCGCCAAAGAAGAGGGAGTTGTAGGAGCAGTTGGCGATGTGTGCCTGCATGCGCCACAGCGGGGTAGGGCAGCGTACTGGGAGATGTCACTTATTAGTTGAGGAGGATCCCAAAGGGGAGGTCAGAACGAGTTGACAGTGGGGGAGGGTCGCTAAGGTGTGTGTTACAGTCACCCCGCATAGTAGGCCCTATTGGACCGGGACAGGGGAGGGAGGGGGCAGGGACAGGGGGACAAGGGCAGAGTAAGGGGACAGGAGGGGGCAGGGACAGGGTAAGGGGAGGTCAGCACAAGGGGCCTGCTCTGCTGGAGGAGTTGGCAATGATTTTCAACCAACTAACAAGTCTACATCACACCTGCAGGGATGGAGCCAGGCACGGGAAATGAGGTGGCAAGCGCAGGCAGATGCCCATCCCAGGGGGCTCCGTGTGAAAGCAGAGGAAGAAGGAGACGCATGCTGAACATTTTGTGCTCCGAGCTCCTGAGAACGCCGTGCTGCGCAGCACGGCAGCACAGCTCCGGCTGGCAACACACCCGACATATCTCCGCACGAAATTCCCCGCACGGACAGCGCATGCCTGCTGCAACGTTGCGCAGGGCCAGCTGGCCTCACGATGCAGGCTTCCTAGTCCAGTCTAGTCGTTACAGGCGCAGGGCCAGCTGGCCTCACGATGCAGGCTTCCTAGTCTAGTCTAGTCGTTTCCCAGCGCGGGCAGCGCACCTGGTGGGAGGCCGGGTTGGTGGGGTAGAAGTCATCAGACACGCGTGCCAGGTTGGTGTCCTCCATCCTGCAGGCAGGAGGGTTGAGGGCAGGGCTGACCCAGGACACGTGGTGGCAGTGGGCTTCGGGAGCAGGACGAACATTCATTCGTCCATCCATGCATGCACTCAGTTCACAGCACTGCAGCTGAGTCGCCCCCCGCCTTGCTCGAGCTCTCTGGCTTGCTCAGCTGTAAATGTCCTTGCTGCTGTGGCACATGCACATGCCCGAACCTCCTTTGATTGCACCTCGCCTTGCTTGAGCTGTCTGCTCACCGGCACAGGCTCCTCGGTGCTGTGGCCCATGCCCACATTTCGACCCCTTTGCCTGCCCCTCGCCCTGCTCGAGCTCTCTGCTCGCTCACCTGTAGATGTCCTCGCTGCTGTGGCACATGCAGTTGATGAGCTGGTTGCCGGGGAAGTGACGGCGGGCAGAGGCCTCCAGGCTTGCATGGTAGCGGGCAGACAGGGCCGGCCCGCCGCCCTGGCGCGCACCGCTGCCCAGCAGTCCCGTGGTGCTCTGGACGTCCACCTGTGGGGGAGGGTGAGGGGGCAGAGGGGGGCGTGTGAAGGGTGGAAATGCAAGGGAGGCAGTGCGGCAGCCAGTGTACGTCATGCAGAGCCCGACAAAGGGCCCATGCCACAGAAGCACTGGCTTGGCTGCAAGAGGGGGCGGGCATGGGTTGGGATGTGGAATGGGCATGTGGGAAAGGGCAGCAGATGCATGTGGGGGGAGGTAGATACGGGAGGGGCAGGCGAAGAGGGCGCAGGTGAGCACAGGTATGGGAGGAGGGACGTGGTGCAGGAGGCTGGCGGGGGGGCAGGTGTTGGGCGCAGAACTGCTGCCAAGTGAACCCACCAGCAACGCAGCACCCCAGCCCACTGTCTTCTCTGCTCATTGCTCATCGGCAGCAAAGGATGGCTGCACACAACATGTCTGTACCCAATAACCTATTAAACAGATGCCCAACTTATCAAACAGATGCCCCTGCCTGCCATGCAAGCTGCTGTGCCTGCTGTGCCTGCTCACCTTCACGCCATCAATGCCGCAGCTTGCCAGGTAAGCGTGCATGCTGTCGTGGAGGGCACAGGGGTCCTCTGGCAGCGCCACACCGCTGCAGGAGAGGGAAAATGGGTTTAGGGTTTGGAGTTTAGGGCAACCCTGCCCAGGCCTTTATTGGTAACCCTAGACCCTGTGTTAAAGTAAAAGTCACGAAGTGCAAGCAGCAGGGAGCGGCCAGGGTGCGGCGAGAGACAGTGGTGCTGGCGCCTGTTGGCATGTGTGGATGCGGAGTTTGCACGGCGACCAGCACAGCACATGTCCGTTTGCCTGTGCACGCAGAGTTTGATTTGGCGCCAGCACAGCACCGGCACCAGTGCCAGCAGCCGCAGCACAAGAGGGGCAGGCAGCAAAAGGGTGGCCTGACCTGCACCTGGGGCACACCTTTTGCTTGCTGCAACGCTATGAAATGCATGAATGCATGCACGGACGAATGCATCACGGACTGAACGAGTGGATGAATGAGCGAGCAAAGAATGCACTGGCCTGACCTGAGCACGGGCTGCACCCATGCCACCGCTGGATCCACGGCCAGCATGCCGGGCGTGGGGGTGGGCAGCACCAGGCTGGGCTGCAGGAGGGCAGGCAGGTGGCGATAATCCCAGATTATTTGAATGCTTATGCTGGTTGGAATGCTATTTCCAGTTGTGGTAGGCCTCACCCCTCAACCCCACCTGCCACCTGCCGTACTGAGTGCAGGCACCAGGCGCACCCATGCCCCACCTGCCCTCCCCATTCTGTACCGCTCCCTCTGTACTGCCCCACACCCCACCTTGTACTGCTCCACCTCTTTCTCCCCCGGTACTGCCCCCTCCCCTCCTTAAAACGATCCAATTCTGTCTCCCCCTGTACTGCCCACCCTCCCCACCTTGTACCGCCCCACATCTGGCTCCCCCAGTACTGACCCTCASCACCTTGTACTGCCCCCCCTCCCCACCCTGTACTGCCCCCCACCCCACCTTGTACTGCTCCATCTCTGTCTCCCCCAGGCCGATGCCCCCCCAGAAGCCAAACATGGCGTGCCAGGCAAACACGTAGCGCAGGCCGTGCTCCTGCTTGAGGGAAGACACAACCGCTGCCAGGTCGCCGCCGCCGCTCTGCATGCAAAGTGGTGTGGCGTGTGAGGGGTGGGGTGAGGGCAAAAGGCACCGCTGCCAGGTCACCGCCGCCGCTCTGCATGCGTGATGCAAAGGTGGAGGCAGGGGCGAAGGAGTGAGCATAATGTAATGGCCTGAGGTCGCCGCTGCCGCCGCTCTGCATGCTAAGGTGGTGGTAGGTGGGTGGGTGCGGGGGCAAGGACTGTTCAGAACCATATGATCGCGTGGGCAAAACATAATTGCTGCCAGGTCCTCGCCGCCGCTCTACATGCGAGATGCAAAGGTGGAGGCAGGGGCGGAAAAGTGCACATAATATGCTGGCCCGCGGACACAAGCAGGCTAAGTACCACTTGACATTTGTATTAGCAAAAGGTGTGAAGTGGTTGTTCTGTCTGTCTTATGATTCGTTGTCTTGAATGGGTACATCCCATGCATTTGTGAATGTGAGACTCCTGTCGGCCTGCTGTCATCGAATCCATGCACGCTACCCACTGCTTTCACACAGATGGCGACAGGCCTCTGTCACACTGAGCAGCAATGAACAGCATGTATGGACCACTCACGTTGAGGGGGTGCTCTGGGCCGGCAGTGGGGGAGGCAAACTTGGCATTGGCTTGAACACACACTAGGCGGCGGGTGTGGTCTGCATAGGGAGAACGGGCGGGTTGGGGGAGGGGAATGCAGGTGTGTGCATTGGGCGTGCATATAGATGATGCACATGTTGTGTGCAAGGGGCATGCTTCCCAAGCGCAACAGCATGGGCTTGACGGCTTGAAATGCAACACCAAGGGAGGCAGGGTGCAGCAGCCGGGGGGGAAGCGGCAGGCAGGCAAGGCAGGCAGGTGTGCACACCAAATGATTCTCCCCCTCTGAAACCCTCCAATGTGCCTCATAACCTGGCCCCAAGACATCGTTATATTCAAACAGTTGGCCTCGCCACAGCCAAACCAGCGCACCTGAGACGGATGCGTAGAAGCTGAGCAGCGCTGGCACCCTTCAATACCCCACATAACCTGGCCCTTTTACAACCTTACCGTATACACAAAGGCTGGCCCAGGCACACTCAATAGCAGCACACCTGAGGCGGCTGCGTAGAAGCTGAGCAGCTCTGCCAATCTCCAGTATCTCGCAGCACCTTCCACCCTGCCCCAGTCCCTGCCCTTATCCAACCACAGACCCAAACTACCGGGCAGTTGCACGAAAACTGCACCCCAACCACCCTCTGTGCCCAGCTGTGTGTCGTGCGGCCCCTCCCCATCCTTTGCCACAAGGTGTTCCCTGCCATCTCTTCTGCTTTTGCATTGCTTTCATTTTCCCACAGCCCCAAGCTGTCACTCGGCGTTCTGTGTCGCGAGTTTCTTTGCGGATATACAGACTGTAAGCCCGAAAAGGCAAAGCAAAGCCACGCCCACGCCAGCACACCTGAATTGGATGCATAGAAGCTGAGCAGCGGTCCGCGCACGAAACGGGATGTGGCCAGCGCGGAGAGCAGGCGCATACGCCAGTGCTGGGCGGGGGTGGCCTCCAGGACTGCAGGCAGGCAGGCAGGCAGGGGCAGAGTCGGTCAACAGGGGGAATTAGGGGCGGGTTCGGCACCAGTGGGCAGCAGGGTGCAGCAGGGGTGGAGTCGGTCAACAGGGGGCGAGCAGGTGCCGTGCACTAACCAGCCAGGCCAGCCGGCCAGCCAGGCCATGCACCTGACCCTGGCACAGAAAGATACAGCACAGGGCCCCAGCCCTGGCAGCCTCCCAGCCCACCACTTCCACCCACCAAGGCGACTAACCAACTCACTTTGTCGGCACGTGTTGAAGAAAGCCGCCTCCACACGGCGCAGCGACGCACCCAGCACGCCCGCAAGCGCAGCATAGGCAGCACGCGCCCAGGACGCCAGCGGGCCCAGCAGGCCCGAGCTGGCGCTGCCGCCGCTGGTGCTCTTGCCGCCGCTGATGCCAGTGCTGCAGCTGGGCCCCTCAGGCTTGCCTGCTGCGCCGTCTGGTGCTGCTGCTCCTTGCTGCTGTGCCTGCTCAGCTTGGATCTGGTGCATGGCATGCAGGTTCTCGTCCATCTGAGGGCATCGGAAGAGGAGGAGAGGGAGGGAGGGAGGCGGGGAGGCACCACACGGCGGTCAGAACCGGCGGCACGGGTGCGGCAGGCAAGCACTGCTGTGGGCACAGACAGGCGCAGGCAGGCAGGCAGGTTGGCACACCGGCCAGCATGCACGCCACGCCATTGCAGCCAGGCTGGCGGGCGGGAGGGTTTGGACGAGTAAGGACCACTTGAAAGCCATTCTGGACATGAAACTCCTTCTAGGGCCGGCCAGGCCGGAAGAAGTCAAACAGGCACCCCCGCACCCACCAGGCACCCCCACCCATAGGTAATAGTCTTGCAACCGTACTCCGCAGGCAGACCTTTTTACGCGTTAGCTAATACACGATCCACGTAAATGAGAAATTCCTTACTCAAGCACTCACTCACGTTGTTGTCTGGCCCGCTCAGCATTCCAGCTGCCGCCTCCTCCACCTCGTGCACAGCGCTGTCAGTCCCAACCCCTTGCTCCGCGCCCGCAGAGTGCGGGCAGCCGGCCGCGGCTGCAAGGCAGGGAGGGGCGACATTGATCAGCGACATTGGTCCCCCGACGATTGATGTAACATGCGCCTTAAAAAAGAAAAAGAAAAAAGGGCAGGGAGGGGCGGTACGGTGGCCCATAAAGAAAGAAAAAGACCCCTGACAACATTTCTCTGTTGCACGCCCCTGCCTACACAACCCTCCACAGCGGTGTGCTATCCTCATCTTTGCCCTGCCACTTCTTTCTGGCCAGCACACACTCACCCGCCTGGCGGTACTGCTTATCCAAATCTGTGCGCTGGGCAGCACCCCGCCCCAACACTCTCTCCGGCCTGCCCGGCCTCAGCTCGGCCCTCCCTCCAAGCCTTTGACCGCTCACCCGCCAGCCTGACTGCTCGTCCACATCCAAGCACATTCCAGATCACATCTTTTCACCAATACAGCCACCTAATCCTGGCCAGCCTGCACTCACCCGCCTGGCGGTACTGCTCATCCACATCTGTGCGCTGCCATCCGTCATCGATGATCAGAAGCTTGGGAGGCACCCCCCCATCCGCCAGGCTCTTGAGCCCCGTTTGGATACCGGCAGCAGACACCTGCAGGGGGTGGGGCACGAGAGGAGAAGTAGGTGAGGTGGCAGGGGCAGGCGGCGCAGTGAGAGGGGGCGGAGCAGGCGGCTGCATAGCTGAAGAGAGGCATATATACCCTCCGGCAGCCACGCCCCATTCTGCTGAAGCCCCTGGCATCACCCGTGCTACGTGCGTGCATTTGCAAGCGCTACACATGCCGCCTGCACACAGGTGCTCGGCCATTTGTAAAGCGCCCCGCTGGACCGGCTGCAGCCGTCTCTCCCCCGCTTACATAGTGCAAAAGGTTTCTGATTCCCCCCTCCATACCCATGAGTAAAACACGACCGCCTCTCCCCTGGCCCTTCATTGTGCAAAAGGTGGGTGATCCTCCCCTCGCCCCCACAACCCTGAGTATGCCTTCACATACCCGTGAGTAAAAGGCGTCCCATGTCACGTAGCCAAACACGTCGGCACTGGGCGGCACCTCCTTGTCGGCACGCGGCTTGGAGGTGCCTGCAGGCCGGGGGTAGGCAGGGGTGACAAAAACACCCAGCATGTGACTGAGTTGGGGTAGAAAAGATGACCACGTGGGACTGACTGGGTTTGGGTTACAAAGATGACCGCATGTGACTGACCGAGTTTGGGTTGCACAGACCAAGTGCCTGTGACTGACTGAGCCGGGGTTGCACGCCATTTCTGCACGCACCTGTGCTGCCCGATGATGGCACAACGCCTCACACAACAGCATGTGAGGTGAGTTCACAGTCGCAAGAAATCCAGAACCCAGCCTTCAAGGCTTGATGGGTCGGCGAAAGAGCAGGCAGGCAGAGCAGGCCCGGCAGGCAGAGCAGGCAGGGCAGGCAGAGCAGAGCAGCCACACAGGGGTGCCAGTGCGCTACCTCTGGGCAGCTCCACGCAAGACGTTAGCACACGCTTTACCATGTCACCCCTCCCTCCCGCTTGCTTGGCGGTCCACACTCTGTGCTCCAACAAACAAACAACTCCCCATCCCTCCCGCTGCCTGCTGGCATAGCATGCTGGCGGCTTGCCTGACAGGCGGGCAGCGGCGGCCACGGCTCGGTCAATCAGGTCATAAGGGTCCCGCCCAGCATCCACGAGCAGCGCGCTGGGCCAGCTGGCAGCCGACACGTCAGCGGCACCGCTCTCGATGCGCAGCGTCAGGCTGCCGGCGCCTTGGGCAATACTGCATGCGGGGCACAGCACGGACGGGAGATGACGCTTGGAGCACAGCAGAGGCAACTGCTGTAGAAGAGGTAGAACTTATGTTTCACATAATGTAATACAGGCAGCCGTCCGGCCAAAGGCCAGGAGCCTTGCTTGCCCACCTGCCGCCTGGCGCTGCCCCCTGATCGCATATGCAACCAACCTTTGGCCTCATTTGCACAAATTGCACACCTCGCAGCCCCCTGCGTGTCACGTTTGCAACGCACCTGCCCGGCCGCAGCGTGGCACGGAAGCTCCCGCCGTCGATCAGCGGCAGCAGCAGGGCATAGCCGGCGCCAGCCGGCAGCTCAAGCAGCAAGAACTGGGTCTCCTCTGGCACCTGCAGGCAGCAGGGGGAAAGGGCCATGACACGGAGGGTCATGCTTGAGTGCTGCGCAAACAGCACTGCAGGAAACGGTAAAACACTCAAGGGGTGCGGCTGGTGGTCCACGCCGTCTGCATGCTGGCAAGCGCACAGCAGCCGGCACCCGCAAGCGTATGATCCACCACACCCCTGCTGCATGGTTGCAAGCGCATAGCAGCCGGCAGCCAACAACTTCAAACAAACCACACACCTGCTGCATGCTGGCAGGCGCAGAGCAGCCGGCACTGCGAATTGACCACCGCACCCCTGGCCCTCCACCCGCACCTCTGCTGCATGCTTGCAGGCGCAGAGCAGCCCGCAGTGCAAAGCAACCGCCACACCCCTGACCCTCACTCGCACACCTGCTGCATGGTGGCTCCCCATGCGGGCGTCATCCACCAGAGGGAGGTGCGGCCCAGTGCCAGGAAGCGGGAGGCAGACACCTGGGCGGCAGAAGAGAAAGTGGGATGATGTGGGTGCACTAACAATGTGGTGATGAGGATGAGGATGACTAGCGATGGGACTCGTCACCACATCGTTGCCGCTGGACGGGATGGCGCGTTTGGCGCTGCAGTGTGTGTTCAGGCTAGTTGGACACACCGAGTTGCGCTTGGTAGAGGGCGGGAGACAAGTGAGGGGTGGAGCAAGGCACGCCGCATCATTTGAGCAACTGAGCTGAGGCATGCTCCCCCCTGCAGAGCGAGGTGTTGTTGCCCAACAGTCATTGGGACACAGATTGCAGAATTGGTGAACACTTCTACGGCAGATAGGTCAGAAGCGGAGCCGGCAGGGCCCGTGAGTGCAAGCAGGTTGCGAAGCATGTCGCTGGGTGCTCTGCCCAGGTCGTTTTTAGGGTTTAGGGTTTAGCATCGTTGAAGCTCTGTCCAGGACGTTGAGGCTCTGACCAGTCAAGTGCTGGCGCTGATGTGAAGCGGCGTCCAGTCGGGGAGGCCTCAGCGTAAACCATGATTCGCAGACACACGCAAAGAATTTGCTCGCCCTGGTTCGCACCTTGCCCAAACAGAAGTCGGCGCGTGCGGTGGGCTGGCTGTCAGGGGCCAGCGCAAGACCCAGCACAACGCCGGCGCCTCGGTCCTCCGGACGCACGCTTGCACTCGCCGCCAGCTGCTCCAGCACAACAGCACCGCCGGGTGTGACTAGGCAGTCGCCCTGACGGTGCACTTCGAGCGGCGCAGGCTTGGCGGCCGCCATGGCGGGCGGAGGTCTGCAGAGCGGCGGGCCGGGTGGCGGGTGGTGGAGGGCGTGCAAGGCGGTGGGTGGGGTGGTGCGGAAGGTGCCGCGGCGGCGCATTCTCTGGATGCCTGGGGACTGTTGACGGATCAACAGAGCCCAGTGTTGAGCAGCGCGCTCGCAGGCACACTCCGGAACGGGCTTTCACTGGGCACCCGCTGCGCCACACCATTTGGTTGGTTTGCAGCGCACCTAAAACCGATTAGGGCCCTGATAGGAACGGGCCAGCTGGAGGGGGGCTTTGGCAGCGGCGAGGGTTTTCAGGGAGGACAAAGGCCTCTGCAGGGCTTGTGGCTTGGCTCCAACCAACCAAGCAGATGGTGTTGAAATTGGCGATCGAAGCGCGGCAGACAGCGGGAGTGCTGTGAAATGGCGCAGCGGCGGCCGCAGCAGGAAGCGCTAGGCGGCGGGCGCTGCAGTGGCACCGTCACGCACGCTCCGAACAGCAGCTCCCAACATCTGCTGACGGCTACTGTTGGCTCGATCGCCGCGGTCACCCCCCCCACGACCTAAAGCAACCAGCAGGTACATTTCAACACCAACTTTCATGCCTGATATCCCGCACAAGCCCAGCTGTAGAACAGCTGTGCTCAGCCAGTGACGTCAGCAGGAAGCCCGCCTTCTGCGTTGAGCCGTGTGCATTTACACGAGAGATTGAGAGGCATGCATTCGTTCAGAGGGTCTACCTAAGAAGCAGGGCTTGGGCAGCACAGCTGTGCGAGCAGAACACGGAGGGGAGAGCGGGAGCAGCGCAAAACGTAGCGGACGGGAGGAGCTGAAAACATGTGCTGGGTCAGGGACGGAAAGATGGGGGATTGGCGGGGAAACTGCTGGCAGCGCCCCACAGGGTGGGGCGTTTGGCGACTGGACGAGCCACAGGGCAACAGTGGGGGTTTTCAGGTTTGTGGTACAGCGAAGGAGACTGCAGTTGCGGCGGTGGGTGACGTGCGTGTGCATGTGTTTTCTGTTGGTAAGGTTCCAGGTGTGGGTGCTTCAATTGCCTGGTGCTGCCTGTTGAGGGCGTCGGGAGTGAACGTCGCTGCGCGTGTGGATTGTGCTCGCTGAGGGCCGCGCCCCGGCACGGGCGTGTCTCAGCCGTGCCGGGGCGCACTGCTGCCTTGCTTGGGCGGGTGCTACAAAACTGGTGCCGTGGGTGAGCTGCTGAGGGTGGCTGCGGCTGGGGTGGCGCCCAGACGGCCAAACAGCCTGTTTTTTTTGCTGCCCCGCTCTGGGGGCCACCCCGTCCTGCGTAGCCTTGCCACATCTGAGACCCAGCAGGCCTTGCGCGGGTGGATGTGTTGCATGGCGGTGCCGATCCCAAAGCGTGGGATGCCGCCGTGCGGTCGGCCGCAGGGTTGGGCTTGCTAGGTGACGGTGCGCCCGTAGGCGATGCCCGCTATGTAGAGGTCCTTGGCCCACTTCTCCTTCACATGCTCTGCACCAGGCACAGGCATAGGGACAAGGTGAGCAGGCTGGCTGATGGGGCGGCAGCACGCTTACGCAAGGTGGAACAGGGCAGGCGCAACGCGTTACACAAGAATGAGGGGGGCAGGCAACACAGCAGCAGGGCTTGGCATGTGCGTCGGCCTCTCCTCACGCTTCCCCCTTCCCTGTTCTTAGACCGACCAAAGGCCCGAAGCAGGTCTGTGAAGGGCATCACTGCAGCGCAGCACAGCACGGCCCATCGTAGCACAGCGCGGCGCAGCACAGCGCGGCGCAGCACGGCGCAGCACAGCACAGCCAGTGCGTCATAGCACAGCGCAGCGCAACGAAGCACAAGGCAGCACAAGGCAGCACAGCACAGCGTGGCGCAGCGTGACGCAGCGCAGCGTGGCGCAGCGCACCCGAGGGGAAGGTGCTGGTGCGCAGCGTCTCCTGTGTCTCATCGGACATGGCGCGCCGCGGGATGGACAGCACCAGGGCACACTGCACACAAGAGGGACCGGTAGGGTTTGGGGTTCAGGGTTTAGGGTGCCAAAGTGACAGCACACGTAGCAGACATGCGGCAACACTGCTGCCAGCACAAGCCGTGATGCAACAACTGCAGGCACAGCTGCCAGCGCAAGCCGTGATGCACAGCACACGCTGCACACACACACCGCTCACAGCGCACCACACGCAGCACACGCACAGCACACCACAGCAGGCACAGCGCGCACCTGATCGGGCGTGGACGCCAGCGCTCTGATGCGCCACCCCCTATCAAACACAGCATACACACAGCGCACCACAGCAGGCACAGCGCGCACCTGGTCGGGCGTGGACGCCAGCGCCGTGGTGCGGCACCCCCCGCCCCACGCAGCACACGCACACAGCACACACAGCAGGCACAGCGCACACCTGGTCGGGCGTGGACGCCAGCGCGGTTATGCGGTACCCCCCGTCCCACCGCTTGTGGATGCCCTCGCTGGGGTACTGGAAGTCGAGCTCCACAACCTGGTCCAAGTAACCCGCCCCTCGGCTCATCACCACCGCCCACTGCAGGCAGTGGGGCAGGAAGGCACGAAGAGAAGCGATGAGGAGGGGTGCTGAAAGTGGGGCGTGATCCAGGTGCCCCGCCCCTCGGCTCATCACCACAGCCCACTGCAGGGGGTCCAAGAAGGTGAGGAGGCACGTGCCAGCGTGAGGCAGTTGGCGAGGAGGCACTTGCCAGCGTGAGGCAGTTGGTGAGGAGGGGCAGGCAGTGAGGGGCATCGCTGGTAGCAACTGCAGGTTGTTTTGCAGCTGCAATAGCAATAGCAAGCGAGCGCAGCGATGAGAGGTGGGGCCGGCCCGAGGACCCAGCGAGAGGCGGGGTGAAGCAAAGGGTGGCAGATGGGGGACGCCAATGCAGCACCCGGCACTGCCCCAACCTCTGTGCTGGTTGGGAACTGAATGAATCCTCCTCCCTCTCATGTGAGCGAACGTCTGCACACCCAATGCTCTGGCGGGGGGGACGGGGGAAGGTCTGGCGGGGAGGGCGCACCTGCCTGCCCCATTGAGAGGCAGCCGGATGGGACGTCCTTGCACACCCTACATCCTGGCACACCCTACATCGCCCTGCATCGTCGCCCCACAGCACAGGGAACCTCTGCAGGGGTGTGCGCACCTGCGTGCCGCTGGTTGCCATGGCTGTCACGTGGAACGCTTCACGCCACTTCTTCTTGATCCACTCAAAGGGGAAGGAGTCTGCCGCGGATGGGGAGCAGGGGAACCAGGCGGGCGAGGGGGCAGAGGCAAGTGAGGAGGCAGGGGCAAGCGAGCAGGCAGGTGGGCGGCCGGGTGAGCGGGGGAAGGTGGCAGTCAGTGAGGGGGCAGGCATGCAGCTGGTATGCGAGCAAGAAGCTTCAAGAGAAAGGGGCAGGCAAAGTGCTTAAAGCGGGGAGGGGAGAACAGGAGAACGGCTGGGAGAGGGCAGGTACAGTGCTGCGCGTCACTGCACAAATTGTGGCTCTGCTTGCCAACTGTAGTACGCTGGCGTCAACACCCACCCACAACCCTCCCTCTGCAGCACATGCCCTACAACTGCACCATAAACAGTCGTGTCTGTGCGCGCCTCACCTGGCACCTTGTAGCTCTGCTGCGTGAGCTAGGTACCTGGACATATCACCCCACCCACAGCCCTCCCTCTGCAGCACGTCGCCTCCACAACAGCACATGCACAGCTGCCTGTGCTGCGCCTCACCCGACACCTTGTAGCTCTGCTGCGTGAACTTGGTTCCCTGGCGCTGACACCCCTTCGACAACCCTCTACAGCACCTCCTCCACGTTTGCACCACAGCTGTTTGCACCACAGCTGTTTGCACCACAGCAGCTGCGCCTCACCCGACACCTTGTAGCTCTGCTGCGTGAACTTGGTTCCCTGGCTCATCACCACCAAGCTGCTCATGTTGGTGCTGCCAGCAATGGCTGCACAGGAGGGCAGGTTGGCAGG
>JTEE01000026.1:1100597-1115004 GCA_002896455.3 Chlorella sp. ArM0029B
CACCCCACCCCACCCCACTCACCGCTGCTTCATGGGCTGGTGCTTGTTGTAGACGGTGACCCACTGGCTGGCTGGGAAGCCCAGCCGCACCTTCTTGCGCTTGCTGCCGTCCAGCGCCTCCGCATTCATCTCCTCCAACTGGCTGCGACCACGCTTCTGCCCCACCTGCAACATCACATTCAGTGTGAACATACAAATTGAGGGATGGCTCAGTTAGTTGAGCGTCTCCTCCCACTGGCTGCGCCCACGCTTCTGCCCCACCTGCAGTGTTGAAATTAGTACAGGAGGTCAAGGGTTGAGAAATGGGTTCAGTTGGTCGAGTGCCACCCAGCGTCTGCAGTCATCTCCTCCAACTGGCTGCGACCACGCTTCTGCCCCACCTGCAGGTTTGCAATTAGTAGCAAGTTGCAAATGAAGGGATGGTTCACTAAGTTGAGAGTCTTCTCGGCCTGGCTGCGCCCACGCAGTGACATGAGGCACGTGTGAAATGTTGTTTGGTGAGTCATGTTCCATCCAGCGCCTCCGTCTGGGGCGCCCTGCCTCACATTTCACGCCGTCCACCACCGCCCCAGTCCCCAAATGATGGGGGCTGTCACGCGTGGGCCCACACACCTTGACCGCATTCTCCACAATCATGTCCCCAAGTTACTAAATCGTTTCTTTTGAAAACTGTTGACATTCTAATAATGACCCCACGCACCTTGACCGCATTCTCCACCTGCAGCGGCCGCGACACCGCCGACGCACCCAGCAGCGGCTCAAAGAGCGCAATGTAGGCGGGGTACCTGCAATGCAACAACAATGGGGGGAGGGCAGGCAGGCAGGGTAGGGACGAGGTGAGAGCAGGAGGGTGTAGTGTGATTTATGCACACTGACAGCGCGCCCACAGCGCAATGTAGGCGGGGTACCTGCAATGCAACAACAATGGGGGGAGGGCAGGCAGGCAGGGTAGGGACGAGGTGAGAGCAGGAGGGTGTAGTGTGATTTATGCACACTGACAGCGCGCCCACAGCGCAATGTAGGCGGGGTAGCTGCAAGGCAATGCGACGAAGGGGGGAGGAGGACACGGATGCAAGCGGGGGAGACCAGGGAGGAGGTGAGAGCAGGAGGGGTGCGGTGCGGTGTGATGATGAAAGCCTCCCTCTCTGCCCCCAAACCATCACGGGCCTCCCATCCCTCCCGCACGCAGTCAATGATGCAAGCTTCCCCCTCTGCCCCCAAACCATCACAGGCCTCCCTTCGCTCCCGCCATGCAGTCAAGTATGCAGTATACAGGTCATCATGTGCGTGCCGGCCCACACACAGCAGCTCCTCCTAAAACGTGAGGTCGAGCACCGCACGCCTCCCTCCCTCGCTTCCCTCAGACCTAAAACGGAAGCCACCAAGGGCCTCCCTTCCCTCCCCCATGCAGTGAATCAAGCAGTACCTCATGGGAAGCGCTGCAGTATATAACAAAAAAACGGCTGCACTCACAGCGGCTCCTCCTCAAACTTCAGGTTGAGCACCGCCTCGGTGAACGTCTTGAACGCGTCCGGCTTGTACCTGTTTTGGAGAAGAGGCAGGAGGCAGGGGGAGGTGTATTTTGTTGTAGACGCAGCTCACATGTATTCATTTTCCTTTCAAATCGGGTGAAGCGGCAGGAAGGCAGGGGCACCTGCACAGCACCTCTCTGCGCTGGTGGCCACCTTCTTTTTGGGACCTTCACGCGGCCCTCCACACACACAGTTTGCGACACTACAAGCACACACACACGAGCACACACCCTCGAGCACAGAAGAAGAGGAAGACGAAGGCCTGCAGGCGTGGGGTTGAGGAAACCGACAGGAAACCAAGCCAAAGGCAGCAGTCAGCTACCACACTCGAGCACACACATGCACGCACCTGCACAGCGTCTCTGCACTGGTGGCCATCTTCTTTTTCGCCACCAGGTAGCCCTTGTTGTCCCCCTGGAACCCCTGCCACGGCAGCCGCCCGTTGAGCAGGAAGAGCAGCGTGTAGGCCAGGGACTCGAGGTCGTCGCGGCGGGAGGGGGTGCGGCCCTGTGGGGAAATGAGGAGACACACGGAAAGAGGGTTCAGGATGGGGAGAGAGGGTTTGGGCGGGAGGGGGTGCGGCCCTGTGGGGAGATGGGGAGACACATGGAGAGAGGGTTAGGCATGGGGAGAGAGGGTTCGGGCGGGAGGGGGTGCGGCCCTGTGGGAAACAAGCCACGGGGGATGGGGTGAGTCCGAAGAGTTTGAGGGGAGAGCGTCAGGGTGGGGAGTGCACGGAGAAATGCGGGGCGCAAGGGGACTTGAGATTGTTGCGGCGGCGGGAGGGTGTGCGCCCCTGCGAGGAACACAAAACGAGAGGATGGGGACAGGTTTAGGGGTGCGGCCTTGTGGGAGATGAGCGGACACACACACAGACAATGAGGTGGCCGGGAGCACACATGGACCCTGTGTGAGGAGAAACGAGGACAGAATGGGGAGCGAGGGTCAGGGCGAGAGGGGGGTCGCCCCTGTAGGAGATGAGGGGACACATATGGAGAAAGGATTTAAAGAAAGGACGGAGGCTCCTCATGCACATACCATCCCTCCCCCACCCACCCACCAAACCTGCAAGTGCAACCTCTCATCAGGCGTGTGTGCACGGAGGCATAGCCCCGCCCTAGCCCCCGTGAATGCGTCCGGCTGCTGCGTGGGCTCATCAGGCAGCACTCTGACCCTTCCCCCACCCTCCCCGACCCACACTCTCAACCGCACTCCACAACCTCTCCTCCGGTGTGCGTGCACCAAGGCGTAGCGGCCCTAGCCCCCATGTAGCGCGTCCGGCTGCTGGTTCTGCCCACCAGGCGCACATCACCCTTTCCAGCCCCCAACCCCTCATCCGGTGTGCGTGCACCGATGCGTAGCGAATGGTCCCCCTGAAGTCGACTGGCCGCTGGTCTCACTCTGCATGCCCACACCCACCCTCTCCAGCCCACAACCGCTCACCAGGTGTGCGTGCACCGATGCGTAGCGGATGGTGCCCCTGAAGTCGTCTGGCCGCTGGTCGTACTTGACGTGCGAGTTGCGGGTGTCCCGCCACTTTTGTGCCAGACCAAAGTCGACTAGGTAGAGCTTGTTGGAGCGGGGGGTGCCCGGCTGGCCCAGCAGGAAGTTCTCAGGCTTCACGTCGCCGTGCACGTAGCTGCGGGGGGGGAGAGAGGGAGGGGGGAGGATGAGACGAGGAGGGTGGGTGATGTAAAGGTGTCGAGCGGGAACTTTCTCGGGCTTCACGTCACCGTGCACGTAGCTGCGGGAGGGGAGGGGAGAGGGGAGGGGAGGGGAGAGGGAGGCAAGGCAGGAGGGGTGAGGCGGAGAGAAGCGAGGTGGCCAATGGACAAGTGCTCGGGCTTCACGTCGCCGTGCACGTAGCTGCGGGGGAGAAATAAGGTGAGAGCTTGAGGAGAAGGGTGGAAAACAGGCGCTGGCCCAGCAGGAAGGTGGCCAAACTCGCCATTTCCGCGCTAATCAGCTAGCAGGCAGGAGAGGGGACAGGACCCAGAGTCTGCCATAAACCAACAGTGCCCATGGCCCTGTCTCGCGCTGCTGCTGCCTCCTCGCCTTCTGGTTGGCATACCCTTTCCCAGCCACCCCCCCAACCCCAATCCATGCAGGCACACATTATATGGCAAGCGGACCGGTGCCACCCTTCTCGCCGGTGCCACCAGGGCAGGGCGCTCACCCCTTTTGGTGCAGGTGCTCCAGGATTGCCAGCGCCTCCACCGCTACGCAAGCCACGTACTGCGCCGTCAGCTGCTGCCCCTCCTGGTTCCAGATGTCCCACAGGCTCGAACCCAGAAGGTCTGCAGGCAGGCGGGGTGTAACGTTATATGTTTTCATTGAACATGTGAAGAGCAGTTAAAACAGATTTGCTTTGGTTGCTTTGGTTGCGGGAGAACAGGGGGGCAAGGTCTGGTGGGGGCGCTAGGCAGGGTGTGCGAGGAGTGACGCTGCGGGCAGGCGACGCAGGCCGACCCTGCAGCGCAACCCCGCAACGCAGCAGCAGCAGCAGCAGCACAACTAGCAGCAGCGGCACAGTGCAGCGGCACACGGCACGCCCGAACATTGAAATCGCCCTAGCAGGCTGCAGCATCCCATGTCACATCACAACACCTGCTACACCCATGACGAGCAAACTGCAATCTGTCCAAGAGTGGCAGCAGCGATTTGTCTCTTTGTTTGGTTGGACAACTCGACCTGCCAACTCACGCATGACGAGCACATGGAACTCGCCCTGCTGCCGCATCCTAGCGCCCCCATCACCTTATCAGAAACAACCCTTGATCAGGACACACAACTTGTCCTGCTACACTCACCCATGACGAGCATATGGTACTCGCCCTGCTGCCGCTGCCGCAGCCTGGCGCCCCTTTTCACCATACTACCCCCTCCCCCCGCGACCAGCACATGCAACCAGCACATACAACCTTGCTTGACCAGCTGCACTCACCCATGACGAGCACATAGAACTCGCCCTGCTGCCCCTTGTAGTGCACCTTGGGCACGCCATACACCTCGCCAATGCCGCTGCAGGCAGGCAGGCAGGCAGGCAGGGGAGAGAGGGAGGGTTCACCATGCTTGTTCCAGCAACGCTTCCAGCAGCACGTGTGTGTGCTGAATTGACACGCAAGGCACACACGGACAGGCAGGGGAGGGAGGGCGGCGGTCACGGCGCTCACAGGCCGGTTTGCTTTGCTGGCAGACGACCACACACCCTGGCAGGCAGGCAAGCAGGCACCGGGGCTGCCAGCAGGCATGCGGACCCACACCCCACGCTACGCTGGCTGAGCAGGCAGCGCACGGCAGGTGGGCAGGCAGAGTGGGACAATTCTGTACAGGGCAGGGCAGGGCAACTGCACTGGCGCACAAACAGCCGCCAGCAGCCGCCAGCAGCCGCCAGCAGCCGCCAGCAGCCAAAGAACCAATCAGCCCGCCTCCCACAAAGCAGCCCATCCCAGGCGCACTTGTACACGGTCCACTCATAGGGCGGCCCATTGGGGGTGCAGCCCTTGCTGGTGTTGTGCTCAAACTTGAGGGCAACCTGCGAGCCGGGGGGTAGGACAGGGGGTGCCAGAAAGGCTTGTGCCAACCAGGAACACTGGGTGCTGGGGGCAGCCGGCTGCTGGCAGGCAGGGACGGGGCTGCAACAGCACCATCCCGGGATTGGCATGGGCCCCGAGCCGAGCCGCCGCCGGCCCGCCCCGAGCCCGCCCCTCCATGCACGCTTCTCCAGGCCACACCAGCGCTTTAGGGCAGGCTTGGCAGGGCTCCAGGGCCACTGATGGGAGAAAGCAGCGTGGTGAAAGACCAGCGGGCACCCTCCTCGCCCCGCCCCGCCCCGCCCCGCTTCTCATGCCCCATGCACCTCTACAGGTTTCTGGTCCTTGGCTGACCGCGACTTCTGGGAGCGTGTGCCCAGAAAGACCTGCAGGGCGGGTAGGGGGTACATTTGTGAGAGAAGCCCCATGATGCGCTGTGTTGACCAATGTTATGCAACCACTGACTTGGTGCAGGCAGCTTGGGGTAGCGGTGCAAAGGCCGAGGCAGAGGGTGGGAAGCTATGGGATGAGGCCACGCATGGCGCAAGCAATACGGCATCAGCCTGACCTGCCCAAAGCCACCCTTGCCCAGCTTCCGGCCGGTGGTGTAGACCGGCGAGTTGGACACCTGGACCTGCGAGGGGCAAGAGACAACAGCAGGCAGAGGCAGGGCGGGGCCGGGGTGTTGGCAACAGGGGAGGGTGACGAGACGGGTCTTGGAAGGCGGGACGCGTACCGGCTCCGAACCGAGGGCAGGCATAGCAAGGTGGGCTGGACGGTGCACTGGCGCTGGACCCCTGCAGCACACATACCAGCTGTCCACCCACAAGGCCGCCTGCACTGTGTGGGCTCAAGCTCAATGACATTGCGAGGCCAGCGTCGGCGGCAAGACCCGTTCTGGCGTCGGCGGCAAGACCTGTGCTGGCGCCGCCAGCCACCATCCCTGCCTGCCTTTGGGGGGTGCACAAGCTCATCATCCTTCGTTGTGTCTGCCGCCGGCATTGCAGGTGCCTCCCGTGCCTCCCGGTTCAGACGCCTCTCGCCGCCCGGGCGCCCTGCAGGCGTAGAGGGGGCGAGCGCACTTGGACCTAGCTCCAGGACATTGCTTGGATTCGATGAAGGCGTTCAAGCGACATGCGGGGCGCCAGGAGAGCGCAGGGGGCCTTTTCGGGGAGACTGACTTGAAAGCCAGCCACCTCCGCTCACCTGCGCAGCTCCTCGGCTGCTCGGTGCCTTATTCAACTGTGTCCAATCTATAAGAAAGCTGCACGGTCGCCAGACGCCGCAGGCAGGAGCTCGGCCTGCCTGCTGAGGAGCCTCTGCCTGGCAATCGAAAACGCCCGTGTTGGAACGCTTCTCGGTGATCGGCTGCTTCGGTGAGTATCGTGTGCGAGGCAGCCGTGGGCGATGACGCACACGGGCAGCGGCGCGGCGCGCCGCCACCTCACCGCACTGTTGGCAGCAGCTCAATTCAAGCACTGCTTTTGATTGGCCTGGATGCCTCCCTCTGACGTTGGAGTCACCCCACAGCTATAAAGCCCTCCTGGTACGAAGCCCACGCCCAGCCTGCCCTTGGAACCACCGACTCGTCCTATCCTGCGCGTGCAAACGTGCGTGCTTATTACAGAAATGGGTTGCGGAAATGCAACCCAGGAAAGGCGGCACGGCAAGTGGGCGCCTCTGCGAGTAGCAAAGGGAAGTCGTGCTGGGTGAGGAACCTGCGTGAGCAGTGTGGCGGGGGCGGAACGCTGCCCAGCAAAAAGATTGGCAGGATGGACAGGGTGGCAGAGGGGGCCAGCTGCAACTGCCGCCCGCGCCATGCTGGGCGGGCGGCTGGCATGAAAACTGCTGGGACGCTGGGGTGTTGCCTATGGAATGCAAACGAATATTGCTGGCGGGGCGGGACGAGGTGAGGCGGGGGTGGGCAAGGGGCACGGTCGGAATCCGAGCACGCGCTGCGCATTCCAAGGCGAGTGAAAATGCCAGAGGGCGGATGCGGGCACGGGCGGATGTCTGAACACGAAACAGGTGAGGAGGGCAGGACAAAACGGGTGGGGACGGAGGAGACAGTGGGTGGCTCCCCCACAAGGCCGGGGGGGCGCTTCGAATCAAGCGCTAGGGTCAGAGTTCTCAAGGGGGACGCATGCAAGGCGACGAGGACGCATGCAGGATTGACGACGAAATGAAAAAGGGCAGGGCCCAGGGGAACCCGGAGGGACCCCCGGCCCGCCAATGAAACAGGGCGCACTCGCGCTACAGCCTAAGCCTACTAAACACCGCTCAAGCAGGGCGGGGCAGGGCAGGTGGGATTCCAGGGACAAGGGGAATGGTGGCACAGAGGATGAAATCGGAGGCTGGGCCATCAAGCAGGGTTCAGTGCAAAGGGAGGAGGAGCAAGGATGGTCTGGCCAACTGGCACAGGCGCGGGGAGGGGCGCATGCAGCATTGGCTGCAGCGCCATGTAAGCGTCGGCGCCTGGCCAGGGAGGGGGTGCACATGTGTGCAGAGGGATTTCGGTAGTGCTAAGATATGGTAGGATAGCAGTGAGTCAAAGGTGGCGACGTGGGGAGGCGGGAGGCAGGGGGCGCAACAGCGGCCGCCGCGGGCAGCGCGATGCAGCGCCGCCGTGGCAGCCAGCTGCTTGTGTGCCCTGCCTGCCAGCAACAACAAGGGCCTTCCAAGCTTGGGGGCCGGGGGCGGCTCTATGCAGGCAGCCGGTGTTCAGTAGGCGGTGCAGCCGGGGTCGGTGCAGGGCTTGTTTGCCGCAATCTCGGCGCGCAGGTTGGACACGGTGGCGGTGTTGGCGGAGAAGGAGCCGCGCAGCTCGCCGTCCAGGAAGAGATGGAACCAGGGCAGGTGGGTCACCTGCATGCCCTTGCCCAGCTCCCGCATCTCTTCAGAGTCAACGTTGACCTGCAGGGAGGCAAGTGAAAAAGTAGAAGGGCGGTAAGGAAGGGGGGAAGTCGGGCAGGCATGGCGCTCAACACGCGACAGAATGTGCAGCTGCGACGCCACACGCTCTTAAGCCGTACCCAACCTTATTGCAGCAGCAGACCCCCGCATGACACTGCTGCGGGCGCACAACAGCACGACAATTCGTGCGCTGCAGCAGCACCCAGCCGCCAGCCCCCGGCCCCGTGCACCAGCGCTTCTCGCGTGCAGCACCCACCAGCGTGCAGCACCCACCAGCACCAGCACCCCAGGGTGGGGCGTGTACACCAGGGTTAGGGGTTTTACCTTGATGAACATCGTCTCCGGGTTGGAGGCAGCGATTTGCTGGAACTTGGGGAAGAGGCGGCGGCAGGCCCCGCACGAGGGTTTCAGGTAATCAACAACCACGAGGCGGGTGGGGCCAGCACCCACAATGAGGCGCTTGAACTCGGAGGGGGAGTGGGCGCTCACGAGGTTGACGGGGCCGCCGGAAGCGTCCTGCCACCAAGAGTTATCGGCAGCCAGTGCGGCCTGCGCCTGCTCCTGCAGCTCGAGCTTCCTGCGGATGGGGAGGGGCGCGGGGCAGCAAGTTTTGGGTCAAGAGGGGAATGTATGGCGGGAGGGTGTGATACCTGCAATACAAGGGGGACGCACGTAGTGCGGGCCGACCGACTGGCTCAACGGCTGTGCCGAGGTAGCAACCTTCCTGCCAGAGACAACAACACCAACAGAGGTTTGTCAACAACGCCAGGCAGCCTAAACAGAGAGGCCGCCAGGGTGGGGCACGAAGCAGTTCTAGACGCCCCAGCCCAGCGGCGCCGACCTGCGGCCGCCCACCGGCGCTCTCCCAAAGTCACCTGCGCTTGCCCTCGCTTAGGTCCAAAGGCACGACATTGCTGCTGCCCTGCTGCAGCTGGGCAGGGCTGCTGGGAGCCTCAACCGCGCCCCGCGTGCCAGTGACGCTCGACGCCACTGCCACCGCCCGCTGGGCGCTGCGCGCCACGCCTTGGCGCGGCGAAGCCTGCGGCCCAGCGCGGCAGCAGCTGCTCAGGGCTGAGGCGCACATGTAGGTGAGGGCTGGGGATGGGACCGGCGCTGAGAGAGGCAGAGGGCAAGGGAGGCTTGTGAGTTGGAAGTAGAGCGTGCTGGATGGGAACTGGGCTCCACAAACGTGAATTCAGCACTTGTGCCTTCGCTGACGCGGTCCGGCTCGGCTGGCAGCTTCCCAGCAGGCGCAGGATTAGGGCGTGACCCCTGTCTGAAAAGGGCATGCATGAGACGCTAATTCGGCGGCACAGCAAGCGCCCTGTGGCAAAGGGAGCGGGTTCAGGTGCCAATGGCGGCGGCAGCTGTGGCCCGCTGTGGCGGACGCGTGGGTGCATTGTGGGGCGCGGGCAACAGCACTGCCTTTGCAGCTGTTTGACCATGCATGCGCCCGGCAGGTGCTGCAGCTTCAAACATTGACGGTTCCAAGCATCTCAATTCGATACCGCCAGCCCTCCACCCAGCAACGGCACTGCCTTAGAAACGCTACGCTCTGTTGTGTGTTTGAGAGTACACGGTTTGCGCCCTGCTGTGGGCTGAGAGTGCACAATTCGGGAACTCTTGGTGGCACAGTATGTGCTGGCTCCACGCCGACTTGGGATGATTTTGAATGTTTGAGAGCGTTTCAATGCAAGCGTCAGGTCGGCGCAATTCTTGCTAGGGGTGCCCCCAGGCTAGCCTCTGCTAGGCACTGCCACACCATTTGACGGTGCAACAGACAGTGCAAGGGTTGAGGGATAGTAAAGATGGAGCAGGAATAGGTTGAAGCAAGAAGACATGGCGCACGCACACGGGGCGCATTGGCCACACAAGAGTCACCTGGCGAGGCCTGGCCACTCAAACAATTGGTAAATCCCGTTCCAAGTCCACGGAGAGCCAGCAACAGCCTCGTGGGACAGGGTGGGGGAAGTGGTTGAAAATGACGTTTGTGACAAACAGGAAAAACAAACGCTGTGCCACATGTGCCGGGCTGCCCAGTGGCGGGGCAGCAGGGACAGCACATGGGAGGCGGGCAGGCGCACATATTCTCACTGATGAAACATCTGTGCACAACTGAGTGCCATGCTGTCACGGTGCTGACTACATCAACCCTGCACGCAAGACACATGGTCGCATGCACGGAGCGGTCGCCCCAGCAAGCAGACGGGTACAAGTGCCTGATCGGGCGTGGCTGGGCAGGGCGGAGGCTGCATAGCTGTGAGTCAGCGCAAAAGGCTTGCCGTGACAGCATCGGATCAGGGGGTATGCCAGAGAATAAACCCACGATGATCCTCTGCGCGCTTAGCGCCGCCCAGCGCCGCCCGGCGCCGCTCAACCACTGAGGCCTTGCCACGGCAGTGCATGCATTGTACGCCGGCCGCCGCGATGACGCTCGAGGCCATTCGCTTTCAAAACGATGCGGGCCAGGCGGTGCTGCAGCTGCTAGAGCAGCGCAAGCTGCCGCTGGAGACCGAGTGGCTGACGATAGACGGCCCCCAGGCGGCATGGAACGCGATTCGAGACATGACTGTGCGTGGGGCGCCCGCCATTGGTGAGCCGCGCAGCCTGGCGCACCACCCAGCAGCACTGCCGCCAGCGCCAACCCGCCGCCATTGCTGGCCCACCGGCTTGCAGTCGTTTTTTGCCTGTTTGATTTGCCGACCATCCAGATTCCGGGTTTTTTCAACGTCTCTGTCACCATGCCGCGCGTTTCTTGGCTGCCTGCACCCTCCACACCGAGCATAGTCCCCTCACTGCCCCCCGTCGGGCGCACCCGCCCTCCCACCCGGCCGCCTGCCTGCCTGCAGCCATCGCCGCGGCCCTCAGCCTGGCAGTTGACCTGGTCAACTCTGGCGCCGGCACCCAGTTTGACCACGCGGGTGCTGCCTCCGCCTATGTGGCACAACAGATGGACTTCCTGGTCACCTCCCGCCCGACAGCTGTCAACCTCAGCATCGCAGCAGAGGCGCTCAAAGGGCTGGCGGGGGAGGAGGCTGGCAAGGCGGGGGCCAGTGCCGTGGGCGTGACGGCTGCGGTCGTGGCTGCTTGCGAGGCGATGCTGCGAGATGACGTGGCTGCCAACAAGGTGGGGTGGGTGGGGCGTGTGAGGGTATGAAGTCCCCCAGTTGGCCCGTTGTAGTTTCTGAGAGCGTTAGACACCCCATCAACTGTTTGGTGGGTGAGGTCGGCCTTGCGTGTGTCTAGTGCGGGACTGCAGGTGGGAGGCATGCTTTGCATGCTCCATGGGCTCTCAGGGATGTAGTCTGGGAGTTGCCGGGGTCTCTGCATCAGGGTGGCAGGAGAGTGGATGGGCTCAGCTCCCGCAGAGACGCCCCTTGGGTTTTGGAGTGGCTCCCTTTTTGCCAAGCAGGGCATGCACCGCTGGGGAGCTGGGATGGCGGCAGTTGGGGAGCAAGGGCAATGCGTTTTGCTGGGGGCCCGCCTCTGGCTGTTGGAAAGGGCAGCAGTGGTTCATGGGCGGCTTCCACAGATGAATTATTTACCGTCCCTCACTGCCTCCCTGTCTGCGCAGATCATGGGCGCGCACGGCGCCGACGCTCTGCTGGCAGCCGCGCAGGCACGCGGCCGGGCCGGCGACGGCCGCCTGCGCGTGCTCACTCACTGCAACACCGGCAGCCTGGCGACGGCAGCCTACGGCACAGCCCTGGGCGTCATCCGCTCGCTGCACGAGCAGGGCAGGCTGGAGCACGCGTACTGCTGCGAGACGCGGCCGTACAATCAGGTACATCTGGGGGCGGGGGCGCCAGCTGGGCGGGTGCCAGCTGGCGGGCAGCGGGCGTACAACCGGGTCCATCGTACAACCAGGTACATTTGGGGGGCGGAGGTGCCAGCTGGCAGGCAGCGGCCCTAAGAACCAGTGTACATTTCAGCGGCGGGGGTGCCAGCTGGCAGGCAGGCAACAGCCTGCAGGGCGCCCGCCTGACCGCCCATGATCTGCCGTCTGCCGCTTCCGTCCCACCTGAGCCCTTGAACCCCTGGCCTCCCCTTTTCAACTGCCCAATTTTGTGCCGCCGCAGGGCGCCCGTCTGACTGCTTATGATCTGCTGCCCGACGCTGCCGCGCCTGCCTCCCCCGTTGCCGTTGCCTGACGCTGCAGGACCTGACTTTCCTGATGAACTGCCACAACTGCCCACTTGTAACTGCAGGGTGCCCGCCTGACTGCCCATGAGCTGCCACCCGCCGCTTGTGTCCCTGCCGAGTCCTTGACCCCCTGGCTTCCCCTTTGAAACTGCCCAATTTGTGCCGCCGCAGGGCGCCCGCCTGACTGCCCATGAGCTGCCGCCCGCCGCTTGTGTCCCGCTTGAGTCCTCGACCCCCTGGCTTCCCCTCTGAANGGGCGGGCGGGCGGTGTGAGTGTGGCCGCCGCTCGGGCAGGGAAGCGGGCAGTTAGATTTCCGCACACGTGCCACCGCAGCGCTTTGAAGACGGGAAGTAGTGAATACGTCTTTTTGAACTTTAAGTGAACTGTAATACAGGAAAGAAGAAGACAACAGCGTGCACCCACCTGTGATGTAGAACCCCTTGTGCCACTACTCCACAATGCACAGCCAGCACAGCCAGAGAAATCATGTTGCAGCGACAGGCAGGCAGAGTGCGCATCTGATGCATCTGCAGCGCATGCACATGTGCCACCAGAATGCTGTTGAAAGCAGAAACACACACAGACAAACACACAGATCGTGTTCCCACCTGTGATGTAGAACCCCTTGTCCCACTGCTCCATGATCCAGTCCTTGGGCAGGAAGGAGCGCTGCGCCACGCGGTACACCTGCGGGGGTTGCAGGCACCGGCAGGGACACAGCCAGGGGGAGGGGGGGGGGGGGGGGACAGGCAAGCAGGGAGGGCAAAGAAGTGGTAAGCACGCAGGAAGGCGGGCGGAGGAAAAACAAATGGTGGGCAGGAAGGAGCGCTGCGCCACGCGGTGCACCTGCGGGGGTTGCAGGCACCGGCAGGGACACAGCCAGGGGGAAGGTGGCAGGAAGGTGGCAGGAAGGCGCTATGTCACTTATTGCACCTGCGGGGGGGCAAGCGGCGGGCATAGCGATGGATGACCACGCAAGAAGTGTGGGTGCCGGAAGTTCCCACCTGCAGCCAGTACCCGCGTCCACTCTTGCATATGAACACAAACCTCACCTCCTTGCACATCAACACACACCACGGGGAGTGAACAAGAGTGCCCACCTGCTGGCTAAAGCAGTTGCCCGCGTTCCCCACAGGGGGAGAGAGAGAGAAACGTTGTGCACCCCACCACCCCCCCACCCATTCACCTCCTGGCTGAAGCCGGTGCCGACCCTTCTTGCACCCGAACTCCCAACTCCCCTTTGATTCTAGCACACACCACGGGGAGTGAGAACAACCAAAGCACCCACCTGCTGGCTGAAGCCGGTGCCCGCATCCATGATGATTGCCCACAGGTCTCCGCAGGCGCAGACGGATGAGATGTAGAGCCCGTCGTCAAAGCCCTTGGACACGTGCACATCCAGCCGGTGGTTGCTCACGTTGTAGTGGTAGCTGCGGGGGGCAACAAATCGTTGGGAAATGTTGGTGCTCACGTAAACCATTCAGGTGTGGTGAGGGTGCTCACATTGTAGTGGTAGCTGCGGGGGGCAGCCCATCAATCGTGCAGGTCAGCAGGGGTAAGGATGGGTGCTCCAAAAGTGAACAAAGGCTGGGTGCTCACTTCGCAGCGGGAGAAGAGAGAACATGCTGCCTGGCTAAGTTTAGGGCCCGGTTAGGTTCCACGTCAGTTCAGCAACACACTGTGCTGCTCAACAAACCAAGGAGGCATGCTTGAATGGTTGGTGCATTCATGAAGCAACAGGTGTGCGATCAGCCCGGGCGAGGCTGGGTGCTCATGTGGCATTTGTTAACGTCAGTTTGGAGGTCAGGGATAGGGAGCCGTGATACCTTTACACCTAGCACTTTATCTCGATGTGCCTGCGCCCTGCCCGCCCGCCTGTGCACCCAGACCCCCCCACCGCATCTTTGTTTCCCCCCACGCCCACCCACATCCTCATGGAATGGCGAAAGGCGAGTCACGCATGCACACCCGATTTCAAGTGTTTAGAATGCTCAGCTCATCGGGCCAGCTCTGCTGCAAGCGTGCAGAGGTGGCCCAACGTGACGAACATTGGGACACTTGAAACCCAGTGGGCTTGCGGGCGGGACTCGCGCACGGTAGCAACCAGGCGGGCAGGTTGGCACGCTGAGTCCGCACGCCACCCCACTCACTGATGCCTCGTGGGCTGGTGCTTATTGTAGACAGGGGTGGAGGGCCACGTTTTCATGGCACCGCACAAGAAACGAGTGTCGCCCTCCCCGCCCTCCTCACCCGCCCGCAACCAAACACCCCCCCCACTCACCGCG
>JTEE01000026.1:1131888-1157218 GCA_002896455.3 Chlorella sp. ArM0029B
GCCCTCCCACCCTCAGGGACTGCCTGCCGCTATGCGGCACCATCGTTGAGACCTCACGCCAGGCGCTGCAGCTGGTGCGCAGCCAACCTGTGCTCCAAGTCAACTGCATGGCGCTAGTCCCAGCGGCCTGCCAGCCTGCTTTGGCACTTCTGGCCAGCGCTGGGCTGGAGGGGGATGCAGACGCCGCCTACCGTGTGCTGAGCGCTGCCTGCGCGGCTAGCGTGGCGCTGGCACCGCTGCTGCCAGCCGGTGTGTCGCAGCTGCTGAGCAGCAGCAGCTTGCAACCCCCGGGCTTCCATCTTTGTGTGCACACGGCAGCAAATCTCCTGCGCGCCATGGCCATGACTGCGAGCAACATCGCGCTGCGCACCGCCTCCCCGCAGCTCAACCCACGCGTGTCCGCGCTGCTGAGCCGCAGCCAGGCTAGCCCCGAGAAGATTATTATGGGGGTGTTCCGCATCGTGGCGCAGGCATTGCGAGTGCACTACCGCGCGCTGTTGGAGGCAGGTATGCAGGCAGTTGCACAATTGCCACGACACCGGGTGTGTATGCGTCCCCTGTTGCCTGCCCACCGGTGCATGGCAGCTGTTGCCGTAAATTGCCAAGGGCTGCTGCTGCCAAAAGTACGGAGCTGTATCCAGTTCCTGCCACATCTTGCCTTTGCAGAACCTGCAGACGACCCATGGGCGCCAGTGCTCGTTGCCATCAGCAAGAGTGTGTTGGCTCTTCCCTCGATGGGGCCGCTCCTCACCGCCGACCACACTCTGACGAAGCAGCTAATGGACATTGCACTGGCATGCAGTCAGCAGGCAGGCCGCCAGAGCGTGGATCCTGAGCAGCAGCAGCGGAGCCGGGCTGGCATCGCAGCACTGCTTTCAATGAAAGAAATGCAGCACGGGACAATGCAGTGTGTTGCGGCTGGCAGGGGGCAAGCCCTGCTGCAGCAGCTGGTGGAGCAAGCCGCCACCCTGGCAGCACTACCAGCTGGCCAGCTTCCCTACGATGCGGCTCCTGACCTGCTGCTGCCGCTGGTGAGCGCAGGCTACCACCTGATGGCAGCCCACATGGCTGCTGTGATCCCGCGCAGCCTGACCGAACCTGAAGCAGAAGCGGCAGCAGAGGACACATATGCGCAGCTACCTGATGCAGTTGTGTCCGGCCACCTGGCGCTGCTGCGCCTGCTGCCTGGGCTGTACTGTTCTGTCATGCAGCAGCAGCAGCAGCAGCCCGAACACGCGGCATCCATGGAGCAAATTAAGGAGCACCTGATACTGCTGGCTGGGTTGGTGCCTGGACCTGGCTCAGAAAGGCCAGAGGAGGTGCAGAGGGTAAGCGAATTAAGTGCTTGCCCTGCTGCAAGTTGGCAAGTTGGCTGACCATACGTTGGGCATCCTCTCTGCCTTTGCCCAATTTTCCCACCGCACTGCCATTGCTGCCCTCGCTCACCCCCCTTCCTGGCACACAGGCCTGCCTTGAGATGAGCAGCCGGCACTGCACCGAGCTGTGCGCCGCAGCCGAGGCGGTTGTGCGCATGCTGGGCGCCACGGGCCAGCAGACTGGCGGCGCAGTCAACTCTGGCGTGCTGTGCGCTGAGTCGATGGAAGCAGCAGAGCGGCTGGCGAGATGGGCCGCCCGCCGCATGCTTTGCACGTGAGGGCCGCCCGGAGCCCACAACAAGCGGCGACACTGCGTGCGGGCAGCTGGCTGCCCTGTGCCGCCTAGCCACCACTCAGCTCAAGGCCGTGCAACTGCTGGCAGCCAGCCAGACAGCCGGCACAGGCAGCGGCCAGTATGCACCGTGTGGGCATATTGATCAGCTTGTCCTCGCCCCATTGCTGACCATGCAAGCCGCCATCATGCTACACGGCCGGCTGGCAGAGCAGGAGCAGCGGGAACACCTGGAGTGAGTGCTTTCAGCTTTCAGCTCTGGTGCGTGTTGGGCGGCTCGGACAGAAGGCGCGTTCACAACGTCAATCCGCGGGCCTGTTCATTCCCCATGCCCGGCCCCTGACTAGCCACCCCCCGCCCGACCCTTACGCAGCATGGCCATCCACATGCTGCTGCTGCTGGGCCAAGCATGCCACTTCTACCGGCAGCACCCACCACACCCACACGCGCTAGGCAGCACTGTTGCCCTCCTGGCTGGGCCTCTGAAGGAGGCATCCAACAACAGCCAGCTGGGCCGCTGGCTGCTGCCTGCTGCTGTCCATGCTGTGGCATGGATGCTGGATGCGGCGGCTGCAGCTGCAGAGCTGCCGCCCGAGCAGGTGAGGGCCCTGTTGGGGGCCTCCTAATGCATACATTGAGTTACCTACAGGTACGCGGCACGCCTGCTGGCGGGCATACCCCCGAGCTTTGAGCACCCACCCCCAATGGCATGCCTTGCAGTTTATGACCGCCAGCTTTGGCCTGTCGGAGCTCGGGACCCCGATGCCAGCCCTGCAGCAGGGCGGCTTTGGCAGGGCAGCCCAAGACCCACACACTGACAGCCCACCCGATACGGCGCGAGAGGCTCTGCAGCTAGCTTCAGCAGCGTTACAAGCTCTGAACAGCCATACTTTCCTGGTCGTTGTTGGCCGAGAGATTGCAGCTGCACAGCAGCGCGAACTGAGAGCAAGGGTTGCTGCCGCCCCAGGTCAGCTGCGCGAGGCAGCCAGCGCGCTGCAGGCAGCGGCCCAAGAGCGCCGCGCAGCGCCCACCACCCACCAGGCCCCCAGCTGGCTGCTGCAGCAGGAGGCGGCGCTGGGCACCCGCCGCTGTGCCCACCTGGGGTGCACCAACCTGGCGGGGGCCAGCAAGGCGGGGCTGAAGAGCCGGCGGTGCGGGGCCTGCCGGGCGGTGCGCTACTGCTCCGAGGCGTGCTCGGGCGCCGACTGGCGGCGGCACAGGCCGGCCTGCAGGCAGCTTGCGGCGGCGGCGGCGGCAGCGGCAGCAGCACAGGACAGCTGAGCATTAGCACAAATGTGTGGCAGCGCGAGGCAGTGGGGGGAGGGCAACTTGAATGAGATGGAAGCACAACGGACGTAGCAGGCACAATGCTCTTGTAACTGCCCCTTGAGCACAACTACCGCTGGCCGGTGCTTGACAAACCAACGGCTGATTCAATTTTCAACTCTAGCAGGGATAGAACACAACAGCACGGATATTATTAAAGCTGCCATGCAGATTTAAGTGTGAGGTGCGTGGCCAGCTGACCACAAGCAAAAGCCACACGCTGCACTTTATCCTAACACAATGTGCTGAGCCGTACCGCACAAGTCGTCCAACATTGTGAACCCGTCACATCCACAAGCTCAGCACGGCCAGCTGGGAGTGAGATGCTCAATCCCCCTACGCCTGCCACCTTGAAGTGCTCCTTGCGCTATGCTCCCATGCAATCGGAGTCGAGTTACAAGCGCTCTCGTCAGAAATAATACGTCGAAAAACGATTGCCAGGCGGCAGGGCGGCAGGGAGCATCAAATGTGGCAGGCCTCGGCGCGCACAAGCACACAGCAGAGTACAGTTTAAGGTTTCAACAGTTCACTAGCAGGGCGGGTATGCGTTTGGGCGGGCAAGGAGGCGGGGCAGGCAAGTCGCCGCGCTGCCTCGTGTGCCGGCAAGCTCGGATCAGTGGCCAGGTGAGATGAAAACCAGCCTTCGCCAAAGCTGTTTTTACAGGGCCTCAATCTCCTCGGGCGCCTGCAGGCATGACAGGAGAGCAAAGAGGGGGAAGGGGAGAGGGTAATGAGTTGCTGAGGAAGCGGGGGGAGCCTGCACACGGAGGGAACAGGCCCACGTGCCAAAAGAATCGCGTACACCCAGAGCTTGACAAACTGCCCAACTGTGCTATGGTAATACAAACCTGCAGAAGCACCACTAGCATCCGTCCTCCGGTGCCGCCCGCCCTGCCATGCTCGACCCGGCTCCCCGCCCAGGATTGTCCCGCCCCACTTACCAGGTGTGCCACAACCTTGATCTCCTTGCCCTCGCCGGTGGGAGGGGGCACCATGAACTGGACCTGCAGGGCACAGCAGACAACAGCACAGACGGTCAGGCGGGTGTCCTACGGCTGCAGCAGCATGCTGAGGCCGGAATGTGAAGGTGGGGCACTTGCCTCACGCGTTGCGCAGTGCAGCTGCATGCGCATGCACATGCAGCGCCATGCCTACAGTCAGCCCCACCCAAGAAACTTCTCCCTCAAAACCCAGGCAAGCGTGTCGTAACAGACTGCCCGTCAGCAAGTGGCGCATAGCACTCACCTTGACAGGCAGGTTGGCGCTCAGGATGTGGCGCTTGCCGTCGTGGTGCTTGTAATCACACACGTCGGGCTGCACCACCACGCCCTCCCTGCCCTCCATATCCAGCCCAGTCTTGTACTTGGGCACGTGGAACACCGTGAGGGGGGACTTCACGCGGACGCGGGCGCCCTCTGCCACCTGCGCCACAGGCACCGCACCGTCGGCAACGGCAGCCAGGCGCCGAGACTGCGGGCGGGCGCTAACCGCGAAGGGCCGCTGCAGGGCTGCTGCGTGCTGCATCGGTGCTAGGGTGGCGGCGAGGGAGGGGCGGGAAGGGCGGATAGGCGGATAAATTGCGTGCCGTCGGCCGCTGGCTGTGGTGCCGTCTGCTGTTGGGCTGCCCTTTCAACTGCACCGGTCGGTTGGAGAGCGTGGATGGCGCAGGGTTACCGATTTACTTGCTTTGCTCACAAACGCTGGCGTGGCAGGCAATTGGAAGGAAGGCAGTGCTGACTGCCTCCTTTGCTCCCTGCCTACCTCGGGAGCGCCTGTCAAGACCGCAAACACATCTGAGCTGATGGGCAACGTCCTCAAACGTGCCCAGGGCGGGCCGTCCGTGAAGCCCGCCTCAAAGCAGCCCTCACGCACTGTGAGCCAGGCGTCACGCAGCAGCAGCGCCAGCCGGAGCGGCATGGGGCCCAGAATCAGCGGCGGCCTCAGCCGGCTGTCGGCGGCGGTGCGGCGGAAGAACGCAGCGACGCAGGCGGCCAACTCCCGCCACCAGCTGGAGGAGCGGCTGGCCGAGGCAATCAAGGTGAGAGTTTGCTTTTCCCCGAACCAAGGCTGTAGGGGCATGGATGCCATGCCGCCTCTGGCCAGAGCTTAGCTGGGGGCAGTGCGGCATGCACTGCTCCACCTGCTGGCACCAGCACAAGGCGCAGGCTTGCCTCTGCTGCCGCTGCCGCTGCGTGCGCTTCCAAGCCTGCCTCCCAGCCTCTACAAGCCCACATCCGCAGAACGCGCAATTTCCACTGGCCCGCCCGACTTGTGCAGGCCAAGGCGGCAGCAGCCGCAGCGGCGGGCGGCACGCCGCGCCCCACCGTCACCTTCAACCGCCTCCTCCTGCGCTTTGCTTCCCTGCACGCCGGCTTTGCCGCCTGCCGCGCTGTCTTCCGATCTCTCACCGAGGGCGCGGCAGACGCTGGGAGCACGCCGCGCGAGGTGTCGCTGTCGCAGCTGCGGGAAGCCTGCACCCAGTTGGGGTACCACCTCGACGACGACACGCTGTGCCGCATCTTTGCCAGTGCTGATGTGGACGGCAGCAGCAGCCTGAATTCTGACGAATTTGTGGTGGTGCTAGCCATCCTGCACATACTCAAGGTGGGCCCCGGGGTGTGCTGCACATGCTGCGCGTGCCGTGCATGCTGTGCGCTTTGGGCGTGCCGCGCATGCTGTGGCATGCGTGCGGGGTTGTGGCGGCGCTGGCCATCCTGAACGACAGCCGTGCAGCCTTCAGGCACCTTTGCTCGCTGGCATATGCTGATGTCAACATGCTGCGCACGGTGTGCATGGCGTGCATGCTGACGTGGTGGGCATGCTGTTGCGCCCGTGCGCGTGTAGTTTGCGCGTACGGATGCATGCGGACAGCCAGAGCCACGCTTGGCCCCAGCTCCCCATCGCAGTGCAGCGGCTGCCCATGCGCCTAGCGCCTGCCTGGCGCCTGCCTGCAGCGCAACCAATCCCTCACCCCTCGTCACCACCCTGCACCTCCCTGCATACACAGTGTGCATGGGAGCAGCCACCCCGTGCCTTTGTGCCTTTTTGCTGCCTTACAAGCTCCTTCCTGAATTACTGTGTGTGCCCTGCAGGGGCAGAGGATAGGGAGCGGGTGCACCTGCCATCCTTTGCACCTGAGCTCCTCTCTTTTACGTCAACCACCCCTTTTTGAATGCATGTGTCTGCTCTGCAGGGGCCGGAAGATGAGGAGCGTGTTGACCCCGCCATCCTGCGCACGTGGCGCACGCTGGAGGAGGCGTTCATGTGCTTTGCCAGCAGCAAGGACGGGTACATTGCCAAGGTGGAGCTGATGAGGATGATGCACGAGGTGGGTGCTGGGGTGGGATGGATGGGTGCTGGGATGCCTGCTTGTGGGCACACACTCGTGTGTGAGGTTGCAAACAGCAGGCACGAGGTGGTGCTGGGATGGATGGGTGCTGGGATGCCTGCTTGTGGGCGCACACTCGTGTGTGAGGTTGCAAACCCAGGTGTCGGCTGGGGCGGTTTGGGGGAACGCTACACATCGCCAATGAAATGTTGTTTGCTTGAGGATGATGCACGCGGTGCTTCGGGTGTGTGCTGGGGTGCCTGCTGTGGCAACTGCACGATCTGCAGAGTGTGGGCATGGCTGGGCTGGTCTGCATGGCAGGGTGCATGCCGCCAAGGTGGCGTTGTTTGCTAGAGCTGGGTGCACGAGGAGGGTGCTGGGATGCATGCAGTTTGTATGAACAGATGGGTTGATGGTTTGTGTTTGTGGGTGGAAGGGCGCAAGAGGACTATGCATGGGTAGAGTGAGTGTGAGGGATGGGCAGTGCACCCACACAGGCTCACAGCGCCTTGACAAGGGTGAGGGGTTGCAGCTGTTTTTGGCAGGGCAGGGCAGCAGGGTTTTTGCAGCAGGGCACCTTGCCCGGCGGTGTGCCTGCCTGCCTGCCTTCTGCCCCGTCTGCCTGCCTGCCCGCCAACTCATCTTGTGCCCTCTTCTCCTGCTTGCTGCAGGGTGCCACTGACGGCGTGCGGCACTCTGCTAGCGGCAGCGGCACCGACCCCATCCAGTCCATTGCGGCCAAGCGCTTTGCCGAGCTGGACCGAGAGGGGCGGGGGCGGGTGTCCTTCCTGGAGGTGGGTGCCGGTGTCCAATCATACATAGCCTGGCATGCATGATTGGTAACAGAATAGGGTGGGCAGCCAGGGGGGGAGTGTCCTTTATGGGGGTGGGTGCAGTTGTTTGTTCCGCGGGCGGGCATGCGTGAGTGGAGCAGGAGGGTGGGGGATTGGTTTGGCACCAAGGGACACATGTTCGTTGGTGCAGGCGCTGCATGGCTGGGCAGCTGGGCGGTTCTGGGCAGAATGCATGAGTGCAAGCGGTGGGAGCTGCGGCGCTTGTCAGCGTGGGTCCTTCGTGCGGGAAAGGGAGCGAGCGCTGGTATATGTGGTAGGCAATTTGTGGGGTTGGTGAGCGGGCACCAATGGGCCAGACTGGCACATAAGCCTGCCACTCAGGACACTGCTGAGGGGTCGAAACCTGCTGTCGATGTGTGGCTGGCTACATCCCGCTACCAGCGTGCCAAAACCGCCCCCGAGCACTTGCCCTGCCTGGATGCGTTGCCGCATCTGCCAACTCCCAACCTCCCTTGCGCCACCCCCGCTCTTTGCAGTTCCTGTTCTGCCTTGAGGAGTGGGTGGAGGATGCCGAGGAGGAGCGAGAGACGATTTCGACATGACAAATTTCCTCCTGAGAAGGGGAGTAGCAAGCATGCTCACCAGCAAGCATGGCGCACCAAGGCGGCCCGGCCCGCCGGCACCCCGCCGCCCCACAAACGCCCTCCTTCTACTGTCTTCCCACCCATCCCCACCGGCTGCCCAGCAATGCTGGCAGCGCACCCCCGCCACCCGCTCCTAATGACTTGACCGGAACCCTGCAACCCAACGCACCCGCCGCCCCCACATTGTATTAGAATGCCCCGCACTGAGTTCTTGCATCTTCCCCGTTTCCATGCCCACCCTGTGCCCCGCGCCCTCTGATAAGGGGTCACATCGAGTCTACATTGACTCCACAGTCACCTGTTGCTGCACTGCTGCCACCAGAGCGCACGTGCTGCCGCAGCACTGCTCCTTTTCACAGAACCCCTCCCCCTCCTTGGACCCTGCGTGTTGGGAGGTCACTCTCCAACGTCATATTCATCTACAGACCATTTACAGGCACAGAATAGACACGCTGCCATGTTTACACACATGCCACTCACAACCCAACTTGGGCAATACACCTGTCCTCAAACGACTTCCTCTCGTACTCCCCGCCCCACCCCACCCCACCCCACCTAACACTTGTCTGCTCCGTCCTTGCTGCCCAGCGCTTTGGTCGTGTAGCCCCCCTCATGTTATGGTGCCTTCCATTGCTCCTGACCACACATGTAACCTGATCTCCCGCCCTCAGCTGACGGAGGTGCAAGGCGCCTCATGCACAGGGTGTGAAGGCAATTGCGTCGCAGCCTCTGGTGAGTCTGGCCTTTGAGTGGCGCTGTTCTCTGCGCACTAAAACACTCTCTTACACCCTACCCTGTACAACTATCAGTGTGCGCTAAAGCTGCACGAATCAAAGCACTCCACGAAGGGCAGACGCCCTTCCTACCCATTGTGCTAGCCCCACTGCCCATCCTCCGCCGCTGGTGGCCCCGCTGCCTCTGGCACACCGGTCCGCTGCCCAACTTGCTTTCAGCCACCCTGTGTTGCTGTCGCTGTCGCTGTCGCTGCCGCCGCCGCCGCCAGCTGTGTGCAGGCCGGCCTGTGCCGCCGCCAGTCGGCGCCCGAGCACGCCTCGGAGCGGTAGCGCACCGCCCGGCAGGCTCCGCACCGCCGGCTCTTCAGCCCCGCCTCGCCGGCCCCCGCCAGGTTGGTGCACCCTAGGTGGGCGCAGCGGCGGGTGCCCAGCGCCGCCTCTTGCTGCAGCAGCCAGCTGGGGGCATGGTGGGTGGCGGGCGCTGCGCGGCGCTCTTGGGCCGCTGCCTGCAGCGCGCTGGCCGCCTCGCGCAGCTGGCCTGGGGCGGCGGCAACCCGGGCCCTCTGCTCGCGCTGCTCTGTAATCCCTTGGCCCAGAACATCAGCCAGGGACGTCTGCCTGTTAAGATCTTGCAGTGCCGCCGAAGCTAGCTCCAGAGCCTCCCGCGCCATGTCGGGTGTGCTGTGGGTGTGTGGGTCCTGGGCTGCCCTGCCAAAGCCGCCCTGGTGCAGGGCTGGCAGCAGGGTCCCGAGCTCCGCCAGAACAAAGATGGAGGTTATCCACTGCAATGCATGCCATTAGAAGTGGGTGCGCAAACCTTGAGGGTGGGCCCGCTGGCAGGTGTGCTCAGCAAGTATAACGTGACGCTAGCATAGCATACGCGACAGCTCCCCACCTGCTCGAGCGGCAGCTCTGCAGCTGCAGCCGCCGCATCCAGCAGCCATGCCACAGTATGGGCAGCAGCAGGCAGCACCCAGCGGCCCAGCTGGCTGTTGTTGGATGCCTCCTTCAGAGGCCCAGCCAGGAGGGCAACAGTGCTGCCTAGCGCGTCTGGGTGTGGTGGGTGCTGCCTGTAGATGCGGCATGCTTGGCCCAGCAGCTGCAGCATGTGGATGGCCATGCTGCAAGGGAGCATGCGTGGGGTTGGGTCTGGTCAGGAGCCGGGCATTTCATGTGTTCCGGTTGTGGAACGTGCACGCGCCTCCCTCGATTTGAGCCGCCCAGCACGCTACTACTGTAAGCCAAATGCGTTGAAATATAAAGTTCTCAACTCACTCCAGGTGCTCCCGCTGCTCCTGCTCTGCCAGCCGGCCGTGGAGCATGATGGCGGCTTGCATGGTCAGCACTGGGGCGCCCACAAGCAGGGCAAGCTCCCCGCACGGTGCATCGTGGCCGCTGCCTGTGCCGGCTGTCTGGCTGGCTGCCAGCAGTTGAATGGCCTTGAGTTGAGTGGTGGCCAGGCGGCACAGCGCAGCCAGCTGCCCGCACGCAGTGTCTCCGCTTGTTGTGGGCTCCGGGCGGCCTTCCCGCGCAAAGCATGCGGCGGCGGCCCATCGCGCCATCCGCTCCGCTGCCTTCCGAGTGTCAGCGCATAGCACACCAGAGTTGACTGCGCCGCCAGTCTGCTGGCTCGTGGCGCCCAGCATGCGTGCAACCGCCTCGGCCGCGGCGCACAGCTCGGTGCAGTGCCGGCTGCTCATCTCAAGGCAGGCCTGTGTGCCAGGAAGGGGGTGAGCGAGGGCAGCAATATTGCTGCCCTTATATTGCTGCCATTAATGGCAGAACGGTGGGAAATTTGGGAAAAGGCAGACAGGATGCCCCAACGTATGGCCAGCCAACGTGCCAACTTGCAGCAGGGCAGGCACTTGCTTCACTTACCCTTTGCGCCTCCTCTGGCCTGTCTGTGTCGGGTCCGGGCACCAACCCAGCCAGCAGTAGCAGGTGCTCCCTAATGCGCTCCATGGATGCCGCGTGCTCAGGCTGCTGCTGCTGCTGCTGCTGCTGCAGGACAGTACAGTACAGTCCGGGCAGCAGGCACAGCAGCGTCAGGTGGCCGGACACAACTGCATCAGGCAGCTGCGCATACGAGTCCTCTATTGCCGCGTCTAGTCTAGTCTAGTCGTTACAGCTTTTCACATCCCCTGAAAGGGGATTCAACTTCAGGACGAACCAAATCCTGAGAGGTTGACGAGGCATGCACCACAAGGCCCTGAAAACATGAAAACATGAAAACAGGGTMTAAAAACAAACTGGCTGTGTGAATCAACGAAAGTGTGGGTGCAACACCGGGGGATGTATGAGTGGTCTAGCTGCTGATAGAGAAGTAATTGTTCCATTGCGATTTGCTGGCTGCGGCTTCAAAGAGGTCGGGGCGGCCCTCGCACAGGCGGCGGAGCTCAGAGCGGGGGATGTTGCCGCGTCTGCTTCTGGTTCGGTCAGGCTGAGCGGGATCACAGCAGCCATGTGGGCTGTCATCAGGCGAAAGCCTGCGCTCACTAGCGGCAGCAGCAGATCAAGCGCCGCATCTGGTGACAGCTGGCCAGCTGGAAGCGCTGCCAGGCAGGCGGCTTGCTCCACCAGCTGCGGCAGCAGGGCTTGCCCCCTGCCGCTCCTGACACACCGCAATGCCTCAGGCAGCATCTCTTCCACAGATAGCAGCCTTGCGATGCCAGCACGGCTCCACTGCTGCTGCTCCGTGCTCTGGCGGCCTGCCCACTGGTTGCTTGCCAGTGCAATGCCCAGAAGCTGCCCCTGTAGAGTGCGGTCGGCGGCAAGCAGCGGCCCCAACAAGGGAAGCGCCGACACACTCTTGCTGATGGCAACCAGCACTGGCGCTCCGGGGTGTTGAGAAAGATCTGCACGGGCAGGGGGAGAAGTGGTTGGAGACAGGCTGCATTGCCAACAGTAGTTCTGTTTGCATGCAGCAGCTGGCAGTCAACTAGATGTGCACGCCCGTGCCTTGGCAATCGAGTGATTGCCTGCATACCTGTCTCCAACAGTGCGCTGCTGTGTACAGTGAAGAAACGTGCCGCCTCGCGAAAGAGCCCCAATAGCTTCTCTGGGCTAGCCTGGCTGCGGCTCAGCAGCGTGGACACGCGTGGGTTGAGCTGCGGGGAGGCGATGCGCAGCGCAATGTTACTTGCTGTCACAACCATGGAGTGCAAAAGACTTGCTGCCATTTTGAGTCCTCCACTTGAGGGCCGAGGCTGCCCGCTGGGGCCCAGCGGCTGCGGCAGGCATGCTGGCAGCAGCGGCGCAAGCGCCACGCTAGCCGCGCAGGCAGCGCTGAGCACTCGGTAGGCGGCGTTTGCATCCCCCTCCAAGCCAGCGCTGGCCAGAAGAATGCAGAGCGCTGAAGCTGGTACGCGTGCCACCCCTGCCAGCACTATCATGCTGGATTGGAGCGGAGGTCGGCTGCGCGCCAGCTGCAGCGCCTGGCGCGTGGTCTCAACGATGGTGCCGCACAGCGGCAGGCAGCCCCTGAACGCGGGCGGTGTGGCGGGCGTGGCGGCCGGGCGGCGGCGGGTGTGACGGGCGGGCAGGGTGCCCTTGTCGCAGGCATGTGCGGTTCCACTGTTTCGATCGAAGCAGCACGAGAGTCCTGAGTCTAAAGCAGCCAACTCACCTGACTGCGCGCCTCTGCTCCTCGATGCCGGCGCCTTGGCAGCGCAGCTGCAGCAGGTGCGCCTCGAGGGCCAGTCCGTCATTCTGCAGCCCCATAAAGAATCTGCTTAGGACGCCTGCGAGAGGCAGCCCTGACTGCAGCTGCAGGGCCCGCCGCAGCCCCTCCTCCACCGGGCGCAGAAGCGCCTCGAGGGAGCCAGAGGCTTCCATGGTGCACCTCACGTGATGTTGAGGGCCATTGTGGTGGGACGGCAAGATGATGTGCCGGACCTTGTGGAAAGCAGGGATTGGGCTTTGCAGTCGCTCACTCATCCCCCTCCCTTGTGTCCCACCCTCTACCCCTCCTTGGTGCTTGCAGGTTCCCACGAGGGTCATACAACTACAACGCCTCCACTGCTCATTCCCATCCCTCGTGTCTCCCCCTACCCGTCCCTAGCGTGCAGGTTTGGACGGAAGAGGGGCCACCTAGCGCCACCTATGTCCTTATCACTTCCTAACTTTCCCCTCCTTGTGTTCCTTCCCCCACCCTTTCTCCCTGGTGCAATCAGGTTGAACATGCACCCTCGGCGCCTCCTCTTCTTGCCTGCTTTCTGACTCACTCACTTGTGCCCCCCTTCCCTCCCCACCTGTACCCCTCCTGGTGCCTGCAGGTTTGGACAAGGAGAACGGCACACCCAAGACACCAATGGCTCCCTGCCCCCCATGTCTGTGCCGCGCCCTGCTCCTCTCCCGCTGCTGACCCCTCCTATTTCCCCCCTCCCCACCCCCTCCCTGCAGTCAGTCAAGGCCCGCTCTCAGCAAGCAGGTGTTGCGCACCGGTTTGAGGCCCGCTGCTCGACGCTGCCTGGCAACCCCATGGCATCGGAGGTCCCTGCCAAGGGATCTATCCAGGTGCAGGCCGGGGAGTCGGGTGGTATGACCAGAATCTCGTTTGAGCGCATGGATGTGCCTGCCCAACCGCCGCAGCAGCAGCACCCGGCAGGGGACCGGCAGCAGCAGCGGGCCAGCAGCGGCCCGGTAGCGGCAGCGGTAGCAGCAGCGGGCGGTGGGCCACAGCAGCAGCAGCCGGCGGGCCAGCAGGCGCGTGGCAAGCGTGCGGCTGACGAGGGTGTCGAGGGTGTAGCGCCGCCCGCTAAGCAGCAAGACACAGGTCTGGCTGCTGCTGATGCTGAGCATGACAGCGCGCGAGAGGCGCCTGGTGCTGCCTCGCTGACTCAGCAGCTGCTTGGGATGCAGCTGTCGGGTGCTGAGGCGCAGCAGCAGCAGCAGCAGCAGCAGCAGTCGCCGCCGCCAGAAGAGTGGCATGATACTGATGAGCACATGCATGACTGATTTCCTGCCTTTACGTCCAAGACCCCATGTAATCCAAGGCTTTAAGCCTCTTCCTCCTTTAAGGAGACCCATACCAGTCTGAATCCCTGTCCTGTTGTCTTAAGTCATACCCCAAGCCTTCTCCTCTCCAGCATACGTCTTTCAAAGCGCGCTCCCACTCAAAGCGAATCCCTGTCCTGTTGTCTTAAGTCATACCCCAAGCCTTCTCCTCTCCGGCATACGTCTATCAAAGCGCGCTCCCACTCAAAGCGCTTCCCCTCTCCTCCYCTCTCCYGTGCCTGCACTCGCCTTCCCCTCCCTCCCTCCCATTTTTCATCCCGACGGTCATGTCTATGTTGATCTTCCTGTGATGTTTCAGGTCGCTTTTCCAGGCTGAGCGGTGCCGAGTGGTTGATTGCCTGTTGATACTAGTCAAAAATTCATGAACGCGGTCTTTTCTCGCCTGCTGTTCTTAGGTAACTAGCTGGCACATGTCCTGCAACTGTACCGCCTTCGGGCCCCTCTGTAAGAGGGTAACCAGCAGCACTCTTCTGAAGAATGTTCTCAAACAGTCAACATGCATAGCCGCCTTAGCAACCTGCTGCAGTCTTGTGGCGTGATGCGCAGCGCCCCTGCTAGCGCCGGCGGCGGGCGGCACCGTGCCGCGCTCTGCCGCCACAGGCGGATAGGCGGGTAATGAGAAGATGAGCAGGCACTGGCCCAACGCCACGCGTACCAAGGTCGGCCTGCCTAAGCCTGCCTCCCTGCTCAGCCCAGCCAGGCAGAGCCTGTGTGGCCAGAAGCGAATTGTGCATGCGGAGGTAGGACCCTTGACAGCTTCGGTGGTCTCCGGTGGCGCTGTGCCTGCGCTGCTTCACAGACAGAAGCTCCTACTCTCAGTGTGCTGGCCTGTGAGATTTGTCTGAATATGTGGGGTACACGGTGCGGTCTGGTGGCTCGGTTGGGAAGCAGACCTTTGGGCCACCGAGGGCAGGCCGTTCCTTCCTGCAACGACAGGGCTTACTCGAGCGGCTGCTCACTACAGAAGTGTGTGCAGCCAGCAGCAGGAGCCAAGCAGCAGGGCGGCCAGCAGCAGCAGCCAAGCAGCAGGGGCCGCCAGCAGCAGGGGCCGCCAGCAGCAGGAGCCAAACAGCAGGGCAGCCAGGAGCCAAACAGCAGCAGCAGCAGCACAAGACAAGCAGCAGTGCCTGCGCCGGTGCCCGGGAAGCAGCACCCTGGAATGTCACCGCTGCTGGCAGGAAGGTGAGCAGGCACCTTGCACTGGGTCGTGCTTGCTGCTGCTGCATGCATAGCGTTCCCCTGCCACCCTCTGCTCAGCTCACTGCCCTGCCCGCTTGGCCCTTCGGAGCACGCAGAGTTACAACATGGGGAGGGGTGGGGGGGTGGGAGCGCAAAGAGGCAACGCATGTGCAAGCGGGAGGCACACTAAACCAAGCACACAGAATAATTCACAAAACTGCCCTGAAGCATGTGGGTCACGTTCACGCTTCCGCTGCACCCTACATCACAACCGCCGCCTCTGCCTCTGTGCTGTTGCCCAGCCCTAGCAGCGAGGCCAGCGCGGTGGGTGAGAAAGCAACCGTGTCGGAGGCCGCGTCTGTGCGCTGCAGATGGAGGGGCACAAACTGTAGGGTGCCTCGCTGTGCATCTCCCTTGACTTGAACAGTGGCAGTCCACTCCTCATAAGGTCCCAGCCGCTCCCCAGCACGCGTCAGCGCCTCAAGAGCGTCCGGCGGATCCTCCAGAGAAGCAAGCACCTCGGCTGCACTGCGCTTGCCTGCCCCACTGGCATCGCCTGCCCCGCTGGCCTCGCCTGCCGCGCCGGCCTTGCCGCCGCTGTCATCGCCGCTGCTGCCACCTGCCACCTCGCCCGCCGCCGCGCCTGCCGTGCCTGCTGCCCCGCCCGCGCCCTGGCTGCCCTTGCCGCCGGCCTTGCCAGCCTGCGGCAGCTTGGGGCGTCGTTCCAGCTCCAGCTGAATTTGCAGGAGCGTGGTGGCTTCTGCCTCTGTCTCCACCAGCCGCAACTTCACATCCTTTGCCACCCGCATGCCCTGAGGGTTTCCACTGCTGGCAGGCGCTGCTCGGAACAGCCGACTGGAGACCACCTGCCGCAGCAGCTTCTCGTAAGACTGTGAAGAGGCGGCAGAGGGGGTGTAGCAAAGGGGAGCGGGGCGGTGAGGCGGCAGTGAGGGAAGAGGGGCAGGCAGGTGGGCGTCAGACCAGAGCGGGACTGAACGCCAGGGGTGCTCCCAGGCGCAGGCAAGGTGGCGGGGGGGGCACGACAGCAGGCAAAACCCCGCGGCTGCGCCACGATGCGCCACATGCCACATCAAGTCCGGCTCCAGCTGCCGCCACTAATGCATGACCAACATGTCAGGCAGTACGGTACCGTGGATGGTACACCTAGGTTATCTCTCACCTGAAGCTGAGCCGGGTGCACCGACTTGAGAGGCCACGGCCCCGCCAGCGTGCCAGCCCCTTCAGAGGGCAGAGCCACCGCCCGGCCCGCCGCCGCCGCTGCCCCGGCCCCCTGCTGCNCAGCAGCTCGATCGCGCCGTCGCTCACACGGCGCACGCGCAGGCGGCGGCTGGGCGAGCCGTCGCTGGCAGGGGCGGCCAGCAGGGCAGCTCCCCGTGGAGAGAAGTCGAGCTCAAGAGCAACCAATCCTAGTGACTGCTCTGGATGGCTGCTGTTCCAGTGCGCCTGTGCCGCCGCCTGCACCCCGGCCAGCAGGTGCAGCACGCCCAGCGGCTGCTGCTGTGCCATGTCAGCGCTGACGATGCCTGCACGCGTGGCAGGGCAGGGCAGGGAAGAGTGCAGAGCGTTTGAGGTGGGCAGAAGTGGCGGGCCCGGGGACAGCACACAGGCCGTCTGGCAGGCAGATATAGGCAAGGAAAGCAGTTGGGAGGAGGGCCAGGCGCGCCAAAACGCTCGGCCGCCTCGGCGCAGGGAGGTGAGCGGGCACCAGTGCCAGCTTAGCAACAACCCACTACGTCAACCCCGGATCACAGTCGTGAGGCGAGCTTCCGAAGGCTCTGGGGCCTAAGGCTCACATTCCAACGTTCGCCAGAGAGAGAGAGAGAAAGAAAGTGCAGTGCCTGCAGCAGCATGCTGGCATTCCTCCCTTGTTTGCTCACCCGCAAACTCGGAGAGGCTGATGGGTGGCAGGTCCAGGCCACGGCGCAGGCGCACAGCACGCGCGCCGCGCACCACCACCACCGCACCCTCCCGCAGCAGCACACGTTTCACGACGCCGCTGTCGCTGGCGTGCGGCAGAAAGAGCTGCGGGTGGGCAAGGAGTGGACGGGCGATGTGGGTGAGATAAGCAGTTGGGAGACGGGCGAGCACGCTTCCACAAAGCCCACAGCAGCACAGGCAGGCAGGCAGGCTAGCAGGCGGGCAGGCGGACACTAGACCTAGGCGGGCAGGCCGACAGTCGAGCAGGCGGGCAGGCGGGCAGGCAGGAAGGCAGGCGGTCAACAACAGGCGCTGGTGCATCGAACCAAAGAGTTGCACGAATGCCGCCATACACCATTCGGTACCTAGTCGGTGCATGCTGAGTTTGAGGAAGCACAGTGCAGGCCCCACCCCACCTGCAGGGCGGTTGGCTGGGTCAGGTAGACATCCAGGGGACCCTCCAACGCAAAGTCTGGCAGCAGGCTGCCCCGGCTGACAGGGGCCAGCCAGTCACGGTCCAGAGCGTCCCAATCAGGCCGTGGCAGCAGGCCGCCCTGCGCACAGAGAGGTGGGCCAGCAAGCAGGTCAGGCTGTTAGCACATACAGGCGTGTGCGAACATACAAGCATGGTGCCTACCCGGAAGGCCGGGAGGGTGGCCAGGAGAGCAGGGGAGACTGGTGGAAAGGGGCGCCCCGTTAGTGAGGAGCGGGGTCGTGAGGGTTTGGTGTGAGCAGGGTGAGGGTGAGGACGTGGGCGGCAGGGGTCCAGAAGAAGGCGAGGCAGGCTGGGACCAAGGCAATGCCGCAGCAGGCCCAGGCATCGGAGCGCAGGCCGGCGTGCCCCCGCACTGCCGCCGAGCTCAACTCAAACCAAAGAAGATGAGGGAGAAGCAGAAGAGGCAGAAGAGGCCGAAGCAGAAGAAGCAGAAGCAGAACAAGAAGAAGAGAGAGAGAAAGAAAGAAAGAAAGAAAGAAAGAGAGAAAGAAAGAAAGAAAGAAAGAAAGAAAGAAAGAAAGAAAGAAAGAAAGAAAGAGAGGGAGAGAGAGAGAGAGAGGGGCAGAAAAATTGCACACACTTGCCTCATCTGAGGCCACCACGTGCGCCAGTCGCTGCCAGTCAGGCTCGCTCTGCACCAGGGAGCAACACGAGTGCCAAGGCTTGGTGTAAACAATTGGGCAGCTGGCAGCAGCAGGTGCAGAACCACAGTCCACCTGCACTCGCATCCCTCTACCGACCGACAAACTGCACTCGCACACCTGTGCACTTTTGCATCCACCCGCCTGCACCCACCCACCAGCCACACATCTGCGCCCGCCCACCGACCTGCACCATGTATGTGTACTTCTGCCCATCCACCTCCACCCCCAGCGACACAGACTGGCCGTGCCAGATGCGCAGATCCTGCAGCACAGGAGAGGCAGGGGAGGGCTGCAGTCACCTGAGAGCAGCGATAGGACGATTTCGGTCCGCTGGCAGGATGTTGTTCCTGCTGGCTTCGCAGAGAGCTGCCCAAACCTTGCTGCCCGACTGGCTGAGGTGATCGAGTGCTCTTGAATGACTGATTGGCTGAATGATGAAAAAGTGGATCAAAGATTGGTTGCCTCACCTCCAGATCAGCCCCCTTGAGCTCCACGCTGTGCATGCTGTCCTGCCCTCTCAGCGCCTCCACCACCGCATCAGCCGCGCTGGCAGTTGCCCTCTTCCACAGGCGCAACGCATCCCCTTCCCGGGCCAGGCCAGCCAGTTCTGTGGACAGAGCCGACTGCTTGGCCAGCACGGAAGCCGAAGGACTGCCGCCCCCGCCTGACGTGGCCGCTGCGCCTGCTGTGGCTGCTGCGGCACCCGTTGCAGCCGCCACAAGCAGCAGGAGCAGCGGCAGCGTGCAGGGTGTGCACCGCAGTGCTGCCGGCTGCATGCGTGGCTGCCTGCAATAGAGGGGCGAACAGGCGGTGCGAGTCGGCGACACGCAGGCGGTACCAAAAGGAAGGGGGCAGCAGTTGAGGGCGCCTGACATTGACGGTGCGACGTGGGTTCATTGCATGCATGTAGATGCGGCTGGGGGTGGGCATGCGCCGCAGCAAGGGCAGCAAAGGCCCGGAAGGCACCGTGACGGCTTGCCGGCGAGGTGGCGGCACCCGCCGACCGGCGGCACACGGCAAGGAGAAGGGGGACGCTCAGCGCTTTGGAGCGATGGAGGCGCACCTGAGTGTCGCTGCAACGGTTGTTTGGCCGGGGAACGGCTTTACTGTAAAGGCGCGGGCGGAAGAGGCCTTGCGAACGAAAGTGATCGGATGCCGAACTGAATCACGAGGGACGCAGAGAAGCGCAATCCGCAAGCGTTGAGCGGGCATCGGCCGTGTTTTGCGCGCTGCGGCTGGCCCCACAGCCACTGCATCCGAGAGGCTTCAGCACCTCCGCGATCTTCTGTTGCAGAATTAGAACGCCCCACCCATCTCGTCAGCGCTCCAGACCCTTGGGGCAGTTGACAGCTTGCCCTTGGCGTCACTCCACGCGCCCCACCGATCAGGCACCCTCTCCCACATTCATTGCTGTGCGACGAAAAGCTCAACAGGTCGGCGGCGTTCCGGGAGCTCTCTCCCCACTTCTCTCCTGTCCGCCGGCGGCGCCGACGGCGGCGAGCGCGCCAACGGCAGCGGCCCTGCCAAACCTCCCAACCCAACACTTGGCAGCTGTGCCCTCGTCAGCGGCGGCAGTGCTCTTACGCGCAAACATACTGCCGCGGCCATGACACAGCTACAGCAGCTGCAGGAGCAGGGGGCGGCGCCGCCGGCACGCTGCGTCACTCTGCCTACCTGCGGCACGTACACCCTGGCAAATGCTCACGTGCCCACCGGCTGCATCCAAGGCAGCTTCCCAGGCTCCGTGAATGTGTGCGTAGACAACCTAGCGCAAGTTGACATTGAGGTGGTGGGCGGCCGGGTGGCGGCGCTGCGTCCGGCAGCAGCAGCAGCAGCGGCAGCGGGCGGCCGTGCGGCCCGCCGGGGCAGCACCCACGTCGCTGGCCCTGTGGTCGACCTGCGGGGCAAGATGGTGCTGCCCACCTTTGCAGACCTGCACACACACATAGGTGAGGGGAAGCGGGTGGGATGCAGGGCGGGTAGTAAGGCCAAAAAGCAGGGGGCCTGTGGCTGCCTAGGTTCCCCGCTTTGCTGCCGTTGCTGTGCCTGGCACCGTTCTCTCCTCTCTCCCGCCGCCCCAGCTCAACCCTGCGCTCGGCACCCGTCTGCCACCCTTTGCCCCCCGCAGACAAGGGGCACACCACGGAACGCAGCCGCAACCCCAACGGCAGCCTGAGCGGTGCCGACCGCAGCACGGCGCGGGACGCCGCCTTCTGGGATGAAGCTGACGTGTACCGGCGCATGGACTTTAGCCTGCGCTGCGCCTATGCACACGGCACCTCGGCCCTGCGCACCCACCTCATCAACATGACAGCCAAGCAGACGCAGCTGACCTGGCCCGTCTTCTCCCGACTCAAACAGAAGTGGGCCGGCAAGGTGCGGCGGCGGCGGCGGGTGGCCGGTGGGCAGGCGGGCGGGCAGGCGGGAGAGAATAGAGCCAAATGCTCGGATTGTCACTCTTCTTTTCCGTTGGCTTGGCGCAGTGTTGTCCTTGTGGCAGGGCGTTGTGTTGGCCTTCTGGCATGGCGTTGCAGAAGGCAGCCAGGCTGGCAGGTGCACATCCAGGGCAAAGCTTCCAGGACCACAGCGCTGGCTGACTTGCTGCCTTGCCTCAACCCCTCTCCCCTTTCTTTCTACCGTTGCAGGTGAAGCTGCAAGCCGTCTCGCTGGTGGTGCTGTCCTTCTTGGTGGTGCTGTCCTTCTTTCGAGACCAGGCAGCAGCCACAGCCCTTGTTCCCATTGCCAAATTCCGGCTCGCAAATCCATTTCTCTGCCTCCGTGGCTCGACTGCAGGTGGAGCTGCAAGCAGTCTCTCTGGTGGTGCTGTCCTTCTTTAGGGACAAGGGAGATGCCACAGCGCTGTTCCCTTCTACACTCCGGCTCTCAAACCCATTTCTCTTCCTCCGTTGCTTGACTGCAGGTGGAGCTGCAAGCCGTCTCGCTGGTGGTGCTGTCCTTCTTTAGGGACGAGGCAGCAGCCACAGCGCTGGCAGACCTGGTGGCGCAGCACGGCGGCATCCTGGGGGCTGCGGTGTGCTGTGCCGAAAAGGGGGGAGACCCGTCGGATGATTGGACAACGTGCGAGGCGGACCGAGACGTGCTGCTCGACCGGTGAGCACGGATCTGCTATGAAAAGGGTCCTGGCAGGGTCGGGCAAATCTGGGCTGGGCTGTTGGATGATTGGACAACGTGCGAGGCGGACCGGGATGTGCTGCTCGACCGGTGAGCGTGGCTCTGCTTTTGGTAAAGGCCAAGGGTTGGTTCCTGGCATGGTTGTCCATAGCTGGGCTGGGCTGGCAGATTACTGGGCAGTCTTTGAGGCGCACCGGGATGTGGCTGCTGGATCGGTGAGCATGGCTTTGCAATCATACACAGGAGTGTTGGGCTTAGCCTGGCAGCAGTGGGCACAGGTGGGCTGGGCTGTCGGATGAATGGGCAGCTTGTGGGGTGGACCGGGATGTGCTGCTCGACCGGTGAGCATGGCTCTGCAGTCACACAAGAGTGTTGGGCTCAGCCTGGCCGGGTTGGCCACGGGTGGGCTGGGCTGTCGGATGAATGGGCAGCTTGTGGGGCAGGCCGGGATGTGCTTCTCGACCGGTGAGCGTGTTCTGCATTGGATAGGGCCAAGGGTGGGCCTGGCTGGGTTGGGAAAGCTGTGCTGGGCCGTCACTGATGGATCACTTATGGGGCGGACCTGTCTGTGCTGCTGGTTCAGTGAGCATGGGCTGCCTGAATGCTGGGATCGGGCGTGGACTTGGCAGGGTGGGGCATAGCTGGGTTGGTCTGGCAATGAGAAAGGTGACGACCTGTCAGATGACTGTACCACTTGTGAGGCTTGCCAAGGTGTGCTGCCGGGACGACCGAGAGCGCCAGCGCTCGCTGACTTCTACACAACTGGCCAAGCTGCACCGCTCCCTTCACTTCCTGTCCTCATCCTTCTGGCTGGTTCCTGCTGCTGCAGCATCTTCCGGCTGGCAAAGGAGCGTAACCTGGACATTGCAATTGGCCCATGCAACGTGCCCGCCTCCTTTGTCTCGAAGAACATCAGTCCCTCCTCGTGCCTTACTGTCCTGCCTGTCGCGGCAGCAGCAATAATGTGCAGCAGGGATGTGGCGTGCTGTCAACCCTTTTGTTGGTATCATATTTGCTGCAGCATCTTCCGGCTGGCAAAGGAGCGTGATCTCGACCTGGACTTCCACACCGACGAAAACGGCAACGAGCTGGCTCGGGGGCTGCGGTACGTGGCCCAGAAAGCGGAGCAGTTCGGCTACCAGGGGCGCGTGGTCTGCGGGCACTGCTGGTGAGTGAACAAGCGGGCTGCCGTTGCGGGGTTACGATCTGCTGGGAAAAGGGCTGCGGTTCGTGGCCCAAAAAACGGAGCAGTTCGGCTACCAGGGGCGCGTGGTCTGCGGGCACTGCTTGTGAGTGAACAAGCGGGCTGCGGTTGCGGAAAGGAAGGGAAGGGGAGCGGGCGGGCTGCCCTGTCTGCCTTTGTCTGTGCCTGGTGAGCGAGCGAATGAGGGGCCAGTTGTTGGTGCGCGTACCGGGTTGCATGATGCTGGGGAAGGGCGCACACAGGGAGAATGCAAGCACGGTTGCCTGGCCTAGCGTGTGTTGTTTACAGGCACTGCTGGTAAGGCTCACAGAAGCAGCGAGTGGCTTTCCAAATGGTGGTGAGGCAATGCCGTGCGCCAGCAGGAGTGACAGCAAGCCGAAGCGGGGGCAGGGGGCGGGTGACATTGTTGAGCCCAACCCTCAAACGCGATCGCCACCCTGCACTACCTACACAGCTGCCTCCCATGAGCACCACAGCTGGCAAAGGCACTCGCCGCAGCAACCCTCTTCCCTTTTGAGGGCCAATTGCTCCCTCAGTCTCTCGTCACCCCTCACATCATTTGCTAGCAGTCACAATCCCTCATCACACACTCTCCTCATGCATGCTTCCCCTTGCCCCTTCTGTGCAGCTCCCTGGCCTTCCAGCCCCCCGCTGAGCTGGCAGAGACGCTGGCGGCGGCCAAGCGTGGCGGCGTCACCGTTGTGAGCCTGCCGCTGGTCAACCAGTGGACTCAGGACCGGTCGCATGAGGGGGGGCGCACGCCACGGTGGCGGGGGATCACGCTGCTGCACGAGCTGCGGGCGGTGAGTGGGGAAGGGGTGAGTGGAGGGGCCAAGGTATATCAGGGCCAAACGGGAAGGTAGTTGAGTACGTAGAAAGTCTTGAGGCAGGGGCATCATGATGCATCAGAGAGATTGAGGCGGGCGAGCCATGTGATTGGTGGAAGCCTGCACGGTGGTGTCAACTGGGGCAGGAGTGCTGGGGGAAGAGGGATGTGCGGGATGTACTGTGGCAGCAAGGGTTGCGCACCTCGCTCCCCGCTTCCTGCAACAGCCCTCTCCCGCTGCGCCTCCCTCTGTCTGTGGGTACCCCACCCTGCGCTCTGGCCACCCTGCCGCGGGTACGGGCTGCGGTTCCCACACCTGCCCCTTTCGTGGCAAATGCCGCACTCTCAAACCCTGCACCCCACCTTGCCTCCCGCCCCTTCCGGCCCTCCCCGCATTCTGCTGCCCACCCATGCTGCCCATTCTGCCCCCTCCCTTGCCCCTCCTCACGCCCACCCTGCACCCCATCCTGCTGCCCACTACTGAACCCACCCCTTTCACCCCTTCTGCCCCTCTGCTCCCCCCCTGTCAGGCGGGCATCCCCACTGCCATCTCCTCTGACAACGTGCGTGACCAGTTCTACGCGTATGGTGACCTGGACATGCTCGAGGTGTTCACGCAGGTGGGTGCATTTGGGGGTGGCAGGGATGGCAGGGGTGGCAGGGGCACGTGTGGTGCATGCAGGCGNGGGCTCTGGCAGGTGGTGCCCTGATCCCTCCACCCCCAGAGGGCCCTTAGGGGAAGAGCAGGCCTCGATGTTCTGAGCCGGGCCCAAGGCAGGCTCGAGGCGTTCACGCAGGGGGGACAAGGTAGGGCTGTTCTGGCAGGCGCTTGCAAGGGGCAGGCCTATGAGGTGGGTTGCGGCTCATCTCATATTATCTCGTGAGGGCTTTGATTGGTGGGGGCAGCTCTGCTCGTATGTCAGCCTGGACATGCTCGGGGTGTTCACGCAGGTGGGTGGGTGCAGGGGTGCAGTGATTTTTGGGGTTCTGCTTGCAGGTTTGCCCCAACCCTACAGCCCCGACCACCCTTTTGGAAGGGGCAGACCTACGCGGGCGCAGCCGAGCGGAGGGGCAAAGCAAGCATTTGAAGGGAGCTTCGGTCTGAGCAGTCCCTGCAAGCTTCTATTGTTATCCTTTTACCAAGTCTCTTGCCATGACTTCCGCAGAGCTGCCGCATGGCCCACCTGTAGTTTGCTATTTTCTTAGACTAAATGCCGTCTACCATGTGTGCAGAGCCCCACCTGCCCCAGTACATAAGCTCCTCTTCTCAACACTTCTATAATGTCTCACACTGTGCCCCTTATGTCTATTACCATGTCCCCCGCAGAGCTGCCGGATGGCCCACCTGGACCGGCCCTATGGCGACTGGCCTCAGGCAGTGACCAGCATCCCAGGTGAGCCTCCACCCTCTCCACCCCACCCACCTGTGCCGCCTGCCTGCCCTGTCTGCCCTGCCTGCCCTGCCTGCCTGCCGTGCCTGCCTGCCTGCCTGCCCCGCCTGCCTGCCTGCCTGCCCACTTCTGCCCTCTTCCTGGAGCCCTGCCCTCATGCCTGCGCCTGCCATGTGCGCCGCTCCTGCCTTCCCTTGCCGGCCGTTGTTCGTGCGCCGCCCTGCTCAGGAGTCCCCACCGTCTCTGTGCTTCACTTCCTCCTTCCGGCGCTGCGTTGTCCCCACCGCCCCACCCCTCCCTGCCCACCCAACACAACCGTGCGAGGTGTGGAGACTGCCCGCCAATCATGTGGTTTTGCTCTCCCTTTGCGCCTCCCACACTCGCCCTCCTCCCTCTCGCGTGGATTTGCCTCCCCTCTGCGCCTCACCCCCTCTCCCTCCACCCCCACGTGCTTCTCCCCTCCCCCGCCTCTCTGCAGCCGACGCGATGCACCTGCCACAGCACGGACGCATAGGCGTGGGCCTGCCCGCCAACTTTGTCGTCTTTCGGGGGCGCCGCTACTCCGAGCTCCTCTCCCGCCCCCAGCACGACCGGGTGGTGGTGCGGGACGGCGTGCCGCTGGCCGTCTTCCCACCAAGCTATGAGGAGCTGGACTATGTGCCTGCCGCCATAAAGTCAGGTGGGATTGGTGGCTTTACTAGGTCTCAAGGGTTTGCATGAAGGGTTTGGTGGCTTAGTGTAGGGTCAGTGCGGTGCGGGGTGGGGGTGCCGTTGGGGCATTTGCCTCTCCGGGCACTCTCCTCCCATGCCTGGTGACCGGCAGGCAAGGTGCCTGTGGTGGAAGCCAGCCCCTGCCTCGCATGATTCACCCTCCCACGTCTCACCCCACCACGTCTCACCCTTCCGTTGCTCTGCCTGCAGGCGAGGTGTACTTGATATGATTCGCCTCCCAGCCAACCTCTTGCCTCCTCCTTGCCTCCCTCCCACGTCTCATCCCCACACCATCTCTC
>JTEE01000026.1:1158433-1192600 GCA_002896455.3 Chlorella sp. ArM0029B
GGCTGCAGGCGAGGTGTACTTGATATGATTCGCCTCCCAGCCAACCTCTTGCCTCCTCCTTGCCTCCCTCCCACGTCTCATCCCCACACCATCTCTCCCCCTTGTATTGCTCTGGCTGCAGGCGAGGTGTACTTGATATGATTCGCCTCCCAGCCAACCTCTTGCCTCTTCCTTGCCTCCCTCCCACGTCTCATCCCCACACCATCTCTCCCCCTTGTATTGCTCTGGCTGCAGGCGAGGTTCCCGTGCTGGAAGTCAGCTACCAGCCTGACGGCCAGGCCACGGTGACAACCTCCATTGGCAGCCCCCTGGGAAGCAAGAAGGGGTGCCCCCTGACCTCCCTGAGCCCCGCAGCTGCAGGCAGCGGGGCGGCGGCAGCGGCGGCAGCAACCAACGGGCACCACAGCAGCGGCGGCGGCGGCGTGCTGCTGCCCACCGGGGCCCGCAGCGGCGGCCACCACCTGCAGCTCCTGTTGCTGCTGTCGTGCTTTGTGGCAGCGCTGGCCACGCTGGCAGGACCCAGCGCGCTCAGCGCTGCCCTGGGTCTCCCCTGGACCGCCTAGTCGAGTCCAGTTGTTGTACATTTTCGCAACTCTGGAGCAAACTCGACTTTGATATAAACCGAACCAAACTCTGGGCCGCCTCCCTAGGGGCCCTGATTGTTGAGGCTAGGCTAGTCGAGGCCCTGGTGCCTTAACGCTCCTCCTTCCAGCCCGCCTGGCCTGATGCCAAACGGCCTGAGACACTGCTGGCACACACGGGCGCTGGCCCGGCCCTCTGCTGAGCTGGCAAGCCTGCTGCTGAGCTGGCCAGGTGTGGGGCAGCTGCTCGCACGGATGGCAGCTGGGGGAACCATGCCCCCTGGCCTCTTCACACACACACGCATCTGTTCCCCGTTGCCACCTCAGCACACCCACTGCGCACCCACCCCCACTGCATCTCTCATCCCTTCCCCCGCATCCTCTCTGGCCCGCTCAAATCACGCGCACCGGCCATGTGATCTTATGCCCTGTACCCAACCCTGAATCACACCCCTCCTGCTCCGCCCCACATCTCTGTTGTGTGCATTTCATGCGCGCACGCTGCCTGGCCGCAAGGCAGAGCCACACCCTTTCTGCCGGCACCATTGGGGGCTGTGCCGGCGCGCCGCATTTTATTCCCCTCCCCTATCGTCTGCCCACCCACCCTCGCACTGTATTGCCGTCGCTGCCCGTGCAGTGGCGCTGCCGCTGCAGCAGCCTCACCATCTGCCCTGTACCCTTCCCTCCCCAGCTGTACCCCACACCCCTGTTGCTGCCGGCCTCACCGCTGCTGCTGTTGCTGCTGCCGCTCCACTCACTTTTCTCCCCTCCCGCGTGCCTGCTGCTCTCCCCCTGTGTACTCTTCAGTTGTGCATTCTTTTGAAAGCGCCGCACGTGCACTACTCCCTCCCTGTAACATAGCCACGCTGCCGTGGGATGTTGGTTGGCCAGGCCAGAAGGTACTGTGTGCATGCAGGGCAGGAGCATGCAGGAGCATGCATGCACACCTTGCCCTCACACACACAGCTGTCCCTCGCCTCACTTGCTGCCAGCGGGTGCTATGAAGCCGCCGAAGCAGACCTGCTCCGTGGTCGGCTGACGGTGGGCCAGCAGCGAGTGTGCAAGGCGCAAGCGGCGGCACGGCAGCTGGAGTGGGCGGGCAGGCGGGCGAGGTGTGGGAGCACCAGTGCCAGTCCAACGAGGCCACTGGCGCCCCTTCCAGCCTTTCATGTACTGCTTGAATGTCGCGCATCGATGTGTAGCATTCATGTACGCAGCCCAGAGATGTCAAACCCAATTGCATATCGGCGCTCATACATCGCCAGGGCGCGCCGTACAGCAGGCGGAGCGGGCGCCGCCAAGTGCAGCTAGCTAGCTCACAGACGCATACCCCGTGCTGGCACTCGCATACTGTCTGTCGGTAAGTTGGAACTATCCCTCCGTCAAAAGCGGCGTGATAGAGCACCCGGCCTTTTGTCTGCGCCGAACCCAACCTCTGTGCAGCTCTCACCTGCAGGTAGGGCATTGGACGCCACTGGGACTGCACTGCCGCTTCTGCGGCCCGGCCCTGCCTCGTTCGGTTCATGCCGCCCGCTCGACGCCCGCTGACCCCGCCCGCCGCCCGCCCTTCATGCGTGCAGGCTAGGCTGCCTGCCATGGAGTGTCCTGGTGCTGCTGCACTTGTCCAGCGCCTTCAAAACACAAGCGAGGCGGTGCACACACAGGCAGCCAGGCAGCTTGAACGGCTGGCCTTCCTAAACCCTCCCGCTACACAGGGGATTGCTGCCGCTGGGGGCGTCAGCTGCCTGGTGCACCTGCTGCAAAGCGAGATCCCAGCAGCGCAGCAGGCGGCAGCCTGGGCGCTCCATGCGCTGGCAGCAGGCAGCCGCAGCAGTGCGGCGAGCATTGCAGTCGCAGGCGGCATCCGGCCGCTGGTGCAGCTGCTGGGCAGCGATGATGAGGGCGTGGGTGCAGCGGCAGCCGCGGCGCTGCTCGCAGCGGCGGCCGCTCCCGAGGGTCGCCGTGCCCTTGCTGCCACGGGCAACATCCCCGCCCTGGTGTGCCTCCTGCCCGGCACTGCTGCCTGCAGCCAGGCTCAGATGCCAGCGCTCAAGCTGCTCCTCGTTGGCCCGCAGCAGCCCCGAGCACAGGGCAGGTATCACAGAGGCCGGCGGGGTCCCCGCGCTGGTGCAGTGCCTGCTCCACTCCCAAACGCATGCCGCTCTCACGTACGCAGCTCTGGTGCTGCGCCGCCTGAGCCAAGGCAGCCCCGCAGCAACTGCCGCCATCGCCGCAACACCAGGCAGCGTGCCAGCCCTCACGCGGCACCTCCGCTGCGACGGCAGCAGCAAGGCCCTTGTGCGTGCCGCAGCAGAGACCCTGTGCGACTTGCTGGCGCTCGACACAGCCGGCTTTTATCAGGACGTTGTGACAGACGGCGGCGTCACATCCCTCCTATTGACTATGGAGAATGGGCAGTGCGAGGCCGCGCAGAAGGCAGCTGCCTGGGCGCTGGTCAAGCTGGTGTCGCACCGCCCAGAAGTGCTGTCTGCATTTGTGGCTGCCAACGGGGTCGACACGCTGGTTGACCTCCTACGATACGGCGGCCCCAAACTGCGGTGCTATGCAGTGTGGCTGCTGCACTGCTTGACCTGCCGGGGGCCCGAGCTTCTGGCATCCGTGGGTGACGGCGGCATGTGGGCGCTTGTGCGCGCGCTGGGCCGAAGTGACGATGCGGCGGTGCTTGAGATGGCAGCTGCTGCGCTCTGCAGCCTGAGCATCGGTCTCCCTGAAGAGGCACGCCAACAGTTTGTCATTCGCTGCCAACTCCCCATGCTGGAGGCCCTGCGCGGCAGCCCCAACAAAGTCGTGCGCAAGGCGGCCATGCAGGCGTGTGCCAGCCTGGCACACACCGCCGCGGCAGCTGCAAAAGCACGTGCAGGACTTGCAGCCCGAGTCAAAGTGCCCCGGCAAGCACTGCACAACAGGTGTGTGTACCTGGTGTTGTATAAAACAACAACTGCCTTCTGCTTCTTGGTGTGGTGCCTCCACAGCTTGCAGCCTACTTCCATGTGTCCGAAATCTGACACAATCTGACTCCTTGGCAACATCTGACACAACCTTACGCCTTGACACAATGTGACACGCTGCAGGAGCGGCTCGGCTGGCGCTTCTGCGCAGATGCAGCAGCGGGCCAACTTCCAGATGCCGCCTGTGCCGCCACCGCCTTGTGCCTCCCAGGCAGCAGCCGCAGCGGCTGCAGCAAATGCAGCCATGGACGCACTGCTAGCTGAGGAAGGGCAGCCTCCAGCGCAGCAGGGGCAGGGGCAGGGGGGCAGGAAAGCCGCCAAACGCCGGAGCCAGCAAGCACGCCAGCGGCAGGCAGCCCAGCGACAGGCGGAGGCTCCTCCTGCTGCTCCTGCACCCGCAGCCCCGGCAGCAGCACCAGGTGCAGAGGGAGGGCATGGTGGAAGCAGAAGCCCCCTTGCGAACGTGGCTGGAGAGGCAGGCGTGCCTGGGCAGCAAGGCGGCACTGCCTGGCCAGCCACCAGTGCCAGAGGAGGCGAGGAAGGCGGCGCGGGCTGGCAGGCTGCTGGCCGCAAGAAGGGCAAGAAGAAGGAGAGGGGCAGGGGGTCAGCGGCGCCAGCAGCGCCCGCAGATGTGCAGCAGCCGCATTCGACCAGCACGGCCGGCCTGCCAGAGATGGCAGTCAATGCCAGCGCCCTGCCGTCCAGAAGCAGCGCCACAGCGGGGGCTGCTGCCCAGGCAGCACCCGCCAGCGGCCTGCCTTTGCCGGCTGCAGCAGCGTCTTTCCACCGAGCCGCCATAGCATCTGGTGCCCCGTCCGCCGGCCCAGCAGCAGGCGGCCCCCCAGCGTGCGCAGCAGAAAGTGGCGTCGGCCCCCCAGCATGCACAGCAGGGACTGGCGGCGCGCCCCCGGCATCCGGGCTGGATCCCGAGATTCTGAGCGAGCTGCTGTGCCCAATCACTCACGAGGCAATGGAGGATCCGGTGGTGGCTGCAGATGGCAGGCACGACGGGGGAAGTGGAGGGGAGATGGTGGGGAGATGGAGGGGAGATAGATGGATGGGGTGGGTGGGGAGGGGTGGGGTGCCTACTGGACTCCCTCCTCTGGCGCAGGTTGGACCAGGCCGCAGCTGGGAGGCTGGGAGAGCTTGGCCTCCCGCAGCTTTCGTCTCAAAGCCATATAGCTGTTACGCTGCCTGCCTGTATGTAACAAAATGCCTGACCGGCGTGCTCCACTCTGCCCTGCCCTCCCCTTGCAGCACCTACGAGCGCTCTGCAATTGAAGGCAAGAGGCCACAGCAGCACCGCTGCCACCTCTGCCAGTGCCTAGTCGTGCCGCTGCTGGGCCTGCTGCTGCTGCTTCTGTTGGGCTGCTGACTCAGCCAAGAGCCACACACACAAAAAGGTACTGACCTGACTTTCCGGCGCGTGCCCCGCCTGCAGCCTGGATTGTACGGCAGCATGCAGCCGGGCAGCCGCCCTGCTCCCCCACCACAAACCTGCCGCTGGACAACACGGTCCTGCAGCCCAACCGCTTTGCTCGCAGCATGATTGCCAGCCTGCGGGCTGCATGCCAGCTGCCCGCCCGCTGAAACAGAGGCGCGCTGGGTGACCACTGGTCCTGCGGCAGTGGCAGGTTAGCGGCACTGGCAGCCAGCTGTCCTGGTTCGACTCACAGTGCGTGCATGCCTCGTCAACCTCTCAGGATTTGCTTCGTCCTGATGTTGAATCCTCTTTCAGGGGATGTGAAAGGCTGAAACGACTAGACTAGATTAGACTGTACAGTGCGTGCAGGAGGTGGCGAACTTCCGCGCATGCGCCTGCATTGTGAGCCTTCACTTCTGCTTGGCAAGAGGATGTGAAGGTAGCGGGTGCACATGATGCATGCCAAGACTGACCCAGGGCTGACAGCTGAGCACTGTGAGCTGCTGCCTGTGGGTTTCATGATGGCAGGCCCACTCCAGTGCAGGACGTTGAAACGTGTTCCAGGGGGTATCGGTGCAGCTGTCGTCGGAGGGAGGCGGGGAGGCACCCTCGTCGCCGCCGCCACGCTCAGTCGGCAGCTCGCCACGAGTGACGGTCTCAACGGCAGCAGTGGTGTCATGCCCTTCCATGGGGCGCACAGCACCTGGGAAGGGGGAAGGGGCACCCCCTTCCCTTCCCACCTGGGAAGAGGGAGAGGAGTTGGGTGAGGCACGCTCAGGCTGGTAGCTGACGTGGCGGCTGACAGGGGCACCCTGTCAGGCCTCTGCCGGGCTTCGGAACGACTCCTCTCAGACTGTCCACCCGCAGCAAACATCGCTCTATCGAGCCGAGAACGCCAGGGTTAACAACATCAACACGTGCCTCCGCGACTTCCGCACCCTTGCTCCCCCTCCGACTTCCGGCACGCACAGCTGCTTCGCAGACTGGCAGGGGCACCCCGTAGTCCGCAGCCGAGCACAGAACCTCGGCCGCCGCACAGCACCACCCTACAATCTGCCCCGCCGCCCGGCAGCAATGGGAGCTGGCGCTGCTGCGCCTGGAAGGGATGGCTGGAATCCGAATCCCGGCGGCAGCCGAGGGGGGCGCTGATGATCTGGCAGCACATGTGCCTGATGTGGCAGCATGGGAAGAGGATGCGGACGTTCTGCCAGACGAGCACATGCGCCAGCGGCTCTCCAGGTGGGAAGGGCGTGGGGGCTTGAGTTTGTGGTATGGGGCGGGAGCCGTCAGACTCACACCCTGCAACAAGCAACCTAGCCCATCCTCACGCATTGCACTTCTTGGCACCCGGCCGCAGGGTGGCGCGGCTGCTGAGCGAGCGTTGCAGCAGTTCAGCGATTTCGCAGCGACAGCATCTGCTCTTGACGAGGTGCCTGGCAGCAGCAGTCTCCGCAGCATTCAGCAGGCTTACTCAGGCATTCTGCAGAGTCGATTTGATTTTGCAATGGCGTGCCTGGATCTGCTGAGCGCTGTCCAGATGGGGGGTCCTGACCTGTACAGGCTGGCAGCAGGCACCTGCAGCCTTGCCTTTGGCTGCGGACGCTGCTGGCTGCAGCGTGACGCCTCAGCGTTCGACCCGTCATACCCCGCCGGCCACGGACTGACCTCGGCTCAAATTGGCAGCATTTGGCAGCTGTTCACTGCGCTTCAAGAGCCATGGGCAGCCGCCACGCTGCCCGCTGTGGCCAGGACTGCAGCCAAGCCCAGCGTGATGCTGCCCTGGCTGCTGGCGGCAGGGCGCGTGCTTGAGCAAGCTGTGGCTCATCACAGTAAGTGGGAGGCAGGCTCGTTTCACAGGGCAGGCAATGTGCATATATGTGCAGGTCCTGACAAGCCCGACATTCATCCGCACCATGTGCCTCCCCGTGTGTACCCCCACCAGGCACCCAGCCTGGCGCTCCCCACGCCCGTGCCTGGGCTGCCACTGCTGGCCGGCTGCTGGAGGTGCTGCACATAGTGTGCACCAATGAGGCCTTCCAGCTGGGGGCAGCGCTGGTAGCAGAGCCACAGCAGCGGGAACAGCTGCTGCAGATAACGATCATGGCAGTGAATGTGGTGGTGCGGCAGGCGGAGGAGGAGGAGTGGGAGCGAGAGGAAAGGGAGCAGGGGCAGTTTGAGGTAGCAGACCGGGAGCGGGAGGAGGAGGGAAAGCAGGAGGAGGAGGAAGAGCAGGTGGTGGAGGAGCAGGTGGTGGCTGCAGCAAGGGGGGAGCAGGAGGCGGCGGCAAGGCTTGTACCTTGCCCCAGGCCTGGAAGCAGCAGCAGCAACGGCAGCCACAGCGGCGGCGGCGGCCACGGCGAGTCAATGCCCTGGCTGTTTTGCCTGCACCAAGGCCTGGGCGCCCTCACCTCTGAAGCACTGAAGCCTGCTGCCGCCCTGCAGCTGCCCAGCTCAGGCCACACGCTGCCGCTGCTGGCGCCGGCGGCAGCCGCCCTGCGCCTGTATCTGGGCCGCGACATTGAGTGGGCTTCTGCTGGGCAGCGCGAGGAGTACTGCCTGCAGGCGTTGAGGGTGGCAGGCATGGCTGTGACCGCAGCACGGGAGGGGGGCACTGGCAGCAGCACTGGCGAGCAAGCCCACGAGGTGGCGGCAGCGGTGATGCAGCTGGCGCCGCACGCTGCCGCGGCAGTGCGCCTGTCCGCTCACGAAGGGGCGGAGGCCACCACCCTGTCGGCTGACGCTGGCAATTCTGCCAGATGCAACTCGGATCGCCAATGCTGAGCAAGCTGCCAACCGGTGCCGCGCATGTGAGCCAAGGGCAGGGCTTGTGGCCTGGCCATTGCACACGCTGCGCTTCCCCTGTGCCAGCGCCCGGGCTGTAACCTCAAACTGCTGCTCCCAAAGCTATCCTCGCGCGCTGCACGTGCAGGTGACGAGTGCCTGCGGCTGCTCCCGGCGCTCAGCGGGGTGCACGCCACCTGGCGCCAGCAGCCTGATCAGGCTGCACGGCTGCTGGGGCTGGTGGGAGATCTACACCCGGCCAACGGTGCAGCGCTGCTGGCCAACACATGTTTGGCGGTGTGGGAAAGCGGCAATGAGTCAGCGGGCGCGTGGCACACAGATATGTCCGTCTCAGATGTACAAGAAGCCGTCGATGTTGGCGCAGCCGCTGTGGCAGCTGCACAGCACCGCCTGCCGCCTGCTGCACTGGGCCGCGGCTCAGGGAGAAGAGGAGCTGGCGGGGCTGTCAGGGCTGAGCGACTGGAGGTGGTTGGCAGCGGCTGCCAGCATGACGCTTGAGCATGTGTTTTTGCTACTTATTTTGCTACTTATTTTGCTACTTACCATTGCTTGCTGTTCTGACAGAACACTCCCGGCTGAAGCGGGGCAGACACATGGGCGCCCCGCTGACAGCCCACACCAACTCTCCTTTCGCACTGCCCCTTGCCTGCCTTCAGGCCCGCGAGCTGCTGGCAACAGTCGTCCTGTCGTGCATCACGCTGGCAAGTGCTGGCCTCACTGCGCTGGAAATGTGTGGCTGCAGCGGCATCAGCAGAAGCAGCGGGCTTGCATTGGAGGCAGGTGTGGCAGCACTGCAGGCAGCAATGGAGGAGGAGTGCGTGCAGGAGGTAGCAGGAGAAGAGGCGGTTCCCAGTCTTCAAAGGCTGCGCCTGTACCAGCGCACCCTCCTCCCGCCTGCCACGCAGCTGGCACAGGCACTGCAAGCGTGGTGGCAGAGCCGGAGCAGCAGGCGGCGGCACAGCTGGAGGCGGCACAGCTGGCAGCCACCCGCAGCTGCGCCTACCTGCGCTGCGCCAACCTGGGCGCTCCCGGTGGCCCGGCGGCAGGGCCCGGTCAGGGCGCCACTCGGTGCGGCGGCTGCCGTGCAGTCTGGTACTACGGCACCGCCTGTTCGCACGCTGACTGGCAGGCGGGGCACCGGCGGGTGTGCAAGGTGCTGGCGGCGGCGCGCCAGGCAGCACGGCAGCAGGCCGGGCAGAGCCCTGGTGGGCAGGGAGAGGAGGAGGCACGGCAGGAGCGCTGAGCTGGCGAGTGCACCATCTGTGGGGGTTCTACGTCTGTTTTCTTGTGTGTTGGACCAGGTGGCATTTTGCTCATAATACAGAGAAGAGCTCGCGGTGCACCTTGGAGAATGTGTTGTAAGCAAACCAGGAAAGAGGTGCAGCATGGCAGGCAGCGTCGGCGCCAGCAGCAGTAGGCCACGCACGTTGAGTGGAATGTGCACGTGCTCCCTCCTTCCGCCCAGGGCTGCAAGTCGACATGTCCGTCCTCCCCTCGTGGTCAACCAAGAAGTGTCCTTCCCACCCTTGTTGTCTGCAAGGGCTGCGCCTGCTTTCCCCCAAGATTGCTCTTCCAGCCCACCCCATCGCCACACAGACCAGGGTCTTGCTGGCTCCATTGCCCTTTCCTGCTCCTCCCCGGTTGCCACTCTCTGGTTGCCCCCTCCTTTTGAGACCACTGAAAACTGACTGTCCTCTGGTGTGATTTCAATTCGTCGATCAGCAGCAAGGGAGGGTTACAAAGCCAAAACAGCTACTGCTACACATATGCTTGGTACAGCGGTAGGCAAGGGGACAAGGGGTGTGCAGGGGGGGGGGGGGCGGGGGTTCTCTTCTCATGGGTGCGTGTGTGTCGCGGCACGTGCCTCGTACGTTGTAAAACCGGGCATATGTCGGCAGCAGGGACGCTCTCGGGCGGGCAGGAGCAACCGGGCACCAGCGCGGGGGGCGGCATGTCGCCCCGCTAAAATGAAATGCCCATAAAAAGCTGCGGCTGCTTACGCAAGGGTCTTGGCGTACAGTGCGTAGAAGTTGCTGCAGAGGGGCAATTGAGCAAAGGGGAGCGGGAAAGGAAGGGGTGAGCACATGTGCAGCGGGGAGGCGAGAAAGGGGGAGCAAGCACGCGTGCAGAAGCGGAGCAGACATGCGCGTAGTGTGCGCATTGCAGGCGCGCCGACGATGGCACACACACAACAGCGTGGCACGCAGCCGTATGCGCAGCAGCAGGCTGAATGCAAGCACATGCCGTTTTTTCTGACACTTGTTCAAAACCCCTTCAAACCCAGCAAAGCAGGCATCTAGAGAAGGCAAGCGGGGCTCACTTGACGGAGGCATCCTCAATGTGTGCGTTCAGGTTGGCGATGGGGCCCTGTCCGGTGACAATGGCCTGCACAAAGAAGCCGAGCATCGACAGCATGGCGAGGCGTCCGTTCTTGATCTCCTTCACCTTGAGCTCGGCCAGGGTGTCGGGGTCGTCTGCCAGGCCCAGGGGGTCAAAGCTGCCGCCTGCGGGGAGGAAAGGAGGGAGGGAGGTGAGGAGGCACAGGGGGGGAGGGAGGTGAGGAGGGAGGCAGAAGAGGGGGGGATGGAGGTGAGGAGGCACAGGGGGATGGAGGTGAGGAAGGAGGCAGAAGAGGGGGTCAAAGCTGCCGAAGAAGAAGAGGAGGGAGGCAGAAGAGGGGGACAAAACTGCCGAACGCAGGGGAAGAGGGAAGGGAGAGGAAGAGGCACGCAAGGCGGGGCAAGGGAGAGCAGGCAAGCGTGCGGCATGCCGGGTGGCACGGCACGGCACAAAAAGGCGGCGCTGCACAGGGGCGCACCACTTCCAGCAAGCAGAGCGTGCAGCGTCCCGGCAGGGCAAGCAGCGTCAGGCACAGCTTCGGGGGGGAGCAGCAGCACAACTGGCAGGGCAGCAGCACGACTGGCAGGGCAGGCGCTCACCGGGGTAGACAGCGTCGAGGTCGACGCCAGCGGGGCCGCCGTTGACGCGGTAGCCCTCCACGTATGACATGAGGATGACCTAGAGGCAAGGAAGCAAACAAGGCAAGGCATCAAGGTGTGAGACACTCGATGCCAGATTTCAAAGGGAGTTCCAGGTAAGCAAGTGAGGAGTGCAGAGCCCAGGAAGGTGCCCTGGCCACACGCTTTCTAAGCACCCGCCCTCCTTGGAAGCCCCACCCACACAATCAGCGTGGCCACAACAAAACCATACTCTCTCTGCAAGCCCACCTGCACGATGAGTGTGCACCCTTGGGAATGTATCAGTGGTGCTCACACCTGGCCACACAACACACAATGCTGTCCAGCCCTGGCAAGCAAATAAGCCCACCCGCACGATGAGTGCGGCCCTTTCTCGTGCACCTTGCCCGGCGATGCCCTTTCAAAACCCTCCCCTCCCCGCAAGCCTCACCTGCACGATGAGTGTGGCCACAATGCTCTTGGCGTTGACCAGGCCGGGGATGCCCAGGTACTGGATGCCGTCCTCTCCAAAGATGGAGGCGCCGGCGTTGAACCACGCAACGTGGTTGGTGCCGTCGAGCAGCTCGGGGACGACGCAGCCCAGCGCGCCCAGCATGGCTGCAGGGCAGGGGGGAGGGACGAGGCGAGTGGCAAGCGGATGGTCAGCACATGGGGAGGAATGCCTTAATTTGGGCCGAACAAGCGGGCAGGCGGATGGCCACGGACGCATCTCCTCTAGGTTCAATCCCGTCTCATGGGCAGCAGCAGCCCTGCCCTGCACACTTTGCGCAGCAGCAGCACCGTCCGCTGCGGGCGAGGCATGCATGGCTCCCAGGCACATGGCTGCAAAGCCCCCCTTTGCAAATTGCAAAGGAAACCAAAGAAAGAGGGCTCACCCCAGCGTGCGTGGATGACCTCAGTCTCCCGGTAGCGGGCGAAAGTCTCAGGGTCAGCGGACAGGCCAGAGGTGTCCCAGCCGTAGTCGCCGGGGAACTCGCCTGCGACGGGATGGGGTTGCGGGGATTTCGGGAAGGAGGGTTCGACGATGAGCGAGGGGAAGGTCGGAGGGGGCAGAGCAGGGAACGAGTTGTATCGGCAAGAGTGCAGAAGGAAGAGTGAGGCGGAGCTGTAACGGCAAAATAGCAGAAGGAAGGGTGAGGGGGAGCAGGAAGAGGCAGGGGGAGAGGACAAGGACCAAGCGAGACGGCTGACCTGGCGAGCGGGCGGGACAGAAATTCACAGCGCGAAACGAGGGCAGGCAGCAGAGCAGGTGCATGCCAATTCAATCTGCTATTGCTGACGGCAGAAAAACCCAAAGGGCGGGCAGGCTGGGGCTGCACGCACCGGTGAGGTAGGCCGGGGTGATGCGGTCGCTGTAGGGTCCCAGGAACTTGGGGCGCTCGGGGCCGTACTGCAGGGGGTGAAAGCCAGGTCGAAACAGGGATTGAGCTGAGCCGGAGGTGACACAGTGGTTCAATTGGCTGCAAAGCAGGGGCGGCCGCGTGGTGGCGGGCGGCTGGGGACCGCCGCAAGCCGAGATAAGGGGGGATAGTGCGGGGATGCGGGCGGGCGGGACCAGCCCGGCGCCGACCGCGGCGCCGATTGCTGCGCCTGCAATGGTTTTGCCCAGTGCACCAGCGCCCCAGCAGCAAGGGCAGCTGCCTGCGGGCTGTGCAGCAAAGGAAGCTGCTTCCGCGGCTGCGTTGCACGTCCGCCGCTCACCCAGTTGAGCTTGCTGCCGCTGCTCTTCTTCTTGGTGGCGGGGGCGGCCTTCTTCACGGTCTTGGACTGGGTGCCCTTCTGGGTGCCCTTCTTGGTGGCGGTGCCGGCCTTGCTCTTGCCGAACACGGCCTGGGTCGTCTGCAAGCGAGAAGAGGGCCGGCAAAATGGTGTGAGGGCGAAGCCGGGTGCGCCATCCCTGGCTTGCCTGGCCCCCGTGCGTCCCGCGCTGGCTCGGATATGCTGCTATCACGCAGATCGGGCCCACACACGCGGCGGCAGGCTGACAGGCTGCGCAGGGGCACCGCTAGTGGGGCTGCATACCATGGCGGTAGCCATCTTTGCTGAGTTTGCTGACTGAACGACGGGGTGACCACTCTCTGAGTATAGGCTCGGAGAAATGGTGCCGGCAGGGGCCCAGACGCGGGCTTTCACTGCGAGGCCAGCAGATTCTCTCATCCTCCACGTGGCAGTTTGAGTGGGTGAAGGCTGCGACCGGGACTGATTTGGTCTGTGGCTCGGAGGGCAATCGCGCTCAGCGGGTGCCGAGGCAGCTTTTGCAACAGGGTTGGGCGGCTGACAACCAGCCCCCACGCGTGTGGGCCCCCCTGCAGCTCGCTCCCTGCCGGGCAGCAGGTCCAGGGGTATCCATTCTCAGCAGAGCAGGTGTTGCAGGATGTTCTGGGACGCCTGGCACGCATGCTGGCACGCTCTGAAGCTTGATCAGGGCGGGAGAGCGCGCTGTCGGCGGTGACGGGGGCGGGGCGGGTGGCGGCAAGGGGCACAGGGCGTGGCGACCGCCCTATGACAGCTTGCGTCATCGTGGTCCACGTTGCGCAAAGCCAACGCCAACTACGCCACATGTTACGCTGACTTAGAGAGGTGGCATCCTGCGCCCAGCGATGGTGTTCAGAGTTTGGGCACAGGCGGGGCGGAGGCACGTCGTAGGCTTGCCTGCACTATTAAAGGCCACGCATTCATGTTTTGCTTATAAGCAAGCACGCAGGCACACAGCAGCTTGCTTCTCTCGGTGCCCCCCCGGCTCAGTGCCACCCAGGTTGAAGGCGCTTATATGCTACGCATGCTGAGCAAGCAGCCCCAGTGAGGCTCGGTAGGAAAGGAAAGGATCTGCGGTCGCTGGTACAGGTCCTGACCTGCGCTCCAGCTACGGCTCATGCAGGTGCAGTGTCTCAGGCGTGTGCCAGTGTCAGGAGCACACATTGCTGGTGATAGAAGAGGACGTCTTGCCACCATAGCACGAAGCCTTGCCTTCCGCTGCGCTCTTGCCGGCTTGGTGCATGCGTGATAGTACAGAGCGTTGCCGGATGCAGATGACCCGAGGGAACGCAGGAGTGTGGGTGGGAGCAAGCAGCGGCAGAGGGATGCGCAGCCCAAACCCAAAACAAACAGGCAGTAGTGGCACAAGCAAGCGTTCCTAAAAAGACAAGAGCAGAAGTAGTACAGAAAAGCAGTGTGCCCGGTTGGCCGGCACGCTGTGGGTCCCGCCGGCGCTGCCCAGCTGTCCAGACTTGGGCAAGCACTGCGCCTCTCAGCAGGCACAGCAGCGCATCTGGGGCCGTAGGGACGTCGTAACAGTGGGCTGGAGGCGCAAGCGTTGGCCTGCTGCTGCTCTGCTGCAGCTGCTCAGCTGAAGTCGCACAGCAGCGCATCTAGGGCCGTAGAGACGTCATAGCAGTGGGCTGGAGGTGCAAGCGTTGGCCTGCTGCTCTGCTGCTGCAGCTGCTCAGCTGAAGTCTCGGTCGGGGAAGAGCAGGGGCGCCATCAGGGTCCAGCAGTAGAGGCCCACAGTCACCCACTGGCTGGCCACCTTGACCCACACGCTGGTCCACCCCACGTTAATGAGGTACTGCAGAAGGCGTGGGCGGGGAGGGGAGGAGGGATGTTTTGATGGTTAAAGGGCGGTGGAGGACTCGTGAAAAGGGCCAGAGGGAAGGGTCACACGCTGGCCCACCCCACGTTGATGAAGTGCTGCAGGGGGGCGGGGATGGAGGGAGGTGTTATTAAGTGGGCGGTGGACGACTTGAGCGAAGAAGGCGAGAGGAGGGTTGACACGCTGGTCCACCCCACGTTAGTGAGGTACTGCAGGGGGCGGGGGCGGGGAAGGAGGGAGGTAGGTGTGTGATGAATGGGAGGCGGTGGAGGACTGGAGGGGCGGGGAAAGAGGGAGGGTTCACATGCCGGTCCACCCCACGCTGATGGGGCAATAATACAGAGGATACATCGAGCGGTGGAAGGGCAGGAGTGACGCCCACCAGCAGTGCCCACTTGTGAGCTTGCCGCCCTAGTCTGGCCCTGTGGCTCTGGCTCTGGCTCTGGCCACAGGCCAGACTAGGGCGGCAAGCTCACAAGTGGGCACTGCTGGTGGGCGTGGCTGAGCATTGCACAGGCCCGCAAGTATAATCATGGGCCGACCACAGCGCAAGCAGCAGCATGACGTTTGCACACCCCAGTGCGTGGGGAGCAAACGAGGAGCTGTGTCTGCTCCTTGGGCAAGCGCCCGCCTTTCCCATGCCCAGCACGCCTTTGCTGCCCGTGAAAGTCCCCCACAAAGGGCCAGCGCCCAGGGCAACTATGCTCTGCCACCTGCGATTCAGTGCAGCCCTCTGGAGCCCCTGTGCCCACCCGCGCCCCACGCCCTCCTCAAGCGCACCTTTGCCTCCCCCGCCTGGGAGCCCCAGCCCGTCATGAGCATTGCGATGTACATGGAGGCGAGAGCGAAGACGAGGTAAAACTGCAGGGAGTGGAATGGGCACCAGCAGGGGCCGGTTGAGTGATTGTGTTGGATGTGCATGGAGGGCAGGGCAAAGAGGAGGTAGAACTGCAGGGAGGGGAATGGGCATCAGCAGGGGCCGGTTGAGTGAGTGGGGTGGATGTGCATGGAGGGCAGGGCAAAGAGGAGGTAGAACTGCAGGGAAGGGACACCAGCAGGGGCCGGTTGAGTGAGTGGGGTGGATGTGCAGTGGAGGGCAGAGCAAAGAGGAGGTATCAGTGCGGGCAGTGGAATGGGTGGCAGCGGAGAGGGGTGAGTCATGGAAAGCAGCACACGAGTGAGCTAGCAAGCGTGTACCGGGAAACTGATGGGGGGCGGGTGGCGTACACAGAGAAGCATGCTGGTCGCACCGCATCTCCCAGCACAGCACAGCACGACACAGCGCACACAACTACAGTGCAGCACAGCGCAGGGCAGCGCAGCGCAGCGCAGAACACAGACCCTACAGCACGTGCACGGCGCAGCACAGCGCAGCACGGCACAGCACAGCGTAGCATGGCACCGAGCAGCACAACGTGGCGCCCAGCCCAAACAGACCCTCCAGCGCAGCACACTCCAGCGCAGCACAGCCCAGCGCAGCACACTCCAGCGCGGCACAGCAAAGCACAGCGCAGAACATCGCAGCACAGCACAGCACAGCGCAGCACATCGCAGCGCAGCACAGCGCAGCGCAGCACAGCACAGCACAGCACAGCACAGCACAGCACAGCACAGCACAGCGCAGCGCCCACCTGTGTGTAGTTGTAGGTGACAGGCTCATCTGTGGACGCTGCCGCCGCCCCGCCAGAGCGCTCCATGGTTGCGCTGCCGGGTGCCACTCCGTCCAGACCTGCAGACGTGCCCTCCTCCTCCGCCTCGGCGCGCGAGTGGCGCGCAATGAGCGGCTCCTCAAAACCGCCGGCGCTGCAGGGGCAGGGGGCAGGTTTAGGAGCGATGTGAGGGGGATGTCGAGAGGGAGGCAGCGAGGGAGGGCTGGATAGGGGGCGCGCGAAGAGCGTCTGCTTGGTCCCACCGGCGTTGCAGGCGCAGAGGGCAGGTCTGAAAGCGATGTGAGAGGGGTGGCGAGGCAGGGGCAGGCAGCAAGTGAGGGCCTGGGTAGGGGCCACGCAACGAGCGGCTCCTCACGCTACAGGCGATGGTGAGGCAGGGGCCAGGTAAAACGGCAGCTGGAGGCAAGTTGGTGGACGCGAAGTGTGGGGCGGTGAATGAGGGTCAGCTGGGTACGGCGTATCCGCCATAGAGAGGTGAACCAGGCAGCATCCAGGCAGCGCCGCCACGGCAGTGTTACGGTTCAAAACCCGGACACCCTTGTTGAAAGGGTCTGGCAAACAACCCTGGCACCACACGCCTGAAGGTGCGCGTGTTGCTGCCCGCGCGGAAGGCAGAGTACACGACGCTGCACAGCGTGAGGAGCACGCCGGTGGCCAGGGTGGTGGCTGAGGCCGCGTTCAGCCGCTGGCCCAGCGCGTTGCATTCGTAGTCACGCGGCTCGCTCTGGAGGGCTGAGTAGGCGAGGTACATGGTGTACAGGGAGATGCAGGCGGCGGGGAAGAGGGAGCCGCGCTGGACCTGCGGGTGGCGGGGCAAGGAGAGCGGGGTGGGGTGGGCGAGCGGGTGGGTGTAGCGGAATGGGGTGGGCGAGCGGCGGGGCGAGCGGGAAGGGGTGGGCGAGCGGTGGGGAGAGCGGGAAGGGGTGGGCGAGTGGACGGAAGAGCGGGAAGGGGTGGGTGAGCGGCGGGGACAGCGGGAAGGGGTGGGCGGCAGGTGCACGGTGAGACAGAAAAGATGCAGGAAGAAGTGTGGGGAGGAGGGAGTTCAGTGCAGCAGGGTGCACAACATTGCATGGGGTTGCAGGGCCGAGGCAGAAGAACGCTTTCGCTGTGCCGCCCTGCACACCGCCGCTGCGCACGTTGACAACACAATGTGCACCCTGCTGCACTGAACTCCCTCCTCCCCACACTGCTTCCTGCGTCTGTCTCCGCCCCTGCTGCTGTTCCCCTTCCTCTAAACCTGATCCTGAACCTCTAAAGTGGGGGCTCACCGAGGGGTGCATGGTGATGAAGCAGAGGATGAGGCAGAGGATGAGGGAGAGGGTGATGAGAGAGATGTTGAGGGAGCAGTCGGAGCCAGAAGGGACAAAGAAGTGGTACAGCAGGCCCGCAATGGTGATGCAGCCTGCAGGGGCGGGGGCACATTGGGCGGTTGCGGGGTGATTGAGGGAGGCTGATGGGGTATTCTGGACCCCCAAAGCCCTGCCCAATAGGCAGAACAACAGGCAGGCGGAGCAGAGGGCGGGGGCCGGTGGGGATTGCGTGCCAGCGGCGAGCATGCGCTGCGGCAGCGGGCAGGGGCAGGTCGGCTGTGGTGCCGAGGTGGCACGCAAGTCGGATGCAGGCGCTGATGCAAGGCGCACCCACCCACTAAAGTTGCCCATGTTGCCCTGCCAGCACCCCGCAGCCAGGTGACCCACCGAAATCTTCAGCCAAGCCGCACAATCAGAACGGCTGCCCACCTGCGCAGCGGTGTCTGGCACAGGCCTTGGCACACCCCATGAGGCGCCTGCGCCCCAGCCACCTCCCCCAATGCCCCTGCCCTAGCCTGACTTGGTGTTGCGTCTGCCGCCCACCCGCCCACCCACCCACCCGCAAAGGCGCCAACGGTGACCGTCAGCAGGGCGTGGAAGTAGCGTGGGTCCTCCTCCCCCGCCTCCACCCAGGCGTCGTTCCAGTTCTGCGTCATGTCCTGCACACCACAGCACGGCACAGCGCAGCACAGAGCACAGGCGGCCCAAAATGTCAGGGCCAGACGGAACGGCGTGTGGCAGCAGCCCGGGCGGACAGAGAGCTTCCAAACCGAGGCAGCGGGCAAGCAGAGGAGCGGTGGGAACGGCAGGCAAGCAAGATGCCGGCCTCCCGTTGGGCCGGCCGGCCGGCAGGCGGCCACTCCCGTGTGCCCTGTGCGCAGGCCCCCAAGCATGCGGCAGCTGCCAGCACAGCAACTGACCAGCAGGATGACCATTTGAATGAGGAGGAAGAAAGGTGAGCCAAAGCGCGCCAGCCAGGAGTAGGCTCCCACCAGGCCCACAGGCAGGAAGAAAGGCAGCATGTTGCACAGAGCCCAGAGGCCGGCCTTGAGCAGCCAGTGGCCGTGGTGCAGGGCTGTATCGCGGCGGTCAGATTTGTAGCGCACATCCACCATGACAACAGCCAGGGTGGCGAACAGGACCTGGAGGCGGCGGTAGGTGGCAGGAGGGTGAGGCGGTGAGCGCAAAGCGGTGGGTGAGCAGCAGTACAGACACGAAGAACACGACAACCGGCAGGGACAGCGGACAGTTCCTCGCGGCAAAGACAGCAAAGACAGCAGGCAGATCATTAACGGGCACTCAGGCGTTGAGCGCAAGGCTGAGGCGCAAGCGCAGGGTAGACAGGTGAGCGCGGCGGGGAGGGGAGGGAAAGGTGCCTGCAGCTGCGGTCGCACGGCGCGGCGACCGACCGCGCCTGCAGTCCCCACAGCACCCACGTCAGTGCAGCACCCAGCAGAACTCACAAAGTTGCCCATGGAGATGCGGTAGACAGCTTGCTGCCCAAACCACGCATCTGAAGGCAAGTCGCCGCCCGAAAAGTGGCGCACAATCCCTGCACAGGGCGGCGGGGCGGCGGCGGCGGCCGAGGGTCAGTGCCCAGTCCTCAGAGTTACCCTTGTCGCGCCGTCCGCCGCGCTCGCTGCTCGGGGCTCTCACATGGAAGCTTCTTCAGCAGGTCGCCCCCGAAGTCGCGGGCCACCCAGGCCATAATGACCGAGAACGTGAACAGGATCGACCAGGCGGCTCGCGCGGAGCTGCGCAGGGCCTGTTGCGTCACGCTGGTGCAGCAGCTGCACGCGCAAGCCGCGGCGGTGCTTGCAACACAAGAGCCAAGCCCACCGAGAGCAAACATCGCACAAAGAGCTGTGAAAAGTGAAAGGAAGTGGATTCACAAACACAAGTCGCAGGGGAGGGAAGGGGGCGGCCTGAATGACCGCCGCCGCGGCGCCAGCAATGGCCACCTCGGCGCCCGCGCCTGGGGGTGGCCTCTTGCATCCACACACCAGCTGGCTGGGTGAATCTGTTCACATATCATTGCAGATACATCAGGCTACGCTGAGGTGTCGTCACATAGGTAGGATGGATGGTCGCAGGCATCGTTGAGGATGTGTGGGGGTGGCGAGTTGCAAGGTCGGGGCCGAGCGCTCGATCAAAGCCGGCCGACAGTGCGCCAGATGAAAGTGGTGAATACAGTGTTCAGAGCTCGGAGTGACTGAAAGCAGAAGCAGGAGTGGAATGAATGTAATCGCTGAAAGCTGTTAGCTGTAGTGTTTAGGCAGTCGGTGCGTCTCAGAGGCCCAACCGGGCCTGCCAGCGTGGGAGCCAGGCCAGGACGACGAGCGTCATGCTGACATGGGGCGCGACGCGCACGCAGTAGGTGGGGAACCTACGCATCATTGGTATGGAAAACACGTGTATGCGCGGTCAGGTCAGCCTCATGCCGTGCTGTAGTTTACCTGGCAGGGGCAGGCAGAGCGCAGGCGCCAGCACCCACCCCACTCCCAAAACACCCGCACTCTCACCCTGCGTAGAAGCGGAGCGCGCCGTGCTGGCGCAGCGTGCTCAGCGCGCAGTCCACAGCGCTGGCATAGGGAAGCCGCCCGGTAGCTGCGTCCGCCTTCTGCCGCTGCATCTGCGTCTTAATGTAGTCAAACGGAAGGCTGCATACCGCAGCTGCCAGGCCTGCCAGCGTGGCGCCTCCAAACACAACCACCGGGCTGCCGGCTGCGTACCCCAGATCCTCCAACGCCTCTTTAGCCTGCAAGGAAGCAAGAGGCGGCACGTCCATTAAGACGGGCAGATGCAGGGCGCACTCTGCGCGACTCCCGTGCGATCCATGGGAGGTGCATGCAGCGGCAACAGATACACTTACATGCAAAGGGTGTTGCAAGCGTGCTGCAGCCGCATCCGTGTTCTGCCGCTGCCGCTGCGTTCGTGTGCTGCCATTGCAGTCATGTGCTGCTACTGCATGTACTTGCTGCATCCGGTTTCTGCCGCTGCCTACTGTGCGTTGCTGCATCCGTGTGCTGCCGCTGCCTTCATGTGCTGCCTGCTGCATGCAAGTGCGGCCGTTGCAACCAGCCCCGGTGTGCAACCCAGCAGGCACAGCCGGCCCTCCCACCACTCACTTGATCGTTGGTGGCAAGCAGACCCATGTTGGCGGCCATTGCCCGCACCATGGTGGGCCCCGCGCCGGTGAACAGGCCACGCCACCCCTCCTCCCGTGCCACCCGAGCCAGAGCATCAAAGACACCCCGATAGTTGCGCCGCTGCGCCGGCGGCAGCGCGCTGTCGGCCTGCGGCAAGGGAAGGCGGGCATAGCAGAGCGCGGTGAGGGGGAGGTGATCGGAGTGAGCTACGTGTCGTGTGGGCTTTGGGTATGGTAACAGAGAGGCGTGCAGTGGCAGCAGCGCTAAGTGACTGGTGAGACTCTTGCTAGTTCCTGGCTGGATGACGGCACATGCAGGCGGGCGTAAGCGTGTGCACATGCCCTCCAGTCACGCTGCCTCCTCCCGCACAGACACCGGCGCCCCCCGCCTCGCAGCATCACCAATCCGCCTAGCTGCACGCCTGCACCAGGAAACGATAAGCTACCAAGCCACTCCCACCGCTGTGGGTTGACCCCACTGCCCGTGTCCATGTTCGCAGAGAGAGAGAGAGAAAGCAAGGAGGTGAGCCAGCCAGCAGCCGAGCGCACCTGCATGCGGATCAGCGCCAGGTCAGCGGGCGAGCCCACCGCCGCGCCCGCCCCGCCCGCCGCCAGCCCCAGCAGCGCCTTCTGCCACAGCGGGGGCGGGCCGCCGCCGGGCCGCCGCGCACGGGCCGCCTCATACAGTTGCGAGTAGATCCCCAGCCGGGCGGTGGTGTAGGTGGCTTGCCGCAGCAGGCCGGCAGACAGGCCCTTGTAGAGTGATCCGAGGCAGTTTTGGCGCACCAGAGTGCGGGCCACAGTCAAGGGCCCACCCGGCGGATCGCCCATCTGCAAGCGGACCTTGACCTGCAGGAAGGCAGACCACAGCACGGCACAGCACAGCACAGCAGGGGGGTGGGACAGATGCTCAGCTCATGGGGAACCAAGAGGCTTGGCGATGCCAGACGAGAGAGTGAGTGCACAGAGCGGTTGGCACCGGCTGTGGGCAGCCGCAAGTTAGTGGAGCTCTGCAAGGCGTCCTGATGTGCTGTGCTGCGCTGTGCTCTGCTGTGCTGCGACGCTACACGCGTTGCCGCCGCCTCGCTGCCGTGGTGCACGGCGCAGCACGACCTGACCTGCTTCAGAAAGCATCTAATTGCACACTGGGACATCCGGCTGCTGCACACCCAGGTCAGCAGCACACACCATGTCAACCGGCTGGATGGCGCAGGTGGCTGCCATTCCTGACAGGCCGCCATTGAAAAAGGGCTTGGCAGCCAGCCAGGCGGCGGGTGGCGGCTGCAGGCAGGGCCGGTCGTGAACCAGGGAATGAAGCTAGCAAGGGTGACGTGCTGGTTGTGGAGATGTGGCGGCTACGGCTATCTGTAAATGGTCCGATGCTAAGCCAGCAAGTGAGGCGGGGCGGCTAGGGCTCCCCTGCAGGCTAGGGCGGCGGCAGGCAGCGGCAGCGGCGGCGGCACCAGGCATGGGGTGCCCCCGCGGGGCATTCGCTGCGCACATGGGAGCATATCAGTGACACAAGCGTCTCCGTAATGCCAGCGGCACCCCTGCACCTGGCTTTGGGTTGCCATATCTGCTGAGTCGCTTCCCGAGGCCACAAACGAGCGCCTTGCGTGCAATTAATATATAAATTTGGATTCGGCGGCAAATGAGTATGGCGGCGCGCTTTGCAAAGCTCCCCGAGTGCCCGCCAGCTCTGCTGCCAGCTGTCGAGCCGCTTGCAGCCGCTTGCAGCATGGGTACAGCCAACACCCCGTGACAAGGGGATGCGGTGCCAGCATCCGCCAGAATGCCCCACCAACCATGCACAGGGGACATGCAACTACAGCATGCGGGAAGGGCACTGGCAGGCCAGGTAGGGAGCAGGATGGTGCTGGCACCAGCATGGTACAGCCAGAGCAGTTCCCTGTGCCCGCAACACATGCTGCCCGTGCCAGGAAGCGCATGCTGCCAGGCGTGGTCTGAAGCCGTGCTGGCGAGCAGTGCGACCGGCTCCCAATGCCAGTTGTGCATGACAGTACAAGACAAGTTCTACAACTTATCAGACTGTCATGCACGCACCCTGCTGCATGCGCCACCAATGCCTCCACTTGGAGACGACGGACGGGATGTTCGCACGCCGCACATGTCTCCCTGCTGCCCCAGCCGATGCAGCCACGCGTGCACAAGCAGGACAGCATATACACGTGGCAGACAGGGCCTTTGTAGCCGTGGGAGAAGCACTTGCCGTCAGCTTGCCCCCGTGAGCAGGCGGGATAGGCACGGCTTCAGCCTCCCAAATATGCATGTTGGGTGGGTCTTACCCCCTATCCCCTCGGCCCCTCCGCCCCCAGCAGGACTGTGACCTATTGATCTGGGCCCTGATCCATGCGTGCAGCTCGGTTGATTGGGGATGCTGCCTGGCGGGGCAAAGGTGGGCCCCGGTGCCTGTGGGGGAGGGGGCACCACGCCAGGTGGTCAGGAGGAAGCGTGACTTGGGCGCCCGTGCCTTCGGAACATCTGCATGCCTGCGCGGTCGTCCAGCCAACGTGCGCTCTGCACGGCCGCTCACAGCAGCAGGCACCACTGAGCAGCACAGCGGCTTAGACGTCCGAAGAATGGGGGCTTTAGACAAAGAACCGCTGGCACTGCCCGACCTGCACCTGCTTGCTCCAATGAACCCAACAAACCTCTTGTCTCATGAGACCATCACTTGGCTCTCATAGGACATTAAATGTATTGAACAAACAAACAAACTGAGCAGCACTAAGCAGCCTAGGCAGGCTCGCGCCAGGCAAGGCCACCTGTGGAGAGCGTACCACTGCTGTCCAGAGTGCTGTTGGCAGTTATCCACATTCGTTCTTACAAATCATCAGCGGTGCTTGCAAAGCACAACCCGGGCGCCTCAAAGGGGCTTGCCTGCCGGCAGCGGGGCTCAGGAGCGACTGGGCGCCGCCCGGCGACGGCAGGGAGTGGTTTCCCAGTACTGGTGCCCAGTTGGCGGCCGCTGCCCGCCAGCTCGCACACTTGCCACGTTTGGTTGAAATTCCAGGCCGAGGGAAAGGCTTCCACTGCGGATGTCCGCGGTCCGGTGCTGAGCACGTGGCCAACACAGCGGCTCAGGGGGCACCTCGAGCAAAGGGGGCAGTTTTCAATTACCTCCCTGGTTACGTGCAGCCTCTGTGCAGGCGAGGGAGCGCTCCGGAGTACATGGATGGATCAGCCATCAAGCTTGCAGCCCGCCTGGGCGCTGGGGCCATGTGGTCGCGGACAGAAGCAAGGAATATCAAGCGGCAGCTAGCAGCACGGCTGGTGCTTCTATGTGCCCTGATGTTGCTATCGGGACGGCCGTGGAGCTGGCAGAGGCGGGGGACGCCGGTCGATGGGGTGGCCTCTGCAGCGCTGGTGGGCCGCGCGGGGGGCCACCGACGGCTGCTGAACCAGGCAAGGATACTTGCAGCACGCAGTGTGCAAGCAACGCTACGAGCATTGTGCTGGCTGCCGCCGTCTGCTTCCCGCCTGCACGGGTCGCCGCCCGCTCGTCTGCTGCGCCTGGCCCCCCGCTCACCAGTCCACCCTGCATCTTGTCGTGCAGGAAGCTGCGGAGCCTGACATCGTCACCTTCGCACAGGCAGTGCTGGTGCCTGCAGAGAGCAGCGAGGAGGATGTGCGTGGCACGGTGCTGCTCCCTGGCCTTGTGCCGCTCGGGACAGTGCTGGCGGAGGCTGCAGCAAACTTGCTGGCCACAACAAACGACTGCTCACGTGCCTGCCGCGCGCTGCAGCAGTGCACCAGCTTTTGGCACTGCCAGAACGAGGTGCGCTTGCTGCAAGGAAGACCTGCTGGGGCGGGTGGGATACCCCGCCGGCGCAGCACCGCCGTGTGGACAACTGCTAGCACACTAGTAGGCACCTGCTTTGTGTGCAGCAGAGCGTGCCAGTGCCAGAGCTGCATGGCTGCAACTGCAACCTCTGCACCCTTTGTGCGTGTGTGCAGGGTGGTTGTGCCAGCGCCGCCTACAACCTGTCGTCGCCCCATCACGGGTGCCAGCTAGTGAACCAGGATGTGACCCGCCCCGGCACCGGGCGCCCGGTGCTGCTCGTTTCAGCGCCCGGGTTTGTAGGAGGTGCGCCCGGATATCGGGCTGGCTCGCATGCCGGCACGAGGCTGGCTTGCTTGCACGCTCTGCGCTGTGCTGTATAGATATATATGCTGTGCCTGCTGTGCACAGTGTGGTAAGTGGGGTAGACTCGATCTGTCAGGCTGAGCCGCCCTCTCTACGCGCAACCGGGTCCCTGGCGTGCGCGCCAGCCAGCCAGTGGCCAGATGACTTGCCCTGCTGGCTGCCTGCTGCTGCTGCCAACAGCGTCGCCTTGTGCCTGTCCTGCTCGCTATGCAGGAGCCCCGCTGCGATACACTGTGCCAGATATTGAGGGGTATGACGTCTGGCCAGGGCTGGGCTACTGGTATAGGTGCGCCTGGGGCGAGTGCCTTTCAATCCACAACTAAAAATTCAAGCCCACGGGGAGCCAGCAATATTGGTGTCATGCAGGAGTTGGTACGAGGGTTTTTTTTTCGCATTGTAAAGAAGATTGAGAAGATGCCTTCGTGAGTGCGGTAGCTAGCGACTGGCCTTGCACATCTGTTGCTGCTGCTGGACCAGACCACCCTGGGCCGGCCCCCTCACTTTGGTTGCCTGCAGATATGATTTCGAGTGCCCAGACTCGATATCCCAGCCGGGCAGCTGCGGGCTGCGGGGCTCACCCCAGGCGCACGCGGCGCGGTGCGAGGCAGACCCCACCTGCCAAGTCATGATGTACTTCCCAGAGGGGCGGGACTACCCAGGGGCAGGTGGGTGGGTGGGTGTGCTGTGCCCGCTGCCCTCCCTGCTGTGCACGCTGTGCCCGCTGCCCTCCCTGCTGTGCGTGCTGTGCCAAGTCGTGATGTACTTCCCAGAGGGGCGGGGCTACCCGGGGGCAGGTGGTGGGCTTGCTGTGCCTGCCGCTCTCCCTGCTGCGCCCGCTGTGCCAGGCCGTAATGTGGGGACTAGCCAGGGGCAGGTGGGTGTGAGCTCGTGCTGCTCTCGCGTAGTCAGGTGAAGGCTCATTTCCACGCACACGATCTTCTTTCTGCCAGTTAACCAACTGTGCACCCAACGGTTTGATGGTGCGCGAATTGTGACAAGAGCTCTGCCTCCCCGCTGCGCGTGCCGTGCAGGGGAGCCAGTGGTGCTTCTCAAGGGTGGGCAGGGCGCAGCCTTGAACGTAGCAGATGCAAACGTCAACCTCAACGCTGTGCTGTACATGAAGAAAGCAGCGGGCGCGCCCAAAACCTCAACAGGGCTGAGCGCCGGCGCGATTGCAGGTGAGAGAGGCAGTAGGGCGGGTGAGGGAGGCAGGGGGGCAGGTGCGGGAGGAAATGAGGCGAGGGAGGCAGGGGGGCAGGTGCAGGAGGCAGGGAGGCAGGTGAGGGAGGCAATGGGGTGAGAGAACGCTCCTTTTGGCAGGCTGCCTGCCAGCACAGCACTGCACAGACTGTCTGCGTTTGGACTGGGCTGGAAGTGCTTGCCTAGGCAAGGGGGACTGCTTGCCTTAAGCTGTGCAGCACCAAAGCGCCCCGACCCCACCCTCCCTCCTTGTCGTTCTGGTGCAGGCATTGTGGTGGGCGGAACGTGCGCAGTCCTGCTGTCGGCGGCTGCGGTGGCGTTTACAGTGCGGCACCGCCGGGGGCGGCGGCTGGAGGGCGGCGGCGCTGCGGTGACTGCAAAGGTGGGCATGCATGCATGTTTGGTGTTTGTTTGACTCATTGAACAGCACAGGGTTTGCTAAAATGAGTGTGAAACCAGACTCAGTCAGTCTGGGTTTACACGATGGGCAGGGCAGGGCAGGGCAGGCTGATGGTTGGTCCCTGGGCAAGCGTGTGCGCAGCCTGCCATGCAGTAAGGGGCCAGGTGGCAGCGCCTGCTCTTTGCCTCTGGTCCCGGCCTGTGTACTGGCACCACCATTCTTCAACACCGCATCTATGCAAATGCAGGTGCCAATGACTTCTTGCAGCAGGACGGCTCTGCTGACCGCCTTGCACAGTGCCAGCCGTGCCGTCCGCATGTGCCTGCTGGGCTCCCAATGTGTGACATGAGATCGTGTTTTATTTTTGGGTCTTTTCTTCTTGGTCTTTTCTTCTTTTTCTTAGGCATCTTCCACGCATGTGCACATCACACTGCTTCACCCTGGGCGCTTCACTGCCTCCCCACCTGCGCCCCGCAGTCGCCGGGGAGCGCTGCCAGCAGCGGAGGAGACACCACGCCGGGCGGCCTGACGCCCAACGAGTTCACGCCCCACACCAGCGGCGGCGTGCCCGGGGCAGAGCAGCCGCCTCACGAGGAGCACACTGCAGGCCTGGCTGCCAGTACTCTTGTACTGCATGATACACCAGAGCAGAACTTCCTGGCAGCTTCCTGGACAGCCCCCATCAGCCTGGGCAGTAGCAGCGTGCCCAGCAGCAAAGGCCTGGCCCGCCTGCCACCTGGCACCGAGGTGTCTGTCAGCGCGGCGGCGCCACGCCCGCGCAACGGCCGTCCCGCCTTCACCCCTGCCCCGCCTTCCTCGCTGGCAAGCAGCATGGCGCCACGCCGCCCAGCCCGCCCAGTGCCCGTGCCCGCAGCCGTGGCACCCTCGGCAGCGGCCCCCAAGGGGGCGCCCCGCCCCGGTGGAGCACGCAGCTCTCCCAGCGCTGCAGCCCACCCTCTGCTGTCTCACCTGCCCACATACGGCTGGCAGAGGAGCATTGTGGACTATGCGGCGATACAATTCGTGGTGGACACACAAGGGTGTCTAGAGGAGCTGGGAACCGGAGCTTCCGCCACGGTGGGWGGGCGGGTGGGGTGGCTTGCTGTTGTTCCGTTGGTGGGTGGGTGGAAGGGTGGGCCGCTTGTGTGGTAAGTGCAATGCAAAGCAATGCCTGCCCTTCGCTGGGATCGCTATGGGTTATTGTTGTGTGGGACCTGATGGGGGCTGGGGGAAGCTGGCGCCTCGGCGCCTCGACCACGGCGGGTGTCTTGCTGACTGACTGGCTGGCTGGTGGGCTGGTGGGCTTGGTGGGTGATGTCAGGAGTGGAAAAGGGGTTGTGATAAGCTTTTGTGCTGCTGAGGCGCTGTATATGAATGAATGTTGATGGGATTTGGCTGGCAGGCCTCTCCCGCTTGCCTCCTTTAGCTGGGCGCCTTGCATGTTTGGTTTGTGGGTGGCCGGGCGGCTGGCTGGCTTGCTTGCCTGCTTGCTTGCTCACCCCACTACCTACTTTTTTCTGTTGCAGCTGTACCGCGTCCTACTCAAAGAGGTGCAGCAGCCGCACGTTGCCGAGTCATGCCCACCTCACAATGTCCTAACTGATGCCACTGCCATGGCTGCAGGTGTACCGCGTCCTGCTCAACGGGGTGGAGCCTCACGCCGCCAAGGTGTTCCGCCCATGCCCACCCCACGATGTTCGAACTGATGCCACTGCCATGGCTGCAGGTGTACCGCGTCCTACTCAACGGCGTGGAGCCTCACGCCGCCAAAGTGTTCCGCCTGGGCAGCGACCCCGAGATGCAGCTCTACTTTCTGGAAGAAGCCAGCCTGCTGCGCCTGCTGCGCCACCGCTCCATTGTCGGATTCGCGGGGGTGTGCGTGGCGGACGGCAATGGGATCATCCTGATGGTGAGCGAGCAGGGGATGGGTTAGGATGGAGGGGGGAAGGGAGGGAGGGCAGGCGTGCGGGGTGGGGAGGGAGGGTGCGTGGGCGGGTGGCAGTGGCCAATGACCTGCCCTGCACCAATTTTGTGAAGGAGGACTGCCGCTTTGCCATAAGCACAGTTGTACAGGTGTAAATGTAAACCTGCCGACCACCCCACTGCCTGCTCCGTCAACCTTGCCTTTACTGTATCTTTCCGCAGGAGCTGATTGGGTGCGGCCATTGACCACCCACCCGCCTGCCCCATCTGGTTGCTCTATAAAGCTGACTCACTTCTTGAAATGGCCCAGTGCCCTCACACGCGCAGAAGCAGAGGGAGGGAGGTGGCCTGCCAGCCTTCTCCTTGTACAACAGCACAGTTACTGACTTGATTGCCCCACATTGTTGTTGCCTGCAGGAGCGACTGAGGGAGGTTACCTGCCAGCCTTCCCTTTCTGTGTAACAGCACAGTGACTGCCTTGATAGACCCGCTTTTACAGATCCCTTACTGACTTTAGTAGCCCACTTTGACAGATCCAATACTGACTTGAGTGCCCCACTTAACAGATCCGTTACTGACTAGATTGCCCCGCTTGTACAGATCCGTTACTGACTTGAGTGCCCCACACATTGTTGTTGCCCGCAGGAGCTGATGGAAGGGGGTGACCTTCGCACCCGCAACCGAGAGGTGGACGACACCGGGCGGCGCGTGTTTGGGTGGCACCAGCGGTGAGTTGCTTGTGGGTGGCACCGGCGGTGGGTTGTTTGGGTCGCACCAGCGGTGGGTTGTTTAGGGGGACCGACGGTGTGTTGTTTGGGGGGGACCGACGGTGGGTTGTCTGTGTGGCACCAGCACTGACAGCCTGGTTTACTGACACCTGCGATGAGCGTTTAGGGGGTACCACCGGCGCATGTTTGGGTGGCACTTGCAGCGATTGTTTGGGTGGCACCAGCAATGAGTGTTAGTGTGCGGCGGAGATGTGTCTGTCCGTCTGCCTGTGTGCAGTTCACACCATGTCAGCAGAGCACAGACCTGGCTCTGAATGCCAAATCAACCGCCTGTCCTGCCACCACACACATGCGTGTCATGGAAGCCACCTCACACGCTGTGCAGTGTGTGATATGCCACACAATGTGCCATGGATGCCACACCACACATGGGTGCCACCACACACAATAAGAAGAACCGCTGACACTGCCCGACCCGCACCTGCTTGCCTCAATTACCCCAACAAATCTCCTGTCTCGTGAGACCGTTCCTGGCTCCATATGGACATTAAATGTAACTAACTAACTAACAAGCAATGTGCCATGCGTGTTTGCAGGGGCCGGAGGGTGGCCCTGGACGTGGCCTGGGCCCTCAACTACCTGCACAGCGAGACATACACACACTTTGACGTCAAGGCCCGCAACGTGCTGCTGTCACGGGATCTGACTGCTAAGCTGGCAGACGTCGGCTTCGCCAGGTGCGTCCCAATACATGGGTTTTCCCAATACATGGACGTCCCAATACATGGGCATCCCAATGCATGGGTTGTGTGCGTGGTGTTGCCTACAAAGTGCCCCCCATGGTGTGGCTGCATGACAAACGTCGACAACAGCGGCGGCTGGCAGACGTCGGCTTCGCCAGGTGTTTGCCGCGTACCAATACATTCTGTTCTTCTTCCTTCTTTCTGTCTGTGTGGGGATTACACGCCTATTCAGCACATGATTGTCATATCCTATTCATGTCCTACTACATGGGTTGTGTGCGTGGTTTGGCACACAACGTGCCCTGCCCCCCATGATTGTGTGGCTGCGTGCCAAACGTTGACAACAGGAGCGGCTGGGTTGCATCCCGCCGGCCGTAACGATGCCGCCTGCTGCTGCTGCTGCTGCTGCTGCTGGTGGTACTTCACTCTGAATCCTTCACTGCATCGGACACTTCACTTTGCTCCACAATTGGGGGAGCTTCACTCCACCTTGGAATGCGAGGGCCGCTGCTCCCAATCTGGTATAGCCACGGAGCTTCAGAGCTGTTCTGGGTCACACAGCCCCTGGACGAGGGGCTTCCTGGGAGTGGCTGTGCTGTCTGCTGCTGCTGCTTCCCACCTACCAGCCCGTGTTTGTGCGTAAGTGAGTGTAACCCACACTCAGTCATTCAGTTTGTGCCGCCTTCCGCCGCTGCAGGGCCATGCGGGCAACGCACCACTCCATAGAAGGGCCCACCGGCACGTTTGATTATGTGAGTTGACTTCGACTGTGGCACTGGAGAGAGTTGACTTAGACCATGCAACTTGCCCACTGTAGCCAGCTTGAAGGGGAAGCAGCCCGCTGTTGTGGCTGGTTGGGGCGGCAGATTGGCCAGCCTGCTGTGTGCGTCAACTGCACACCCGCCTGCCTGCCCCCCTTCGCCTCCCAGCCTACCTGCAGCCTCTCAGTGCCCTTTGGCCGTAGCTTCCCATATCCCTTCCTCAATCCCGCCCTGCGATGCTTTGCGCTCGCATCTCAGTGTTTCCATCGTTCATTCCTTCATTGCGTGCTTGAATGATGCATGGAGCAGCGCAGGCATGTGCTGGAAAAGACGTGCAACCCACAAACTCAGTCGGTCAGGCATCCACTGTTCCTCATCCACCCTTCCCCATCCACCCCTCCCTCTCTGCAGATGGCACCAGAGCTTCTGAGGGGGCGCAAGTGCAACTCCAGCGTCGACATCTATAGGTGGGGCGGGGCACGCAGGTCAACTTACGCACCGACGAGTGATTGTTTTTTGTTGATTGAGTGGGTCACACGTCTTTTCCAGCACACGCCTGCGCTGCTCAATGAATCATGCAAGCACGCAATGAATGAATGAGTGAAACACTGAGAGTTTTTGTCGAGCAATTGAGCAGCACAGTTTTGTGCTGAAATGATGCATGCCCCACACTCAGTCAGTCAGTCAGTCGGTCAGTTGGTAGGTGCAAGTAGGCTGCTCTGCCAGGCCGGCCGCGCTTAGTCGTGCATGCCTTGCCGTGGTGCAGAGTAGCGCTGCCCCCTACCCCTCAACCCATTGTTTATCATTGCCTTCCCCTCTGCCGTGCTCTGCAGCTTTGGAATCCTGCTCTGGGAGCTCTGCACCGGTGAGCGAGGGAGGGCAGCTGCTGCGTCTGCCCTGCTCCATCGTTTCGCGTCATTAGCAGCAGCAGCAGCAGCAGCAGGGTGCCGCTGTGCCTGAATTGCTCCTGCACATCGCCATCAAAGCGCAGCAGCAGCAGCAGCAGCAGCAGCAGCGGGGGACTCCCGCGCCTGGCTTGCTCCTGCCCGTTGCTCCTGCCCGTTGCTCCTGCGCGCTGTCCCTCTGCGCTAAGTCGCGCTGCGCTGTACTGCGCTGGGCCGCGCTTGCGCTGCGCTGAGCCTCTGCACGCCACGCATGCGCCGCCCCACCCTCCCGGCTCCTCTCCTAACCTCCTCATGACGCCATTAACCGGCCCTATCATCTAATCCCCGCCCGCCTGTTTTCAGGCCGGCCCCCCATGCGTGGTTCCATGCGGGAGCCTCGCGTGCCTCAGGAGTGCCCCCAGTCGGTGGCTGACCTGATGGCCGAGTGCCTGCAAGAGGAGCCCTCTGGGCGGCCCACCGCGCCGCAACTGGTCGAGCGGCTGACCAAACTGCAATGAGGGGGCCAACCGGCAAGCTAGCTTCGTTGTTTTTTCGGGCTTACAGTCGGCCTAACCGCAAAGGAACTTGCGACACAGACCCGAAGGCAGGCATGAAGCAGCAGCGGCAGCAGCGGCAGCAGCGGCAGTTGTACCCGCAGCAGCAGCAGCAGCGACAGATGTACCCGCAGCAGCAGCAGCAGCGGCAGATGTACCCGCAGCAGCAGCAGCGGCAGCAGGATGCATAGCAGCTGGCCTTGCACGGCTGGGCAGCTTCTAGCCTTGCTGTTGCGCATGCCAGGCGCTAACTTGAGTGAGCCGCGGGCAGCCCCGGCATTTTTCCAACCATGATGAACATACCCTTGCAATATCCACACAGCAATGCCGCATTCTCCGCCTTTTCCCAGAAGAGTCCATCTCCTTCGCTCCATCCTCTTGTCCTCTTGTTGCTCCTCTTCCCCGCCTCTCTCCCGTGCACTTCCCTTTCCCCCCTACGCTTCTTCCCCGTGTCGCTATCTGCCTCCACTCCTGTGCTTCCTCCCCCCGCAACTCGTGCCTCTTTGCGTCTTTTGCCAAGCTATGTGCTATCTATGACACACCTCCTCTGAAGCTCTTCCAAATCCTGGCTCACTCATGGCACGCGCAATTGCCTGGCCTCCCAACTCGCTGGGTTCAAGCAGCAACAATCCCTCAAGCCACCCGCTCTTGCCTCGCGCCCTGGGGCCCCGCCTTTTATGCGTCGACACCGTCCCTCCACTCTTGGCTCCCCAGCTCTTGGCTCCCCTCACTCCGCTCTGACAGGCTCCTCCAAACGTGTCGGCCTCGCCCTTTTTGCATTTCGATGTAGGCGTGCAAGCAGGCGTGCAAGCACCCTTTCACTGTCCCATGAGACCTTTGCTGGCTCCCCCTGGACTTGAAGTGTATTTGATTGATTGATTGCAAGCTGCACGCATGAAGAAGGAGGGTGGGAAGGAGCGAGGGCAGTGCCGGGCCGGGTGTTTGCCTAGGGGGCGGCTCGGAGTCGAGGCAGCAGCTGATCTGCTGGCAGCAATGCCGCCACAGGCTGAGCCAGACCAAGACAGAACCCAGAGCTTCTGGGCATGCAACCGGCCTCATGCCATGCTGCGCCTGCTATGCTAGAATGCCCGCAAGGTGAAACCAGCAGCTCCCAGTGGCTCTGCCAGCACACATCAGCCGATGCTCTGATTGCTCTGCTAGCGCAGCCATGGAAGCTCTAAGTGCTCTGCCATGCCCCCTGCCCATGCCATCTGCCCCCCGTGCTACGCCAGCTGTGCCCGCTGTGCTGCAATGCCAGCTGGCGGCTGGGAACTGCGTGCGCCACGCAGCCAACCGCTGCCATCCCGCCTGGGCGCGCCTCCCGCCCCTGTCATGGGCAGCCTCATGCCACCGTGGTCTAGTCGAAAAGCATTTCACATCCGTGAAAGAGGATTCAACTTCAGGACGAACCAAATCCTGAGAGGTTGACGAGGCATGCATATGCACCGCAAGCCACCGCGGTGTGCGGAGCAGTGCCGCTTGGCCTGGCACATCGAATGTGAGGCCCAGCGCTCAGACAGGCCTCCCAATGAACCAACTGAACGAGGGAGAGTCCCACGGCATTCGTATGCCGCTCAATGAATCAATGACATGGGCACGGACGACCGGAACAGTCCTACAGGTGGACCTCCCGCCGCCGGGCCGATGCCTGAACCTGTTGCTGGAAGTGCGCCTCCCACTTGCGCTCCTGCACACGCACAGGGACGGGATAGGGTGGCGCTGTTACGTCTGATTCACGATGAGCCATCGCACGAAGCCACCAGACGTCAGGGCCCTGTCATCATCCTCAGGATTAGGGTTTAGTGCTTCAGGTTTTAAAACACGAAACCCCATCATCCTGCAGGCCTGCCCCCCGCGCCCCGTCACCACGAGCATGCCCCCTACCCCTGACACTGGCTGAGGAAGGGTTGCACGCAGTTACCGCACAAACTGCTTGCTGCTTGACGAATTCAATCAAACATGTCACCCCTGGGAGTGCTGAGCTGGCGCACACCAACCTGCTCGGCCGCATGCACCGCCAGGCGTGCCGCCTTTGCCCGCTCCCCCCAGTCCAGCACAGCCAGGTGTGCCCGCTTGGGGCCGCCCCACAGCAGGGGCTCAGCGTGCCGGCGGTCCACAAACCCCGACAGGGGCACACACATTTCCCACTCAGGAAGGGCAGCTAGGGCTGTCAGGTACTCCTTCACATCTTCTGCGTCTGCCTGGCTGCCATCCGCCTGCGCCTCTGCAAGAGCCCGTGCTTCTGGCTGATACAGGGGTTCGTCGGCGCCCACCTCCGCCAGCTCTGTGGACGTAGAAGGGGCGGGCGAGGCAGGCGCGGCGCCCAGGCCGCC
>JTEE01000026.1:1214354-1227832 GCA_002896455.3 Chlorella sp. ArM0029B
CAAAGAGCCTGCCCCCACCCCCACCGAAGGGCAGCAGCCCACCGCCGCCGCCTGCTACCTAAACACTGGGCTCCAACTGGGCCGTCTTTGCATCCCTGCAAACGTGCACCAGCCATGACACTACATAAGTTTTCTCTCCCTTGCCCATGCCCTTGCCCGAGTGAAACCTCAGCCTTACCATCTTTGTCACTCCCAAGGAACCCAACCAACCGACTGTCAATGCACACTTGCCCATTCGTTCATTCCATATCCGGACCATCCTTGTGGGTGCACAGTATCTAGGGTCTCCCACTTACCCACTATGCAAATCCTCTGCTGAGCGCAGCATTCAAGCACCCCCGCATTTTCCTCGCACCACATAAATCCTGCTGCCTGCCTCTGCCTTCTCACACTCTGCATGCCGGCTGCCACCCAGCCCCGCTTGTTGATTGTGCGAACATTCCAAGTGCTGCCTATCCGCTACACATCAATCACCGCCTGCCATACACTGCCTGTTTTGCATGCAAGAAAAGACGTGTTGTAAGATGTTAGGCAAGGCAGGCTTACGACAGGACCTGTTGTTAGCGGAGCCGTGCCCACACCCCACACACCTGGCGCATTCGGTTGGTGGCCTTGCGTGCCCAGCAAGTGGCTCATGCAAATGCGCTTACACACAAATCGCGGCATCCGATTGCCAAGGAAGTCCTGCCACGCCAAATGATTGCACACCCGCAACCCCCGTGGGTCCTCCCCTCAACACCCTCCTACCCCAACTCAATTCGGGTTTGGCACATCCGCCAACCCCAATTGAGCCCAGCTGCCTGCCTGGGGAAGGCATCATTGAAGCCCTCAGTCTTCTTCGCACGCCCCCTTGTGGCTTGCCGCCAGGCAGGGTTTATGCTTTGGGGTATATGCCGCCAGGCAGCTCCCAACAGAGACGGCGCTGCGGCGTCACACAGACGCGTGTTTGATGAGTTGTGTGCCTGGAACACGTATGAGAGGGCCGCAGCATTCGAAGATGGGATGCTTGATAGGGCAGAGTCGATAACATGAAATGGCGCGCAGATGGGTGGTGTGCATGTGCGTCGCATGGAAGGCATCAAGTGAGGGAGTGATCGCATCAGGCACAGCGCATCAGGCACAGCGCATGACCGTGCGCAAGCCGTGCCGTCCGCGTAACTGCCAGTGCTGCTCGTCAGGTAAAGCGATGCTGTTTGCCGTGCCTCCAGCCGCGTAACTGCCAGTGCTTGTTGGGCCCCCGGTGCTGCTTGCCAATCGCGTAGCTGTCGGTGCCGCTTCTTGGGGCATGGTGCTGCTTGCCGTGTGCCGCCAACCGCGTCGCTCTCAGTGCTGCTTTTGGGGAGCGTGCTGCTTGCCGTGCCGCCGGCTCTTTGTCCAAGAAGAGACCATGAGGCCAGAAAACACGAGGCCAACAGCACCCCACTGCTGCGGCAGCAGCGGGTTGGCGTTCCACACAACTGCACCGGGGCGGAGGGCAGGGAGTGGGATGGATGGGTGGGCGGGGGTGGGGTGGGAATGGATGGATGGGTAGGGTGGGTAGTTGAACGTGGGAGGGCAGGGAGTAGATAGGATAGGATGGGTGGGTGGGTGGACGTGAGTGGGGTGGGCAGGTGCTGAGAGTGGCAGCCTACGGCCTGCCTTGCAGGCACCACGATGCATGCATGTCCCTCACACCGCCAGCCCACCCCACGCAGCTCAACAGAGGCCACAACATGGCGAAGCATGTGTGCCTGTCACAACCCTTGCTTGTAATGAACCTTGTTTTGTTTCGATCAAAAATTCCGGTAAATTTCGCACTTAAACGAACCATCCAATGCCGCAAGGCGGATTTCGGCACACAAAACAACAACCTCGTGTCACCACCGGCCCACTCACCCCAACCCCTCACCCGAGAGCAGGATGTTGAAGAATTTGCGGGTGGTGGTGATGAGTGTATTGACCAGGGAGCCAAAGGTTTTGATGGTGGCAAAAATGAAGAGCTGGCCCACAGCGCCGCACAGGCAAAAGAGGAGGCTGTCATACCCGGCCTGAAAAGGGCAACAAAGAAGGATAAGGTTCAAACGTGTTGGAGGGCAGGAGGGAGGAAGACAAGAAGAGCTGGCGCACGGCGCTGCACAGGCAGACGAGTAGGCTGTCGTAGCCGGGCCTGCTGTTGCGTTATGGCTGTAGTTACATGAGTGACGGGGGCTGAAGCCTTAGGAGAGGCTGAAGGTGGCTCTCAACACCTTTGAGCCTGCGAGCCGCCCCATCCAGGGGCATCCCACCCCCCGCACCACACTCTCCCACAAGTGCCCACCTCTGCTGCTGCTGCTGCTGCTGCTGCTGCTGCCGCTGCTGCCGCCGCTGCTGCTGCTGCTGCTGCTGCCGCTGCTGCCGCCGCTGCTGCTGCTGCCGCCGCTGCTGCTGCTGCAGGCAGCTGCCAAGCAGTCACTGGCCCACAGGAAGCCTCGTCGGGAGATGCTTCAAAGAGAGCACACACATCCAGGGCATGCACGTTTGGTTGACCATTGAGCAGCACATACCTGAAACGACGCGTGACACCACCACCCACCACGACCACTCCATCAGTTGGCATCCAAGGGCTGCCCACCCACCCACCACCCACTGCACACCATCCAGGGCTGGCCAGCCACCGCCCACCGGGGCTGCCCACCCACTGCCCAACCCACCGTCAGGGGTCACCCACCCACCGCCCACCCACCGTCAGGGGCCACCCACCCACCGCCCACCCAAGCACAGCTGCCCACCTCTGGGTGCTGCAGGCAGAAGGCCAGCAGGTCATAGCCCACAGAACTGAACACAAACAGGATGGGGATGTAGTAGAGGCCGCACCTGCAAGCGGCATAGGGTTAGGGTGCGTTTCCGTCAGTGTGTGGGTTGCACGCCATGTGAGCACAAACCTGTGCTGCGCTGTGGTTGAACCCAACTGAATGACACGTGGAGTGCGGGAGCAACAGCACCGCAGGGTAGGGGCAGTGAGGAGCGGTGGCCACCGACAGCGCTGCAGGGTGGCCCGTGTTGAGCGGTGGCCAGCGAGCGTCTTTGAGGGCAGGGCGGCGGCATGGGGGCAATGGAAAGGGCGGGCCCAAACCAGGCAGCTCAGCCACCCTCCCGTGCAGCCATTCCACCCATTCAAGCTTCACATCCCTCTTACCCAAGGCTCCCTCCACCCCACTCCCCACTCTATGCTGGGACGCATGACGCCTTCATGAAACCTTGTGTAACGTCTGCCACAGCCCTCACCAGAACTGACTGCCTGACAGGGGTGCACACGTCTCTTCAGCACAAAACCTGTGGTGCCCAATGAACCAATCGAACATGCATGCGTGGTTGACACATTGAGAGGCGGGACCCACCAAAAGTTCATCCAACACATCATCTGCAGAGCGCTGCCGTGCTTGTACCGCTTGTGAATGTCGTCCTGCGGCGGTACATTGGATGGAAAGGGGGCAGGCAGATGGAAGTTGCAGAGGGAAGGGGGCAGGCTAGAGAACGAGAGTGATCTGCAGAGGAGGGGATCCGTTGAGACGGCGAGATGCAGAGGAGGAGAGGAGAGCTACAGCACAGGAGCACTCAGTAAAGGAAGGGCGTGAGCAGCAGGAGGGTGCAGGCAGGGGGGCAAGCGCCACCGCAGGCCGATGGGCACGCCAGGCTTCAGGCAAGGCTTCGGCAGGCGCGTCGGCAGCGCAGGCATGCATGCTCGTGTGCATCATTGATGTGGGTAGTGCAGGTCAAGTGTTGGGCGCGTCTTATACCCGCAAGGCGCACAGTGGGGCGCTCCCGCAAGCCATGAGTGGTGCCCCGCTGATGTGGCAGCCGTGAACTTGCAGCCTGGCAACTTGATGATGCCAGGCTGTCGGACTAAGTGGCTGCGGGCCATGCACATATGCGCCTCATACTGACGTGCAATCCAGGCGGTACAGCAGCACTGCAGTACCGATGAGTCAGCCCCGCACCCTGGCAAGCGGTACCGGCAATACGAGCAAGCTCCCAGACAGACAAAGAAAGCAGCCGGCAATACGTGAGCTGCTTTGATGTAGCCACCCAGCACAGCAAAGCAAGCAGCACCTGCGCAGCAACCCATCCACCACACCCAACCGACCAGCAGTACCTGTGCTGCATTGGTGTAGCCGTCGAGCACAAGGTTGACGAGGCACAGCGCGTAGCCCAGCGGGGCGTTTGGGCTGGCCAGCTTCCCGGTCACCTTGCTGCTGCTCTTCAGGCCAAACAGGCCCACGCCGGCTGCAGGGGTTGCACAAGGGCCAGGGGTTCAGGAGTGGCGCAGGGCTGGGCGCAGCGGACCAAGAGAACGCGGCAGTCAAGAAACACCTACTGAGGTGGCAAGACAGAAGCGGCGCTGGCAGCGGCAGCAGCAATGGCAGCACCAATCAAACCGCTCCCGACGTGGTGAGGCATCAATGGCGTATAGCAATGGCAGCACCAGCGGCAGCACCAAGCACACGGCGGCAGCAGCAGCCAACACCCCGCACCTCTCTTGGCGAGGCAGCAGTGGCGTAGGCAACGGCAGCAGCAGCGTCATTCACAACGGCAGCAGCGGCGGCTTTAAAAAACGGCAGCACCAAGTCCATTTTGTTTAAGCAGCAGCTGTGTTCGCAACGGCAGGAGCAGGGGGCAGCACCTGGCACCCCGCACTTCTCTTGGCAAGGCAGCAGCGGCGTAGGCAACGGCAGCGGCAGCGGCAGCCCTCCACACACCTTACGCTTGAATGATTCATTGAGCAGCACAGGTTTGTGCTGAACATGACGTGTAACCCCTCACTCAGTCAGCCTACACACACCGCACCTGAGATGGCCAGGCAGCAGGCGTATTCCAGGGCAGAGTAGCGCTTTCCATGCAGGACCGTGCCCATGAGCATGACTGGGATCATTTTGGACGACTTGGCCAGCACCTGCAGCGAGGAAGAGGGAGGGCACATGAGGCCTTGTTCCATGAGTTTTCTTGTGATATTGGGAAAGCAACAGCAGCACAGCGCCCATGCGCACGACTGGAATCATAATAGAGGATTTGGCCAGCAACTGCAGCGTGGGAAAGGGAGGTGGGGCACTCCCTCCCTGGTGCCAGCACGTAACCCCCATGCTTCACTCCCCTCCCACCTGGGCCGGGTAGCTGATGTACTTGAGTGCCTGCAGGCCGCACGCCGGGCCCACGCAGTTTGTGATGGCGGCCTTCCAATAAGCGGTGAATGGGGGGTACTGCACACCCGGCTCGCTGAGAGGGGCGGGGCGGCGGGGGCCGGGACACAATCGGGATCGGACACATGCATATGCAGGGCGAGCGCCCGTGGAGCAACAAGAGGCGAGGCATGCTGATGAGGGATGGAGAATGCGTTACTGATTGGTGGGTGGCGGCTAACAAACGCTTGGGCAGGGCACGGCTCTGCCGGTGGATGTGCCCCCTGGCGGCGCTGTACAACGCGACTCGCTGCCTGTGCTGCCGCTGCCCCGCCGCCACTGCTTGCACTGCTCCCGCCGCCCCTCGCAGCCCCGCTCACCGCTTGTCAAAGATCGCCACCAGCACGGCCGCCCACAAGAAGCAGACCCAGCACTGCACGGCGTTCAAGGAGGAGAGGTGCGCGAAGCGCGCGCCCTGCGGCCCAAACTTCTTGGTGCTGAGCGTCTCCTGCACCACTCCCTGTGTCAGGTAGCTGGCATAAATGCCCACCACGCATCCCAGAAGCAGCAGGGCCTGCCTCAGTCTCCCTTTGGTCTCCGCCATGTCGACCGAGGACAGGCTCAGGACGCTGGTCGAGGGCAGCAGTGTGACGATTGCCAATTTAAATGCAAACCGGGGCGTCAACAAGGCGTCAATTTTGAGCACCATCAACCATGGCATGCATGCTGTCCTGCTCTCTCTGCCCCTGTGAAGCGATCGAGGCTCTAGCAGGGCCACTTGTGCTTATTCAACCCGCGCAAACACACCCACTCACCGTCTCGACACCCGCTTCTGTGAAATGGCCGACTCCGCTGACGGCTCTGCCGCTCCCCAGCGCCGCCGTCTCGTGCTGAAGGCTCGCGATCCCGATGCTGCTGGCAAGCTGGAGGCGGAGCGCCAAGCGCACCTGGGCAAGCAGGTATGCCTCTGCAATCATGCGGGCCGATGCGGCTTTCAGAGGGGCGTTGGGGCGGGCACTGACGCATGCACGCGTTTTCACAAAATGAACAGTGCTTATCGACACTCGTGGGCGCTGGCAGCAGGGGTCTTGCCTGTGATCGGCGCTGCATCGGCGCTGCACCGGGCCTGTGGATGTGCTAAGCAGCCATCGAAGCGGCATAGTAAGAAGCTGGTGCCGCGCCAGCGCGCCCTCCCTCCCCCAGCTCCCGCCCGCCGCCGCTCCCGCCTCCCCGCTCACCCGCCTCCTCCTCTTTCTCACGCAGAACCCCTTTGGCGCCGCCAAGCCCCGTGAGGTCGTGATTGCCGAGAAGCTGGGCAAGACTGAGGAGGAGGTGCTGAAGGAGGAGGTTGCCAAGGACAAGCTGCACGTGAGTGGGAGGCGGGTGCTGCCGCTCACGTTTGTGGGTGCTGCCGTAGGTTGGCGGGTGCCGCTCCCGTCGGTTTTTTTTGGGTGCCGCTCCCGTCGGACGCACTCTTGCTTGGTGAGTGCTGCCACTGTTCGTGGTTGCTGCCGTCGGCTGGCGGGTGCTTCACGTCGGGCGCTGCTGTTTGCTTGCTGGGCGGGCTGGCTCCGGAGCCCTGGTGGCGTCTGCCTGCGCTAGGAGCCAGGAAGCCTTGCATCTTACCACAACCCACTTTTGGCAGCCCGCAGCCCGCCTCGCCCCGTCCTACCCCCGCCCTTGCCCCCGATGATTCGCCCCCCGCTGTGCCCATCCCCTGTTTTCCTCATCACTCTAATCCAATGTGGTTTTATCATCCAGAATGACATTTATTTCATACCGGTCCGGTCGCGTTTCCTGAAAGCTGCGCCTGAGCGGCCTCCAGCTTGTTCAGAAGCGTGAAGCGCATCCCACTCTCCTCAACTACTTTGATTCAATTTGGCTGCTAACGACGTGTATCTTCCTTCCCTCTTCCTGCAGCTGCGCCTGAGCGGGCCCCAGCTGGACGAGAAGCGCGAGGCGGAGGCTGCCTGCGAGGATTTGAAGGAGGCCCTGACCCTGGAGGACGATGCCGGCAAGCGGGCGGAGATTGAGGGGCAGCTGCGGGAGCGCCAGCAGAAGCTTGACGACCTGATGGAACAGTTTGCGGTGAGCCCCTCGTTGCTTGCTCTTTGCTGCGCTCAACGTGTTGGCAGAAGGGGGCATTCGACCTTGAGCAGCAGTTTTTGTGGGGAGCCCCTCTGGCCTGCTGTGTGTGGGCGAATGCGGGTCACGCGGGCAGAGGCGCCTGCCGGCCCTGTGCTGAGATGGCGCTGGGATGAGGCAATCTGCGGAACACTTTTGTGTTGCTGCGGCGCTTCGAATGAATGAATGAACGGCGCCTGCCGGCCCCGGTCTGCCTGCTTGCCCGCACCCCTTCCGCGTGTCTGTTCTGCTGCACACAGCAAGGGATGGGCGCCGCTTTCCCGTCCGCCTGCCTGCCTCTGTGTGACCCAGCCCCTACTGACCCTGCCCGCCCCTCCCTGCCCGCCCCTCCGCAGAAAGCGACGCTGGAGATGGCTCTGTCGGGTGGCGCCCCCCGCGTGTCTCAGATCCGCCAGGAGCAGGCGCTACGGGAGGCGGAGGGCGGCGGCCCCCCCGGCGCCGGCGGCGGTGGCGGCTACGGCCAGAGGTACAACAACGCGCCGGAGCAGTACGGCAGCGGCGGCGGCGGCGGCGGCGGCGGCAGCTTTGGCGGCAGGTCAGGCGGGGAGTCTGGGTGGGGACTGTGACTGTGACACTGAGACTGTGACAGGGTTGCACGCCATGTCAGCACAGACCTGTGCTGCTCAATGCATCAAACAAAATGAATGAAACATTGACCACGAACGCAAAAGCATGGCGGGGCGGGGAAGAGGCACGGCTTACCCCAGGCCGGCCCGTTGGGCAAGTGATTAAAGTGCCTCAGCATGCCCAGGGGAGGGGGAAAGGCGAGCAGGCAGAAGCCATAGCAAGCCAAAGGGGTGGGGTGGGGCACACTGGGAGAGCACACAAAGCAGCATCTGGGGAGGCGAGGTGGGGCGTGGTTCTTCACAGCCGGCACAGCTGCGCCGTGCTGTGCTGTGCCGTGCTGTGCTGTGCAGGGAGGCCAGCAGCAGCTGCCCACGCGTAACACGCACCGCTCACTCCACACAGCTGCCTGGCCTTCTCACCGTGCACCTGCCGCACTCATGCCGTGCCTTGCCTGTGCCACACCTGCCCCCTCACGCTGCCTCCTGCTGTGCCGTGCAGGGATTACAACGAGGGGCGTGGTGGCGGCGCCGGTGGCGCCGGCGGCGCCGGCGGTGGCGGCGGCCGCGGGTTCAAGAACTATCAGGACCGCGGCCAGGACCGGGGCGGCTTCACCGACAACTACCAGCAGCCCGAGCGCTCGGGCGGGTGAGCGGACTGGGGCAGAGTGTCCAGGGTGGTGCATGGGTGGCGGGGGCACGTGCGCCAAAGGGCAGCTCGAGCATTGAAGGAAGATGCTTGTGTGAGGAGGCAGGCTGAGGTGGCGGGCTGTGCATCGTCAGCCGGGTTGAATGGCAGGGAAGTCCATCGATTGTGCCCGACTTGTGCCCGAAACTCACCCATCTAGTCGCTGCTCTGCGGCCCCCTGTGCACGTCTGCCCTGTGCACGTCTGCCCATTGCCGCCGCTGATGGTGCTGCATTCCTACTATGGCATGCCGTGCCGCAATGACGAAACCCATTCCCTGATACAATCTGTGAGGGTCTTTGTTTTAATTTCTGAGCGGCACTGGCTTGCCTGCCCTGCACGTGTTGCTGCCTGCCGCCGCCGCTGCGCTGCTGCCAATGCTGACACTCCAGCACAGTGACCTTGAAAGCAGCACGACTTGCCTACAAGCCGACTGAGCCCTCTTGTCCACTGTGCACCTTGTTGTGTGCTTACAGACCACGGGCCGGGCTAGGAGAGAGCGGGCTGGGGGAGAGGGCAGGGGCGCAGTCTGGTGCCAGCATGGCTGCACAGCCGAGCCAAATGAAATGTGTCGTTCTTCGGAAGCCCTGCAAGCGCTGCAAGCCACTGTGACTGGCGGTGGCCCTTCTTTCATGGCCCCCCTTGTATCTGTGCACCTGCGTGCCCGCACCCTCTCAGCAGTCATCCCCCTCCCCTGCCCCTTCCCGTTTCTGCACTTGCAGCGGCGGCCGGCGTGGCCAGCGCCTCCCAGAGTGGGCCCAGGATGACGCCCCCACTGGTAAGCATGTTATCCCTACATCCTATTGATATGTGTTTATGGAGGGCAAGGCTGCCTGCCAGCCGCCCAGGGAGGCAGCCCGTCACTATGCCGGTTCTGTCTCGGTGCCCTCACTCACCCCTCACTTGAGCCCACCCTGCTCCTGCTCCGCTCCTGCCTCCCCCGTTTTACTCACCCTGCCTCCCCCCCCTCCGCTTCAATCCAAATACTCCTTTCCTGCAGATGCTGGGTTCTATGATGCCCCTGCTGCCACCTCAGCGTTCATTGCTGGGGGAGGCTACCAGGGCGGTGGCGGCGGCGGCGGTGGCGAGAGCTTTGGAAGCGGCAGCTTTGGAAGCGGCGGACGGGGAGGGGGGGGGCGTGGAGGCCGGGGAGGTGGCGGCCGTGGCGGAGGCGGGGGTGGGGGTGAGTGCCGCCGCCGCTGCCGCTGCTCACTCTGCTGCTAACGCTGCTGACGCTGCAGTTGCTGTGTGGTAGTGATTTTGCACTGCAGCTACCCTGCTCTTGGCACGCCCTTCCCCCTGCCCCGCTTGCCCTGCCCTGCCCGCCCATACTCCGCGTTGCTTCTGGCTCCGCTGCCTGCTCTGCCTTGCACCCACCCGCACCTCGCCACCCTTGCCCTCCGCACCATGCTGACCACCACGCCGTGCCGCCGCCCCTGCCACCCCTCACCGCCCCTTCTCGCAGGCTTCTCCGGCAGGGGGCTGGGTGGAGAGTTTGAGTACCAGGAGGGCGACTCAAGCTTTGGTGGGGGCCAGGACCGCTTTTAAGGTGGCCCACCGCCCTGCCCGCGCGGCAGGGGTGTGCCGCCGCGCTAGCTGCACCGCTGGTTGCACCATAGGCACGCTTTGTGCGTGCTAAGCTCACACGCGCCATGTGCTGGGCTGCATGCCTACGTGCCCAGCTGCCTGCGGTTGCGTGCCGGCAGCGGCGCCGGCTGTGGTGGCCGTGTAGCGGCAGGCTAGGCTGTGAGGCAAGCGGCAAGCGCCTGATTCGGTCGGCTGCTGGCTTGAGCAGAAGAAGCTCAAGAGGCACTCTAAAGGCCTCTGGGTGCTGGCCCTTTCCCTGCCTGCCATCCTTCTGGCGTGCTTGCTGCTTAAGTAGTGTCTCCTGAGCGCTGCTGTTGGGCCTTCTTATGACAAACAGCTTGCCTCCGGACCTGCCCCTTGTCCTCCCCTTAGTGCGCTTTGCATGCTGCGCCTGTTAGTCTTGAGGCCGCCCGCCCAAGAGGTGCCCTCTGTTGCCCCGCTTTCTCGTGCCCTCTTCCCCTGACCGCCCTGCGTGGTTGCCTCAACACCTCTCCCCCGATTGTTACCCTACCATATATCAGTTTCCTCCCGCCTGAACCGCTGGCCCCAACAATGAACGACGCCTAATCCCTCCTCGCCCCCTGTGCCCTCATGGCATCCCATGCACACTCTCACCGCTGCTCCCGCCTCGTCCACCGTGCTCTCCCGCCCCCCGGACCTCACCCCCCGGCGTGTAAACCACAGCGCTACATCCGACACAGCGACGCGGTCGCGGGACATGGTGTGGCCTGAAAGTGAATTCCCTCTCATAAATTTCTGAGAGGAGAGGTGTGACAGGGGACCAGTGCGTGGCCAGCTCCTGCCGTATGTATTCTCTGTCGCACTCTCTTGCACACACACTGCCATGCTCTTTGGCACGCACAGAGAGTGCCTGGCAGAAGCTTAAAGTGCAGCTGCGGCATCAGCGTAAAGGGGGCTTGCCTAGCTTTACATCCAATTCAAATAAAACCCTGCATGGTGGGCCTCTGTGAGGGCATGACCGTGCAAGTGTGTGTGTGTGTGTTTGAGCCATTTCACCAGGACCGTCTGCAGACGGTCCTGGTGACGGGCCGGAACTGACGGGCCGGAACTGACGGGCCGGAGCTGACGGGCCGGAGCTGACGGGCCGGAACTCTTTCCAGCGGGTGCGGTGAAGTGGGGGGAGCGGGCAATGGGGGAGGGGATGCAGCAGGCAGTGCTTGCCTACAACCTAGCTAGCAGGTGGCAAGTGCTCCGCAGGGGGGCAAACTGTGTAGTTGCATCTGCAGCACCGATTCTACAAGTCTTGTGCTCCTAGGTTGCTCACTCCCACACCTCTGCCTACCCCCATTTCCATCTTCCCGCCTTTGCCTGCAGGGCGGCCGGCGGCTGGTGATCGACCTGACCGGTGGGCGCCAGCTTACCTTCAAGCGCATCAGCGCCGGTGGGGGGGAGCAGGTGCTGGCAGTGCTGAACGACGGCCTGTTTGCCATGGATGGGCCAGCAGCAGGTGCTGGCGGCGAGGGCGAGGCGCACCACGGGCGCATCGGCGGCCCAGCCCTGGGCTGCTCGCTGGTGCTGGATGTAGCGCAGGCAGCTAATGGGGAGAACCGCCTCGGCAACATCAGCCAGACCCCGCTGGCTTCATTCTTCAACACCGCCTGGCGCCCAACCTTTGGCCGGGCGCTGCCTCTGAACACATGCACCAGCGTCGCCAACGCAGTAAAGCGCACCTTGGTCGCAGCACCGCTGCTGGCTGCAGCACGCGCTCGGGTGGCTGCGGCGCCTGTTGCTGGCGCAGCGGCTGCAGCAGCAGCAGGTGCAGCAGGTGCAGCTGCCGCCGAGAGCGGCAGTGAGCAGGACGAGGAGGAGACCGGGCTAGCAATGCCCCCACACTGTTGGTACTGTGCCAGCCTAGAGACGAGCGGCGCCTGGAATTTCGTGCCCACCACCAGCGGCACTCACTTTCAGCGCTGGTGCAACACGTGCAAGGCGGCGCTAGCAGCAGGCAGGCTGGACTCTGCCCTTGCAGCGGGGCCACAGGGGGCAGAGGAGGCAGCTGTTGCCGCCATAGCAGCAGCGGCAGCAGAGGAAGCAGCAGGGGAGGCTCCCCCGCCTGCCAAGCGCCAGCGAGGTCGGCCGCCCATGGAGCCCAGGCAGACGCTTTGGCAGGGACCGCGGCAGCAGAGCCAGAGCCATAGGCGCCTGCGCCCAAACGCCGGGGCCGGCCTCCCGAGGCAGAGGTGCCGCCAGCGGACGTTGCTGCTGCCCTTGCCGCAGCTGCCACCGTGGGGCCAGCAGCGGCGGCAGCAGAGGAGCCTGCGCCTGTGCCCAAGCGGCGCGGCAGGCCACCAAAGGCCGCTGCATCGCCCATGGCAGAGACGTCACTGGCAGCCACGGCGGATGCAGGCACAGCAGCAGGGACGGCAAGCGAGGCTGCGCCGGCACCCAAGCGCCGTGGCAGTCCGACCAAGGCAGCCGCAGCTGCCGTGGCAGCCACTGCCGCCGCCGCACGCGCCCTCAGGCTGGACTCAGCAGGGCGGCCTGCAGTGGCAACAGGCGCCTGCCTGGGTTGCCCTGGCTGTCAGCCGCCAGAGCCTGGGGAGGGCACACTGAGTGGCCGCGCCAGCGCAGCCAAGCGCGGCAAGAAGAGTGTGGCCAAGCGCTGGCAGCGTGCCAAGCAAGGCGGCCGTCGCGGCTGAAACTGTGCTAGTGATCATCTGTCTAGTGCCTGCCCGTCTCCCTGTAGAGCATGCCTTGGGCAAGCTGCTCGTACCAGTCAATCAGACAAGAATGAATGAAACATCGAGATGCGAGCGCAAAGGACGCAGGACGGGGTGCGCCTCGCCCTCGCCGCCAGCACCTGCTGCCGGCCCATCCATGGCAACCAGGCCGTCGGTCAGCACTGCCAGCACCTGCTCCCCCCCACCGGCGCTGATGCGCTTGAAGGTAAGCTGGCGCCCGCCGGTCAGGTCGATCACCAGCCGCCGGCCGCCCTGCAGGCAAAGGCGGGAAGATGGAAATGGGGGTAGGCAGCAGTGTGGGAGTGAGCAACCTTGTAGCACAAGACTTTGAGAATCGGTGCTGCAGATGCAACTACACAGTTTGCCCCCCTGCGGAGCACTTGCCACCTGCTAGCTAGGTTGTAGACAAGCACTGCCAGCTGCATCCCCTCCCCCATTGCCCGCTCCCCCCACTTCACCGCACCCGCTGGAAAGAGTTCCGGCCCGTCAGACGGTCCTGGTGAAATGGCTCATCATCGCCCATGCGAGCCACCACTGAGCAGCCTGCCACAAGGAAGGCAGCCTTCTGCCAGCCTGTGCTGCGAAGCCAGTCCCGGGCAATGAGCATGAGCTCGTGGCCTGCCTTGTTGGAGCGCAGAGTGGGGAAGTAGATGTGCTGGTGA
>JTEE01000026.1:1232004-1250334 GCA_002896455.3 Chlorella sp. ArM0029B
GGGAAGAGGAGGTGATTGAAAAGGTTGCAGGGTATGGGAGGGAGCGAGGGGGGAGGGAGGGAAAGGGAGGAGTGAGGGAGAGCAGCAGGGACAGCAGCAAGGGGCTGGGGCTGGAGGCGAGTAAGCGGGCAGGATGTGGAGGGGCAGGCAGGGAGGCGTGCGGGCGCTACGGCATGCACGGTAAACCCCACGTCCTTCACTCCCCTCCGCCTGGCAACTGACCCGTGGTGCGCATGCTACTGCCCGACCACCTGTCCCCCACCCACCCTTGATCTCAGCCACCCCTGCCTGGCACCTCACACGAGCAGCCAGCTGCTGCCCAACCAGACCACGCTCCCTCCACCTTCCACCCCCCCAGCATTGCGCAGCATCGGTCACTAAGCAGCACAGCTCAGTGTGGAGATGCCGTGTAACCCACAGGCAGACATCCCAGCCAGCCCTGCCGCTGCCAGCCACCCCTGCCCCTGCCCTGGCTCCTCACCCGTGGTGCGCTGCAGGGCCATGTCGAAGTAGCGCAGGTTCAGCACGTTCTCGTGGATGCCCCTGGAGGCACAACAGGGGTTACACAGGGGTCACCGTGAAGAGGAAAAAGGAAGAAGAGTACATTAGGGGTCACCATGGTCAAGAAAAGGGGAAAAGGTTGCAGCCTGAGGGCGTGGGGTTGAGGCAACCGACAGCCTGAAATGTTGCAGCAAGTGAGAGCCGCTCCCTGCCCATGCCCACCCTCTCACTTCCTCGTAACACAACCCTGCCCACATCGTGCACATGTGTGTGTGAGGCTCACCCCATGGCCCATATAGGATTCATGCAAGCGGAGGGTGGAATATACATACACATGTATGCGGAGGGTGTGTGTGTATATATATACTAATGATGTAAAGACCAGTGAGAGGCTCACCCCATCACCAGGTCTGGCTCCCCGAAATCTTGCAGCATGCCGTACAGCCGCTGCGAACGCTGCGCCTCGTTCTCCGCCACCTTGCCAATCACGCTCGACGCCTTCTGCAGGCAGCGGATTCGCGGGCGGGAAGCATGGAGACAAGTTGGCGGGGTGAAAGCGTGGGCAAACAGTATGTTTATGGGTGGGTGGGCGGGGACCGTGGGCGCACTGGGTGGCATGTGCAGACGCGTTGCCTATCACGCTCGACGCGTTCTGCGGGCAGCAACGAGTTGGGGGGCAGCAGGACAAATGGGGCGGAAAGGTGGGGAAATGGGCATGCTGTACGGCGTATGCAGACGCGTTGCCAATCACGCTGGACGTGATCTGCAGGCAGCGTATTAGCGGGAGGGACGGGGACAGTGGGCGGGGACAGTGGGCGCGCTGGGTGGCATTCTATGCCAGCTCGCAAAACACGTTGAATGCCTTCTGCGGGCGGGAAGCGGGGAGCAACGGTGGAAGGGCGGGAACGTGGGCATGCTTTAAAATACAGCTGGAACAATGCATGTGCGGCACACTTTTGTGTTGCTGGATGGATGAATGCTGCAGATGTTATTCCCATGCCTTACCCTCTTCCGCCTTTCCCGCCGTCCCTTGCATAAGCAGGAGCAGACTTCCACCGGCAGTCCAACCACCAGAAGAGCCTCCAATTGGCCCGTGCACCACACCGCCCTGCCTTACCCGCTTTTGCAGCAGGTCTGTCCAAACCGAAAAGGCTCCCTTGGTCATGTCCTTCTGCCCCACCCGCAGGGTGGCCAGGTCAGCCTGCCGCACCACGCTTTGACCGCGCTTTGCCAGGAACTGCGGGGGAGGGCAGGGAGCACGTGAGGCAGAGCAAGTCAAAGGGGAGAGCAGCAGGGCAGGGGAACAGACAGGGGATAGCGGGGAACCGGCAAAAGTGGGGTACAATGTGCGACACGCCACGCTGCAGCCGCGCTTTGCCAGGAACTGCGGGTGAGTGAATGGACGGCGGGTCAGGGAATGACAGCGGGTCAGTGGAATGAGCAGCACGAGGGCGGTGTGCTATGCACGCGCCACGATCTGACCGCACTTGCCGACGGATTGAGGCGAGAGGAAGGCAAGGGAGGGTATACAATGGCACTCATCCGCCCATACCCGCCCACACTTGAGGCTTGCAGGCCCGCTCACCTGCAGGGTGTTGAGGCAGGAACGTATGTCGCAGTCGGTTCGTTCCACCAGCAGTCGCAGCGTCGACTTCTCGCTCCGCAGCCCCTCGGCCGCACAGATGGACTGCAGGCGCTGCGCCAGGCGCTCCGCCTGGGGGAGGGGCAGGGGAGGAGAGGGCAGGGCGAGGAGGGCGGTGAGCAGGCACAGCGCTCAGCCTGGGGGAGGCGAAGAGGAGGTGAGCAGGCACAGCGCGCCGCCTGGAGCGGGGGCTTGGGGGGATGGGCCAGGGCGAGGCAGGGAGGTGAGCAGGCACAGCGCCGACGTGCCCCAGACCTGCCCTACTGCACCCTGTTGTCCTTGCATGCACCACTCACCACCCTGCCTCGCGCATGCCTCCGGCCCCTTCCTAATTCAACGCACCCTAAATTGAGAACCCCACTCAAGCCCGAGACTTTATACCCTCCCTCTCCTCCCCCGTGCCCTTCCCCACCGGGCTGCTCACCTGCGGCTTTTTGAAGTGGAACACACGCGCCACGTCACGCAGCGGGCGCAGCGCGGGGGCGTACAGATCGTTGCAGATGCAGATGATGGGGCGCATGAGGGGGCGCAGCGTGTGGCGAGCTGCCTGCTTGCCTCCCCCAGCAGGAAAAGCAGCGCCGGCGCCCCGGCGGCCTGCCGCGGCACGGGCGGGACGCTCGCCGCCGCCCTCCCCGCCGCCCTCCTCATCCTCGCTGTCTGACTCTGCACCGCCGCCGTGGACGGCCTGCTTGCCCGGGTTGCCGCCTGCCTTGTCGGCCTGCTTGCCGGCTTTGCCGGGCGTGGCGTTGACAATCTTGAGGAGGGCGGCAATGCCGCTGCGCCCCTCCGCGCCGCCTGCACGGATGGTTGGGGGCAGGGGCGAGCAGCAGGTGGAGCGGGGTATATTGAGGCGTGAGTGGGTGGGCCAACGAGATGAGGGGTGTGTCGCTCACTGCCCAAAACCTGGGGGTCGCTCGACTTGTTAGTACACACTGCCACATGGCAATACATGCATCCAGAGAAGACAGCTGCAGAATGAACCATGAGCGCTGTGCCACAGAGCAGGGCGCACGGCGCAGGCACGAGCTACATGGTGGCTTCCCGCTGCCAGCTCAGCAGCAGCCAGTGCCAGGTCAGCAGCCAGTGCTTGCTCAGCTCTCCTCGCACCCGTAGCACCGTCAATTTCGTCAATGATCACACAATTGGGCCGCCGCTTCCCCATCACGCTCTGCACGTTGCCAGCCAAGGGATTCAAACAAATACATTGGCAGTTGGAGTTCTGGAAAATGCAACCAGAAACAGAGGCGCATTGATTGGAAAACCGGATGAGCGGGGTGCGCGGCGCCCGTCGGTACGCCCATCACGCCCGCTCAAGGGGCATGATGAAAACAGGGGCTGAGGAGGGCAAGTTGGGGCCGTGAAGGGCCAAGGGGGTAGAGGCCCGTCCATTGCACGCATCCTGGCCACCCTCTGGCAACCCCTCGCAGTCGCCCTGGCCAAAGCCCTATCGGCTCGCTCTTTCCAACTCTCAGACGAGGCTGTCAACGCAATGCTGCCTCAGTTCAACACCCAGTGGGTGCCTGTGCCTGTTACGACTATACCTCGACCCCTGCCTCACCTGCATCTCCACAGCGTCCAGGATGCGTGCCTGCAGCGAGCCCCCCGACCGGTCATCAGAAGCGTTGATCTCCAGAGGACGGTAGCCGCAGTGGGCGGCACACACGTGAGCCAGCGTGGTTTTGCCCAGGCCTGTGGGTGTGGCACGCAGGCGGTGCAGGGGTGCAAGAGGTAGGACAAGGTGAGGCGGGCGGCATGTTTGGTACTGGGTGGAAACGCCGGGTAATGGGCACGGGCTGGGCAAAGGAGGGCAGGGCAGGGCAGCACGGCGTGAGAAAGAGCGCGGCAGCACGGTGCGGACAGCAAGGCACGGACACGGAGCGCTGGCATGTTATGTTGGGCGACTGCAAGGGTGGTGCAGCAGGCAGGCGAAAGGGATGCGGGCAGCGCGCGCTCCCGCTGGCACACAATTTGATGCCGGCGCAGCACGCGAAGACGAGCGGTCACCTGCCTGCCCCACAGCATCACACACACACACACACACACACATCTCAAGCTTGCACCCGCACCTTTACCTTTATCAACCTAGCTTAATGCAAACACACACACACCTAGGTTAAGAATGCAAACACACACATACACACCTGGCGTGAGAATGGACACACACACACACCTAGCTTAACATGGAAACACACACACCTGGTGGCCCGGCAATCAGGATGACTTTGTGCTCCGGCCTCCCCAGCGGGTCCTCCCCGCCGCTGCCCCACTGCCGCTGCTGCTTCTGGAAGCGTGGGTTGCCCCCCATGCCTCCTCCCATGCCGCCGGGCCCCGCCAGGGGGCCGCCCTGCTGACCTGGCGCTGCGGTGCCAAACACGCACGGGTCCCATCCTTTCAGCCAGCGCACCACCTCCCTGCACGGCGCGGGTGGGGAGATGAGCAGGCAGGTAGGCAGGTGAGCTGGGTGGGGGGGCAGGCACGCAGGGGCGCTGCAGTTGCGGCACCTGCTGCATGCCAACGTGGCTGCTGCTGGCGGCACCATTTGCCGACCATCGTAGGGTGCCTGGCTGCTCACCCTCCGCTTCCGCAGTTGTGGTGCCTCCTTGGGCACGCATTCACTGGCGCTTGCCTATCCCACGAGGAGCACTCCCCAAGCTGAGAACCCACCGCTAGGAGGCGCCCCTCCGACCACTGTGACTACATTTGTCCATGGTCCAAGGAGCACACGCGTCCACCCACACAGTGAGCTCACCCTATTCCCCTGAACATGGAAAAAGCCCTTCGTGCAACCACCCAGCTCACCTGTTGATCTGCTCATCGCTCAGCAGGTTAACTTAGCTTCAAAGAGCACACTCGTCCACCCACAGAGAGCACAGCAGATGGCTTTCCCGACAACAGCCCTTGAGCCAGCCCGCACACCTGTTGATCTGTTCATCCAGCCCAAGGAACCCACTCGTCCACACAAAGAGAGAGCACACCCAATGGCCCGGCTAACACCAGCCCCTTACGTTATCCACCCAGCCCACCTGTTGATTTGCTCATCGCTCAGCAGGTCAATGTAGCCCCTGGGTGCATACTTCTCCACCCAAAGAGAGGACCGCCCCGCTCCCCTCGCCGCCGCCTCGCCCGCCGCCCGCCCGCCGGGAGTGCCGCCTGCCGCCTGGGCCTTGGCCGCCGCAGCCGCCGTCACCGCCACGGCACGGTCGTACTGGTCTGACTCTACGGCTGCCAGGAGGGAGGTGATGCTCTCCGGGAGCAGGCCGCCACGGCAGCGGCGAAGGGCGCCCGCCACATCCACGCGCCTGCGGGATCAAGAAGAAGAAGACTATTGATAGAACATCAGAAGAAGGAGAAGAAGAAGAGGAAAGTTCCAGGGCGTGGGGGTGAAGAAGCCAAGAGGAAGCCACGCGTCAGTGGTCTGCCTGGAGCAACACGGCAGCGCCTGAGGCAGCAGCGTGATCAGTTCCCATGGCGCAGAGTAGTGGGTGGCCAGGCATCCAGGCAGAGCCAGCACAGGTTGGGTGGGTGTACTTGGCTGGGCCGGGACCGACGGCGGCATGGCGGCAGCCCAGGCAGTGCATGCAACAAGCGACTTGAGGCCAGAAATTGGGGCAAGCGTTGGCAAGGGGGGTGAGGCGCCCCCGCCTTGCCCAAACAAGGAGAAGAAGATTGCAGCACGAGGGCATGGTGTTGAGGAAGCCAACAGGAAGTTAGGCCGAAGGCACTACCTTTCGCTGTCTCAAACCCTAAACGCTGAACCCTACACCCTAATCCGACACCTTTAGTTGGCTACCGCCCCGCCTCACCTGCCCATGCTGCTGCCCACCTCCGGCGTCTCCAGGCTGCAGTACACCCGCTCCCCGCTCTCAGAAGTGACCGCCAGGCTGGCGCCTCGGATGCGGTACACCTCCCGGGCTGGCGGTACGTACTGCCGGCGGGGCAGCAGGAACTCTGGAGGCGCAGCCACCTCCGGCTGTGCCGGGGCCGCTGGCGCAGCAGCGGGCGGTGCAGCCGCCGCAGGTGCTGGCCCTGCTGCAGGCACTTGCCCCTGCTGCTGCTGCTGCTGCTGCTGCTGCCCCTGACCCTGCTGCCGCTGCGGCCGCTCCGGCTCTTCCATCTCATCCAACATGTCGTTCAAATAAGCATCCATGTCATCGTCATAAGCATACGAACCACCTGCTGCGCCCGCTGTAGTGCCGCCGCCGCCGCCGCCGCCGCCGCCACGGGTGCTTGTGGCGGCACGGTAAGCGATCGATTGCGAGGGCTGCGTGCCCGCTGCCAGCGCCAGCAGGTGCTGCTCCTCGCTGGCTGCCAGCATGGGCACGCCAGCTGTCGTGGTGCCTCCTGCCCTGGCTGCAGCGTGCGATTGAGAGCCCGGCGGCAGGGAATCCGCTGCGAGAGCCAGCAGTTGCTGCTCCTCTGTAGCACCCATCATGTGGAACGTGCGGAGGGAGGCGGAGGTGCCGGCTGCAGCGCCCGCGGCACCGGCCACGCGCGCGCGCTTGCCGTCGGGGCCTGCAAGGGGGGAGGGTGCACGTTGACAGTTGGCAGGTGTTGGGCATGCATGGGCAGGCATAGACACGCGGGACGCTGCATAAGAGAGGTACAGGAACGTAGAGGACCAGACGAGTGTACCGATTCCATCAAAGTGAGTAGAAAAAGGTTGGCAGAGCGACACCTCTTGCACCCCGGCCCACCCGCCGCCGCCCCGCCACCTTTGGTAAGCTGTCCCTTTTCTCCGCCCTGCAGTGCTTGTCGCACTCAATCTTTCATTCACGTTGTTTGGCCCATTGAGCAGCACAGGTCTTGGTGCTGACACGGCGTGTAACCCCCCACACACTTAACCCCTGCACCTGCGCCGCAGCCCAAGTCCACCGCTGCCGCCTCATGCTGGGATTGCAGGTCGGCCCGGCTGCGCTTGTGGCTGCCATCGTCCTCCATCAGCTCCGCCTCCATCGCCAGCAGGCTGTCCAGATCGTCGTCAAACTCGTCCATGCTTGCTGGCTGTGCAAGCTGGCTGCAGAGCAAGGCGGCACGGAGAGAGTGGGCAGGGGTGCGGCTCCCCCCCCGTGGCGGCAAGGCGGGCAGCACGGGCGGGCGCAGAGTCGCCCGCGGCGCGGCGCGGTGCAGTTCATTGAGCGACGGTGAGCAAGCTGCAGCCGTGAGAAGGCATACCTGCGAGGTGGAGCCGGCCCACTTTAAACTCAAGCTCTCGAGAGGCCTCAGCTGCGTTCCACGCATGGACGTAGGTCGCAATCAGGCCAAAGGGCGTCGATCGAAGTCAGCTGCCGGGAGCTGCAGGCAGCTGGCACAGGTTTTGGCTGCTGGCGGCGCTGCGGGTGGCGGGCGGCGGCGCAGCGCAGGCGGGGAGACCTGCACTACTGTGGCTGCAGCCTCCTGGTCTGTCCGCCACTGATCTGCCCCACTGCTGGTTCGTAGCTGAAATGGAGCCCACCCTGTTTGGCTACGAGCTTCCCTTCCCCAACGAGGACCTTTTTGTTGCCCTGATCGCCGTGGCCTCCTTCATCCCCGCGGTAGTGATCCTGAACTACCTGGTCAACGGCCTGCTCTCCCTGTTGGGCGTCGGCGCCAAGAAGAAGAAGACCACCTGAAAGCCGGAGCGCCCGCTCGCGCAGCGCCATGACGCTGTCCCAAATCTTCCTGCTGTCGCCCCGCGGCGACACCATCATTTTCAAGGACTTCAAGGGCAACGTGCCCAAGGTGGGCGTCACTCTGGCGCTGCCGCCGCCGCCTCACGCGCTCTGCCTGCACTCTCGTTTGCCCCAAGCCCTTCCGTCACCGCGTGCACTTGCCTGGCGCAGCCTTAAACAGTGCCGCACCACTGGAACCTGTCCTGCAGACTAGCACAGAGGTGTTCTTCCGCAAAGCCAAGTTCTGGGATGGGCAGGACGGCAAGGATGCGCCGCCTGCGTTCCACGTCGACGGGGTGCAGTACCTTCACGTCAAGGTCTGTCCGCACCTGCCGCCCTTGGCCTTCCATGTGCACCTGGGCTGCATCAGTGGCACCTGCACATTAAGCAGGGGCGCCTGAGCAGGGTGCCGCACTTACTGGGTAGTTGCCAGTTGAGGGGGCAGAGTGCAGCACTTTCACTTCAGGCTGAGTTGCTCGCTGCATTGAGGGCGGGCTGCGGCCCCTGGCGGGTGTGCCGTCCCTGTCCCGTATGCCTCCCATTCTTCTCCCTCGCCGCCTCCATTCTACCTGCACAGGCGGGCGGCCTTTACTGGGTTGCCAGCACCCGCGAGAATGTGTCGCCTTCCCTGGTGACGGAGCTGCTGCTGCGCATCGCCTCCATCTGCCGCGACTACTTTGGTTACGTGTCAGAGGAGGTGGGTGCCGTGGCTTTGAACACTTGCACGCATGGGTGGGGCGCATGCTCAGTGGGTTGGGCGACGGCGGCACTTTGCTGTGGCTTGTGGATACATGGGCGGCGGTCACAAGCCATAAGCTATACATCATCATCACTGCTTAACCTCGTGCTTTCCTGCACTTGTTTGTTCCCCACAGGTCATCCGCCGCAACTTTTTGCTTGCCTACGAGCTGCTGGACGAAATCCTGGCCTGTTGTCCCCACACACACACTCACCCCATCTCCCCTGCCGAGCCCCATGTTCCGTCCCGGCCTCTTGCCCCTAACATCCGTTCTTTCCTGCCCAACCGCCAGGTCACTCGCAACTTCCGCTTCCCTACGAGCTGCCGCACATTAGTCCTGCATTGCAGTTTCTCACCGCCCTGCTTTTGTGTTGCTTGTTGTTTCCCACAGGTCATCCGCCGCAACTTTTTGCTTGTCTACGAGCTGCTGGACGAAATTTTGGACTACGGCTTCCCACAAAACTCGTCCACCGAGCGGCTGAAGCAGTTTGTGCTGATGGAGCCAATGGTGGTCAAGCCGCGCCTGCCGGTGAGAGCGGGAAGAAGACAGAAAGAAAGGAGGAAGACCACCCTGTGCCCTTCTTCGAAGCATATGTGATTGGATGATTGAAGCTGTAGTGGTATTGAAGCCATATGCCACCGTCTGAATACCCCTCTGTGATTGAAGCAGTAGTGGTATTGAAGCCGTGCCTGCTGGTGGGGGGAACCTGTTGCCTGCACCGCTCCGTCATTGGACAGGGAGTGTGGGGTGGAGTATCTCGAGGCATGCGAATGTGATCTGCCATTCCTGCTGGCGGAACACGCCAGGCCGGTGCAGTCTGTGCCAGGGCCGGGGCCTGCTCCTGCCCACGATACCTGAACCTGAAAACCCCATACCCAAAGCCCAACAACCTACCCCAAGGGCAACCAAACGAGCTCACTGGCGGCCGCTCTCACCCATCTCTCCCTGCCCCCTCGCTCCCCTCCCACCCGGTCCAGGGCGGCGGCGGCGGGATGAAGCTGCCTGGCGGGGCCACAGGCCCCACGGAGGTCATCAAGAGTGTCCTCGACACAGACCGTACAGGTGGGCACGGGCTGTAATGTAAAGTGAATGAGTGCGTTGATGCATGAATGGAACAGACCGCACAGGTGGGTGAACTCCAACCCACAGCTGTTGTAGAGGAGGGTAGCAGGGGGTGTTCTATTGGGTAGGGGTGGTACAGGTATTGAACTCTTTGCACTCACAACTCACAGCTGTTGAAGAGCGGGTTTAACGGAAGGGTGTTCAGGGGGCAAGAGGTGTACTTGATGCACTGCGCTGAGCTTGTGGCTTCACAAAGTGAACCGCTCCGCACAGGGTAGAAACTACAACCCTCATCTCACTCTCACTTCATACCGTCCCCAAAAGTGTCCCAAGGAGGAGAGGTATCGGGGAATGACACCCAACCTCAAAACTCAAATTTCCACTGCCACTCAAACTCAACACTCCCACTGTTACTATCAACACTCCCACTCTTACTCTTCCCGCAGGCGCCAAGGAAGAGATTTTCGTGGACATTGTGGAGAAGCTGACGGCCATTTTTGACGCGGCGGGGCACCAGAAGAGCAGCAGCATTGTGGGGGCGATACAGGTGTGTGGGGGGGGGTTTGCTGGGGTGGCAGCGGATGGGCGCCAGTGATGGTGAGCCATCTTCGAAGCGGCGGGACACTAGAAGAGCAGCAGCCTTTTCGGGGCACACAGGTGCGGTGGGTGGGGCACACAGGCGGCAGGCGCAGTTAGCAGCATGCATTCAAGCGGGGACGCAGCGTTGGTGTGGCTGGGGGTGGCGGCAGGGCGGGGATGGGTTAGGGAAGGTGAGGGCGCAAGATTGGCAATCGCATGCCTCACTCCTCCGCAGATCAAGAGCTACCTGAGCGGCAACCCTCCCATCCACTGGGGAAGAGCGGCCCTTTCTCACCCACGCACCCATTCTCTCCAATCTCATCTCATCTCATCTCTCGATTCCCCGCAGATCAAGAGCTGCCTGAGCGGCGACCCTCCCATGCATCTCAGAGCAGGCTCTCACCCTCCACATCCAATGCCTCATGTAGATTGCCAGTCGCATGCCTCACTCCCCTGCAGATCAAGAGCCAAGCTATCTGAGCGGCAACCCTCCCATCTGGCTGGGCAAGCGTGAGCCGTTCTCGCCCACGCAACCCACTCTGTCCTTATCCCTTGCTCCCCTCTAGTCGTGTAGTCGTTACAGCTTGTCGCATCCCCTCTGCTCCCCCCTGCAGATCAAGAGCTACCTGAGCGGCAACCCTCCCATCCGGCTGGGGCTCAGCGAAAACTTGGTGCTGGGACGGCGGGACACACGCGCGCTCTCCGCATACGGCAGCGACGCAGGTGCGCCGCCCACCCTGTCTTGCCCCGTCTTTCGGCCCGGCTAGCGTGTGCAGCTGCTGTGTGTGTGCGTGTGTGCAGGGCGGCACATGAGGAGGTAATGTGTTGCGGTTGTAAGTCGTGCTGTGTCTGCCAGTATTCACAGCGGCAACTGCCCTCAAGGTGCGCCCCCCCCACCCACAGCTTTCGTCCTGCATTGTCCGCCAGTATTCACAGCGGCAGGTTCCCCCCACCATTTACACCAGCAGCTGTGGTGATGCTGGACAGCATCGCTGTCGCTTCTGCTCCGCCCTCCCCTTTGACGTGCCCTCCCTTTTGACAACGAAAGGACAACACCCTAAAAGAGGCTGCCTGGATGGTGCCCACCCACCCACCCACACCAGCAGATGTGGTGATGCTCGGCACGTGCAGCGTCCACAAAGGCGCTTTCGCTTCTGCCTTGTACCGTCCATTGTGTTGCATCTCTTACCAAGAGATGCACCTCGAAACACAGGAACACTCACGCTTCATCGTGCGCCCCTCCAGCAGATGTGATGCTGGACACGTGCAGCATTCATGAGGGCGTGGACTCGCAGTGCTGTCGATTCTGTGCTGCAGCATTCATGAGGGCGTGGACTCGCAGTGCTGTCGATTCTGTGCTGCATCATTCCTTGCTTTCACATCGCATTTGCCCTTGCCCCATGCCTGCAGGCGTGCCCGTGCTAGACAGCATAGCTTTCGCTTCTGCCTCGGCCCTGCCCCTTTTGACAAAGAAAGGACGAACTTGCCTTTTGAACACTACTGTCTTGCTCCCCCCCCTCCAGCAGATGTGGTGATGCTGGACACGCACAGCATCCACAAAGGCGCTTTCGCGTCTGCCTTGTACCGGCCATTGCTTTGCATCTCATAGCATCAGATGCACCTCAACACAATCACGCTCCTTCGTGCCCCCCCGCCGGCAGATGTGGTGATGCTGGACACGTACAGCATCCACGAGGGTGTGGACTCGCAGCGCTTTGAGGCGGAGCGGGTGCTGGAGCTGGTGCCGCCCGACGGCCACTTTGCGCTCATGAACTACAGGTGGGCAGAATGACAGAAAGGAGGGCTGTTTTGTGGCTTGGTGACTGGGGATGGCTGGTGTGTGGGTGTTGCCCGACGGCCACGCTGTGCTGATGAACTACAGGTGGGCAGAATGATAGAAAGAGGCGCTCGGAGGGGCACTCTAACCCTCCAAAACCTGGTGTTCTGGGGTGCGGGTGCTGGGGCTGGCGCCGGCCAACGGCCACTTGCGCTCATGAACTACAGGTGACCAAAGCTGTAGTGTAGTTGCAGACAGAAAGAAGGTGTGTTTGTGGTTTGGTTAGTGCGGACGGCTGGTGTGGGGGGGCTGGGGCCGTGTGGTGGCCACTTTGTGCGCATCAACTACAGGTGGGCGGAACGACAGAAAGGAGGGCTGTTTGTGGCTTGGTTTACTGGGGATGGCTGGTGGGTGGGTGCCGGGGCGGGTGCCGCCCGACGGCCACTTTGCACTCATGAGCTACAGGTGGGCAGAATGACAGAAAGGAGGGGCGGTTTACCCCTCCGAGCCTGGTGTTGAGGGGATGCGTGGTCTTCTAAGGTTGTTGGGGTCTTGGTGTGAGGGTGCTGGAGCTGGTGCCGGTCGGACGCATTGATCACTGCTGCCTGGCCCGGCCGCCCTTCTGACCTCCGCCTCCCTGCCCGCCTGGCCCGAGCACCTTCCTGACCTCCGCCTCCCTGCCTGCCCGCCTGGCCCGAGCACCCTCCTGACCTCCGCCTCCCTGCCTGCCTGCCTGGCCCGAGCACCATCCTGACCCCTGCTGCCTGCTCCTGCTTGACCTCCCCTCCCCCCCTGCAGGTCCAGCCGCTCCTTCCGCCCCCCCTTCCGCATCTACCCCATGGTGGAAGATGACATGTACAGCGGGGACAAGGTGGGGCCTGATGCAGGGTTGTGGACGGGCTTAGGCTTTATGGTTGAGCAACGCATGTGCCTTGCAACTGCCCGATGGTGGGGGCACAGACTAGGTGGGTGCAAGGTGCAGCAGTTGTGCTGCATTTTGCATTCACCCCTTGGTGGAGGAAGACGTGTACAGCGGGAACAAGGTGGGTGCAGGGTTTTGAGGTGTTGCATTCCGCATGTACGCCATGCACAGCGGGGACACGACAGGCCTAGGAGTTGCATCCGACCAGGAGTTGCACCCACCCCATGTACGGCGGGGATTAGGTGGGTTTCTAGGTGTTGCATTTACCATGTACAGCGGGGACAAGGTGGGTGCAGGTGTTGCATTCTGCATCCATCCCATGCATGTACAGCGGGGACGAGGAGGGCCTTGTTGTTGCATTCCGCACCCCATGCATGTGCAGCGGGACAGGGTGGGCCTAGGTGTTGCATTCCACATTCACCCCATGGTAGACAAGGCAACATGGACAGCAGGGACAAGGTGGACGGCTGCAGGGTGCAAGTGGTGTGCTTGATGTGCTTAGATTCAACTCAAAGCAGCTGCCCCTGTACCTGCACCTGCTGGCCAACCACCCAGCTGGGCAAGCCTGTCTGGCGTCACCCTGCATGCTCGACTGTTCTGTACTGCTTCCCCCTGCCGCAGTTGACTTTGTACCTGCGCCTGCTGGCCAACCACCCAGCTGTCGAGCCTGTTCTGTACTGTTCTGTACTGCCTTCCTCTGCCGCAGCTGACACTGTACCTGCGCCTGCTGGCTGAATACCCGGCCACCAAGATTGCCACGGGAGTGGAGGTGACGGTGCCGCTGCCGCGCAGCGTGCAGCGCGTGCACTGCGAGACGGGTGAGTCATCGCGCTGGGTAGGGCCGTTTGTGGGGGCGGTGATTGTGAGGGTGTGGGTGTCGTGCAGGTGATGTTATGGCTGCCGCGCAGTGTGCAGCGCGTGCACTGCGGAACGGGTGAGGCAGCTGGGGTGGGCTGGGCCGGTTGTGTGGTCGTGCAGGTGATTGTGTTTATGACGCGCAGTGTGCACTGCGAGACGGGTGAGGCAGCTGGCTGGGCAGGGCCGTTTGTGGGGCCGGTGATTTTGATTGTGTTTATGACGCGCAGCGTGCAGTGCGTGCACTGCGAGGCAGGTTGGGCAGCGGGTTGGGCTGGGCTGTTTGTGGGAGGGGTGCTTGTGATTATGGGGGTGCCGCTGCCGTGCGGCGTGCGGCGCGTGCACTGCGAGAGGGGTGAGGTGGTGGGTTGGGCTGGGCTGTTTGTGGGCAGGTGACGATACCCGCTGCGAGGCGGGGCAGGTGGTTTGGGAAGACATGGGCGTGGGAGCTGGGCAGGGTGGGCTGTCGGCTGTGTGACCCGCGCGCCCTCTGATCAGAGTTTCTGCTGGGGGGACCACCCTGCCCCGCCACCCTCTGCCTGCAGCGCTTACAGGAGCCAGGCAGTGGCGCTGCCTGCCCTGGCCTATTTGCCGCCCTGCCCCCCACTTGCATGCCTTTTGACGCTACCCTCATCCCTTTGTCACCCTCTCCCGATGCCTATGCAAAGATCTCCCAACCAGAGCCAGCTGCTGGCACTGCCCGACAACTGAGACTGTGGCGCCTTCTTCTGCCCTCCCTGGCACCCTTCTGCTGCAGACGCCCCCAACAAAAGCAAGCTGCTGGGGATGCCCGCACTTGCGTGTTGGTCTTGAACGTGAGCCTCTCCTGACCCCTTCGTTACCCTCTCCTGATCCCTTTGTGACCCTCTCCTGGTCCCTCTGCTGCAGACGCCCCCAACGAAAGCAAGCTGCTGGCAATGCCCGGCAAGGGCGCGTTTGAGCAGTCTGCCGAGTGGCGGGAGCGGGAGCGCAAGCTGGTGTGGAGGCTGAAAAACCTGAAGGGCGGGCGCGAGCACACGCTGCGCTGCCGGCTGACGGGTGCGCGGCGGTGCGGGAGGGGGGAGGAGGGCCGGGGACTCCGCTGCTGCGGTGTCAAAACGCATGGCTCCTCATGCGATCAGAGTGCGCTAGCTTGAACGTCAGGGTGGTTTCCAAGCAGTGGAGCCAGCCACAGGGGAGCCCACCAAACGAGATACATACTGCCCTATGCCTGGGGCAGGGTTAGCCATCAGGGTTAGCCATCAAGCTCACATGCTCCTGTCCCCTCGCACGCTGCCTGCAGTGGAGCCTGGCACTGCTGAATGTTGTGACATACTGCCCTGTGCCAACAAGCACTTTTGAACCCCACTCACCTGCCCCCGCGCCCATCCCTGCCACCACCCCCACACGCCGTCTGCAGTGGAGCCGGGCACCGTTGAGTCCACCAAGCGGGACTACGGGCCCATCATGGTGCAGTTTGTGCTGCCCGGCAAGCCGTCAGGTGCGCTGTGAAGCAGAGAAGGAAGCAGGGGGGAGGGAGGACGGGTGGCACTGGGTTGGCAGGGTGTGTGGGCGTCATGGTGCAGTTTGTGCTGCCTGGCAAGCCGTCAGGTGCGCTGGGCGCACTCACGAGACAGCTGTTCAGGCGCTCAGCACCACCCATCTTGCCTTCTCTGGCCTCTCAGCGGCAGGAAGAAAGCAGGGGGAGGGAGGATGGGTGGCACGGATGTGGGGAGGTGCTTGTGGGCACGGGGCACGGGGCGTCATGTTGCAACTCAAAGGGTGAATGGAGTTGGGGGATGGGGGCAGGGAGGTGGGAGGTGCTTGTGGGCGGGGGATGAGGGCGCCGTGGAGACCAAGGCTCTGCTGCCCAGCAACCCTTTGGGTGCGGCTGCTTGTGCCACCGTATTCTGCTGTGCTTGTTGTTGTTGTTGGTGGTGGTGGTGGCACGGAAGGGAGCTTGGGCAGCTGGGTGCTGCTTGGGGAACCCCCCGGGTGCTCCGTGGAGGAGAGAGAAGATGTGTGCAGAGGGCTGGGGGGGCGTGAGGCTGGACAGCTGTGCGTGAGCGGGGGCGGGGTCGAGTTGGCGACCACAACCTTGGCGAGCACAGCATCCCCAACATGTACCACTCCTGTACTGCTCACCCTGGTACTGCAGCCAGCGGGCTGGACGTGCGGTACATGAAGATCCTGAAGGAGGACAAGAACTACTCACCCTCCCGCTGGTTCCGTGTCGTCGCCATGGCCAACTCCTACCAGATACGCCCGCACTAGAGGCGGTGCCGCTGTGCCGAAGCTGAGTGGAAGCTGGGTGGAAGCTGATAGCCCAGCTGGACAGCTCACACAACATAAGCGCGCACAGTGATTGACGCAGTATCACTGGGACCTTCGAGCGTTTTCTCTGTGCCTGGTAGCGCATGGCATTCTGCGCCACCCTGCGCCCTTCTACTTTTCCTCCGCCGCTCCCTCCCCCGCCAACTACCGTAGAGAGGTAGGCAGGGCGGTTGCGCCCTCCTCCTGATGCTGGGCTTTGCACCCTCTTTGGCAGCGACACCCAACTTCTGCAGCATGATCCCCTTGCCTTACACATGCACAATGAACCCCTGTCCCCAGCACGCCCCGCCCCCCAGTCATTGCGCTGCCTGCTCAACGCTGCTGTGCTCTTTTGATGTTTTCAAGTGTTTACCACGTCAAGAAACAATGTGCAAGGGGGTGACGCTCGGCGGACGGGTCGGTGGCGGACGTAAGAGGGAGTGGTGGCTGGGGGCTGCTGCTGGTGGCGGGTGGGGTGGTTGAAACGCATGCAAACCAGTGCAAGCAGGGTGTGTGTGGGGGGCATTTACAGAGGGGGTCCAAGGCAGTGGCGGGCACAAAACAAGGGCAGCCCCACGTCACAGGTCGGGTGTGTGGGTCTATTCAAACCAACAAGGGGGTGGAGAGCGCGCGCCGCCGTCTATGGGCGGGCAGGCGGGATGCGCGGCGGCGGCGCTCATGCTGAGCTGGCGGCTGGGCCTGCTGCTGCTGTTCACTTGTCCATCTGGGCGGCAATCAGGTCGGCGGCGTCCTGCAGAAGCAGGCACGCGATGATGAGGGAGGGAGGGGGGAAGGGGGTCAGGAGGGCCGCCAACGAAGGGGAGGCGAGGCACGCATGCAGCTGGCGCGGCCGGCGCGGCAGGGCAGGGCGGGGCAGGCCACGGTTTGCAGTGAGTCCAGCTGCCCAGCTAGCCACCCGGCTCTGCCTGCCCTCCAATGTAACCAATTTCGGGCTTGCCTGCTGGGTGATCTTCTCGGCACCCTCCTCGTCCAGCTGGATGTCAAACTGCAGTCCAATCATTGCAAATAGGCAGTGATAAATCAGTAATGTTTGCAGGAGTGGTGGTAGGCTGGACCACCTGGGAATGGCAAGCACCAGGCACTCCTGTTTGGTGCGCGCGCCCCGCACGCCCGGACACTGGATTGTAAATCTGGGAATTGGGCATAGATTCATGGCATGCATGCATGCCTTGTGTAGACTTGGTTGGTTGGTACTACCGGTACTCCCCAGCGTCCCCACACCTTCTCCTCCAGCGCCATCATGATCTCCACGGTGTCCAGAGAGTCAGCACCCAGGTCCACAAACTTGGACTCGGCGGCAACCTGTTGTGGGTGAAATCATGAATGGGGAGGGCAGGGGGCAGGCCTTGGTACGCATGGGGCGGAGGCGCAGGATGGTAAGAAGGGAGGAGGGCCCAAATGGGTGGACTGGGATACTATACTAGGACGTGCCTAGGCAACGGCGGGTGGTTGCCCGAGCGGAGAGACGACGTATGGGCGGGCGGGCGGCTGACAGGATGCCTGAGCGCTGGACGGGCTGCCCTGGAAAGGCTGCCCTTGCCTTGCATAGTGTGGAGCTGTATGGTTCATGCTGCGCCAGGGCCCAGCTGTGAGGCTGGGGGGCTGAGCTGGGCGAACCACACGAGTGGCGTGGCTGCGTCGTCGGCGCCGCCCAGCACGCCTGCACGCACATCCTTTGAGCAGGCTGACAGCGGTGCGCTGGCCTGCAAACCGCGCCCCAGGCGGCAGGTGGTGGCGGGCGATGGCCTACCGCTCAACCCCCGCGCACCGTGCGCTGGCCTTGATACACAAAACAAACTGCAAACGCTGCGCAACCCACATACAATCCTATGCACTGCCTCACCCCTTGGTCTTGGGGCTCCAGCTCAATCAGCCGCACGCCGGCCTTAACACGTAAACCAAGCTCCTCATGCTGCCCCCCACCCGCATACACATCTACACACTGACTCACCCCTTGGCTCACCGGTCAGCAGGTCCCGCATGTTCTTGGGCTTCAGGCACAGCTCGTCGACGGCCTCCCAGCAGTATACGTTGCCGGTGGGGCGTACCGCCACGAGGTGCGTGTGCTCCGTGTACACCTGGAGTGTGGCGGGGCGGAGGGGGTCGCACGGCAGGGGTTGGGCCGTTGAGCGGGGCGAGGCAAGCAACTTGGAGCGGGCCGCTTGCCGTCGGCGGTGCAGACCTGGCCACGGGGGGGAGTGGGAGCAGCAACAGTGGCGTGCTGTGTTGGCAGTCAATCAATCAATCAATTACATTTAGGGTCCACGGAGCCAGCAGGACTCATGGGACGG
>JTEE01000026.1:1257794-1289788 GCA_002896455.3 Chlorella sp. ArM0029B
GCCCCTCTCACCCTCGAAAATCGTGCTGCGGTCCGACAGCACAGACAGGATCTGTTTTCTGCCTCTGGGTCCATGTGCAGCCAGGGCATTGCCTTCACGAGGCGGCTAGTCCAGAGACGAAGAGGGCTGTTGGGGTCCTGCGTCAGTCAAAGCATGCAGCAGGGGCGGAATGGAGTGAGGCGCTCAATGACGAATGAGTGGAGGGCAGAGCGGTGAGGGTAGATGCGGGGCAGTGGAGGCAGGGCGGATGGCACAGCACAGCACAGCACAGCACAGCACAGCACAGCACAGCACAGCACAGCACAGCACAGCACAGCGCAACACAGCGTAGCACAGCACAGCACAGCACAGCGCAACACAGCGTAGCACAGCACAGCGTAACCAGCGTAGCACAGCACAGCGCAGCACAGCACAGCACAGCCTGACGTGGCTGGGGGCAGCGGTAGTTTGACCGCCCCGTCAAGGACGAAGGGAGCGAGCCAGTAGAAGTGGGCAAGCAGGCCCAGCAACTCACTGCCATGCCCACACGCGGGTCACCCTTCAGCCACCCCTCCTTGTCAATCGCTCCGATCATTCTGAGGGCCGACACGATCTGAGACGACTGCTTGGCTGTGACCACGGGAGAGCGGTCTGAGAAGAAGGTCTTTGTGATGGGCAGGACGGGCGCCTGCAGGAAACATGTGGCACCCAGCAGGCGCCTGTTTCATTGCATTTGTACTAAATGCCAGGTGGATGGGCATCCAGGCGGGCAGTGCCAGCTGGCATGCATGCTGCTCGATGTGCCCCGATGGATGGTGGTTGAAAAACTAGCCGGCGCACGGGACGCCAGGGATCAAGCAAGCAACATCGAAGCAACATCCAGCTAGTCAGCTCCCCAGGCTGAAGCCCGCCGCACAGAATGCATCCGCATGCAAGCAGATGGAGTGCCTGCACCAGCCGCCAACCAGCCATGCAGTTTGTGCCGAGCGAGAGTCTCACCAGGAGGAAATCGCTGGGCACTCCAACCTTGCGCAGGTTCACAATCCTCTCTTGGATGAGACGGGCAGTGGGCAGGTCGCGCTGCACTCGACAGATGAGGTGGGGTTGAAACAAGGCGGGGCATTGGTCAGCTTTGGAGCAGCTCGACCTAGCTGAATCGGCTGGGCAGTGGGCTGCAGTCAGCGGGGCAGGCGGGCGGACAGGCGGGCAGGCGGGAGGGCAGGCGGGCAGGCGGGCAAGTAGGCGGGACGGGAATGAGGTGAACGAAACGCCTGCTAGAGTGGCGGGTAGGCATACCACAAACAAGAGGCAGCCCCCCGTCCAGCAGCTGGCCATGCACTCAGCCAAACTGCAGGGAATGAGATCCACCAGGCATCGGCACAGCGCAGCACAGCACATCACAGCGCAGCACAGCTCAGCAAGCCATTGGCAGCAAGCCACAGCATAGCGCAGCAAACCAAAGCGCAGCACAGCATAGCGCAGCGCAGCGCACCTCCATTTGGATAAAGGCGGTGGGTGGGAAGCCGGGGAAGCTCAGCTTTCCTTTGGTGTCGAGGAGGCCCCAGGTGTTCCACTCCCACAGCATTCACCTCTGAGATGACGCCGCTGATTCGCGTGCCCTCAAACCAGGCTGCGGGGGCAGGCAGGCGGGGCACGGAGGTACAAGGGAGAAACAAACGGGTCAGGGCAGGGCAGGGCAGGGCAGGGCAGGGCAGGGCAGTGCAGGGCAGGGCAGGCGAGGGAACGCGAGGCCACGGGGATAAGCGGACAGGTACTTTTGGGGACATGCGGATTGTGATGAAGTGAAGAGGGGCGTGGGAGAAAGGGGGCAGAGGTTAAGGGCTGGGAGGGCGGGGTGCTGATCTCTCTCTCAAACAGTGGCAGAGGCCACAGGGGTCTGGCCCCTCTAGCAGGCACCCTCTGCCCCGCTTCTTAGCTGCCTTGCTACTGCAGCAGGTGGCCAAGTGGCGCTGGCACCCGTGCTCGCGGCGGTGCAGCGGTGCGCTCTGGTGGTGGAAGCGCTGCACTTGATTCCCTCCCACTCACATGCGTAGAAGGCCTTTGGAATTTTGATGGCAAAAGCGGCGCCGGCAGAGATGCCCACCGTGTAGACCGGCTTGCCCGCAAGGCCGTTGTTGTAAAGAAACGACTGCAGTGCACGCAAGGAAGGACAGGGACACGATGGGATGAGATGGGCTGCAATTCAGCACAGTAGCGCGCACACACGATTGGACTCTGTTCACCGGGCCTGGGCCCGGTGCCTCCTCCCCTCCCTCTCTCCACGTCGCAACCGCCAGCTGGAGGCCAGCTTCCAGCACCTGCAACGCCACAAGCATGAGACACGCTTGGTCCCAGCAAAACAACCAGAGTAACCAGAGACCTGGCAGCCGACCTGGATGACCCAGGCCGCCTCTGCCTGATCGCTGGTGGCCGGGTCTGGGCTGGAACTGAAGCACCGCCCCTGCCGGTCCCTGTCCTTGCTCTCCGCCGCGACGACGCCCGTGCTGGCAACAGACGTGCAACTTCCGGGCCGGCATGGAAGGAGCGGCATATTGCACCTGTATGCCGTGCAGATGCTGCCTGCAACTGCATGTACGCCTCTGTACCGTGCCAACTCCCGACGGGACCGCTGGCCACTGCACCTGGACCACTGTTTGTGCGTTTAACACATTTTTGGGGGGGGGAAGGAAGACATATGCACGGGACCGGGTGGGTCGGCGCGCCACCTGGCTTTGCAGCGAGGGTGCAGTGCAATTTTGCAGGGCGCGGTTTGGCGTTCAAGGCTCAATTGGGAAGACATGCGGGGGGCGCGCCGAGGGAGTGGAGGAGGCACCCTGGAAAAAAAGATGAAGCGGATGGGGGTTGCACGCAGGTGACCTGCTGTGACGCTTGCCCACAGGCCGGGGTCTTACGCTAGGGGGGGGGGGAGGATGGCTGGGCCGGCAGACATGCATGGGGGTGGTGGAGTGGTGGAGTGGGATGGGGACGAACAGGGTCAGTCAGGGGGTGTGCAAACCGGAGGCCCGCTTGATGTGCACAATGGGGTGCTGGGAAGATGGAAGCCCACGTGTGCACAGCATGCGTGCACCAAGCTTGTAGCAGGGGAGGGGGTGGATACACGTGAACATTGTCCAAGGGGTGCGACGCCAACCGAATGAATCCAGCAGCGGTGGGAGTGGGGGGTGATGGTTGGCGCTCGTTTTCCAGGGGGGGGATGAAGGGTGAGGGTGGTTGTCATTAATGGGGGGGGGAGGGGTTCAAAAAGTGCAGGAGGGCATGCAGGTTGTGAGTGGTACCACACCCAGTGACGCTGCGGTTGACACTGCCGTGCCACATCATCACTGGGGTGGGCTACATAAGGTGAGGAACCGCCTCAGCAGCAGACCAATAAAGAGGGGGCAAGCTTTCCTAGCACACGCTGTGGAAGGCAGGGAAGGGGGCCGGCCGGGACTGCAGGTGCGGCCGGCGCACAGCGTCCCAGCTGACGTTCCCCAGAGCGGCGTGTAGGGAGAGGCGAGGCAGCGCGTGGGAGGGACCCTGCCGGAGCGTCCCCGCCAGAGGCGGAGACACCCCGAGGGCATTGCCTCCTGGTGCGTGCGTGTGTGTGGGGTACAGACAGGCGCAAGAGCACCGCAGGCGGTGGGTCCTGCGGGCACGCACGCTGTGCATGCTGTGGCGACTCGTTTCGCCACAGCGCGCCTCCTGCCCGATTAGCCGCGCGGCGCGGCGGCGGGTCGGGGCCTCCACGGGTCGGTTCCCGAACCCCGGATGCAGTACCCAGGCCTGCTCTGAGGGTTGTCCCTCTTCTTGTAGTTAGGGTTGCAGACCTGGCAAAGTCCATCCACGTGGCAAGTCTTGCAGTTGAGAGCAAGGCACTGCAGGCATACAGCAGGGGGGAGGCGGGCGGGCACAGGGTCAGCAAAGGGGTTGGCGCCTGAACCACAGGGTTGTCTGGGCGCCCCCCTTGGCAGCGCAGGCCTACAATCTATCATTCAATTGCAGGGGAGAGCCAGCAAAGGTCTCATGGGACAGGGTGAGGGTTGTGTGCATCGCAATGTAGTTTGTAGCAAAGAAAAAGAACAGACAGCTCAGCCTAGGGCGCACGTGCTGCCGGCTGCGAGGGTGTGGCAAGGCAACACCACAGGCATGGCAGTGCACTGGGCTGGGGAGTGGGCGACGACTGCACAAGCAGGGCCGCTGCGAGCACAAGTTCTTATACCAAAACAGCATCTATTTACTCTAAAACAACGAGTTCAACTCATCTTATAGTAGACAACTGGGAACCCCTTACAGCAACATGGGGCATGTGTGCCACACAAACAGCGCCCTCCGGCGCTCCCTCGCACAGACCCCAGACGCACAAAGGGGCGCTACACTAGTAACGACCTAGACTAGGCTCAGAGAGAGGCAGTGAGGAGCCGCGCCCCAGAGGAAGGACAAGAAGATTACAGTCCGAGGGCATGGGGTTTTGACAGGAATTCAAGCCAAAGGCCACTCAGCTAGCAAGGCAGCGTGCCCAGGCTGCGAGAATGACTTACCGGTCCGCATTTGCCTTGGCGGTTTTTGTAGATGGACACGGTGATGAAGCGCCCATACCTCCTGATTTGGGTGGAGGCCTTGCAGGCCTGGCAGTTGGTGCCGGCCCTGCCAGGGCAGCGAAGGCACAGAGAGTCCTTGCAGCACCTGCAACGGGAGCGGGGGGGAGGCAGGGCACAGTGTGAAAAGCTGTAACGACTAGACTAGACTAGGGAGGCAGGGCGTGGCGCGGGGCGGGTGAGGGCGCGTCGCTGCGGGGCATGGCGCGTCAGTTTTCTTTCCTTTCAGAGTTTTTGTGAGGGCATACCCACCACAGCGCAGCACCCCCAAAACAGAGCCGCTGCCCGACCCCGCTGCGGCTCCCCGACAGAGTGTGCCAGCTCAGCACTTGGCACGGCAGAAAGGCCACGCTTGCAGCGTGTGAGCATGTGTGCCAATTCCCACGCACAACACACCAGTGGGGCCGTTCTACACACACACACACACTCTCTCTCGGCCGCCCCTCTAACTCACGTGGCAGTGGATGACACGTGGTACATTATACACACACACACACACACACACACACACAAAGAAAAAACGAACTCGGCCGCCCCTCTAACTCACGTGGCAATGGGGGTGAGGAAGTATGTGTTCTTGCAGGTAGCGCACTGGCCAGTGCCTCCGGGCTTGCCTGCGGGGGCGCAGGGCGGGGGAGGCTCAGTTTATATGGGTGCCGGCAGTGCAGCACAGCTTCCCGCTTTGCCTTTGGCTGTGGGCGTGCATGCGTTCATACATGATTGCATGTACCCCGGCATTGCATGTACAATCCAAGGCAGTGGGGGCAGACAGGGGGGTGCTGTGTTCCATCACCCGCATCGCACACTGTCTGACTTTGCTACAAACTTCATGCTGTCTTTGCTACAAATGTCACTCTCCCCCCGCCCTGTCCCATGAGACCGTTGCTGGCTCCCCGTGAACTTGAACTGTCATTGTTTGATTGATCAGGCGGGGTGGGGAGGAAGGCGGGCTGCGGGCTGGACTCACAGGTGTTGCAGTTGAAGTTTGTGCAGACGGCGCACTTGCCCTGCCGGTTCTTGTAGACAGTCGCGAAGGAGGGGGTGTTGCGCACGCCTTTTGAAGCGACGCACACGTCGCACCTCTGGGGGCTCGTGAAGCAGAATTTGCACAGCTTGTCATTGCACGGCGCGGTGCTGCATTGGGGCACAGGAGGACAGGGGCAGCGGAGTGAGTGGGGTGCGGGGGCAGGAGTGGGAGGGTGCCCAGCGGGGTGCTCATGAGATGTGCTGGTGAGATGCAGGCTGACTGACTGGCTGAGGGTGGTTTGCACGGCATGTCCAGCACAAACCTGTGCTGCTCAATGATTCATTCAAACACATGAGTGAACGGGTGAATGACTGAAACACTGTAATGCAGGTGTGATGGAGGTGCTGTGATGGCAGGCAGGGCAGGAGCGTGATGCAGGGCAGGCAGGCAGGCGGGCGGGCGCTCGGCGAGCTGCGAGGGAAGGCACTTACGGACAGAACGCAGGCAGGCGGCAGGCAGGAGGCAGGCGGGGGCAGCACGCACAGCGCGGGCTGGTGCACCCGCTGGCTGGAGAAGCGCAGCATGCACCTTACACCCGGAAGGCAGTGCATTGCGACTCCCGGGCCCACGCATTCACCAGACTGAGTTGCCACCAAACCAGCGCGCCCCGCTCGCACGGGCTGCACACCTGTGACGCGGCAGCACTGCGTCAACTAAACCAAACCAAGTGCCTGACCAAATCGATTTCTTCTAGCATCTATTGATACATACTAGAAGACACATTCATTGTCACTAGAAGACGTATTAATAGATAAAACCTCTATACACACACTCACGTCGCGAAACTGAACAGGTTGCTGTTGACAGGGTACGCGTTTGTCAGCCAGGGGGCGCGTGGGCCGGGGTCGACGGTGAGGCGGTTGTAGAAACTTTGGGCGGTAACCTGCGCGGGTGGGGGGTCCACCAAGGCCGGGGGAAGTGGGTGTTGGGTGAGGGCACAGCAAGGAGGGTGTTGGCAGCAAGGTTGAACACGGGGGCAGGCGGCATGTACTGGTGAAGACGTTGTGGGAGGGGAGGAAGCAGGCGAGGAATGCGGGGCAGAGGGAAGTGTGCAGGGGCAACCTGGTCATGCACCAGTTTGGATTGAACAAGTGGTGGGCGGCTGGCTGTGCAGGGCAGCCGGCCCTTGCACCCAGCCAAGCAGCGCTGGCATGCGCAGCAAGGCCCGGGTTTGCCAGGAACCCAGCCAGGCAGCGCCCGAGTGTGCCGAGTGACGCCAGGTTCCCGGGCCCCGCCCCACCCCATCGCAGGCCCCATCCCGTCCCTCACCCCACCCCACCCCTCTCTCACCTTCTCTCCCAAGGTCACTTGCGTGCGCACAAAGATGCCGCCGCCTTGCTTGTCCCTCACAAACAGGAGCGTGATGACCGGGGACCTGGGTTTGGGGCGCCCCACTTGAGACAGCTGGACCTGGCGGTTGATCAGGCCAAGATAGCGCGGGCGGTCGAAACTGATGGCCCTGACACGGTCGAGGAAGGCGGTGAAGGTGACGGTGTTGCGGCCCGGGGGAGGGGGAGGGTAGGCACCCGGCAGCACGGCCTCGCCAAAGTTCCCGGCGTTCTGAAGAAGCTCGCGACGAGCGGTGGCAGCCTTGGCACCTTCGGTTGCCAGCCTGCCGGCTCCGGCGGCGTCAAGGCCGAGCCATGAAGCGAGGAAAGCAGAGTCCGATCCTGGGCGGGGTCGTGGGGTGGGGAGGGAGACGAGGTGGCAGGGCGGCGTCAGCAGGGGCTGGGAGGCCCTGACCAATAGGGTTGTTGTAGAGTTTGGGGTGTGGGGTTTTGAGTTAAAGGTTTACGAGGTCAAGGTTTACTATGTTGACAAGCAGAGTCCTGCTGCTGGCAGGGGTTGGCAGCTGCGAGGGCAAGGAAATGGGGCAAGGTAAGGAGCAATGGGTGGCAGGGAGCCACCAAGGGTGGGGTAGCCAGCAGGAAGCTGTGCGGATGCTTACATGTAATCAGGGTAAATCACAGCGCCCAATTGGGAGGGCAGGCAAGGGTGGGGCATGCTATGAATGCGCTAGTGCTCGTGGTGCCAGTCGGTCGTTGAAATAGAGATGGGGCCGGGCGGGGCAGGCGGGGACGTGGTGGGCGGGCATATTGGCGTTAGCACTTCTCCCTGGGCTAGGCAGGCTGGTGCGAGGGTGACAGTTTGGTCAAGGCAGAGCCATAAGCTGCAGGCAGGCAGGCCGGGTGGGCCACACTTGGTGGGGACCTCTATATGGGAATGTGATGGGCATGAGCTTGCCCGCCGGCACAGTATCGCCCAGCTGCTAGCCGCCTTGCAAGTCACCGGTGCTGGGATGCTGCTGCGCGTACCGGCGCTCACTACCCGCCATACAGGCACCGACTCCCAGCCCCATCAGGGCTGGCGCAAGAGCCTGTCCCCTCAAACGGGCCACCAAACCCTAGTCGACACCTTGAGGAGAGCAGCAAAGAGGCAGCCACTAAGCGCCTTCCCATACCAGGCCCTACCTGCAAGGGTAGCCGGCGTGGCGTCGAGAGCGGCGGAGCAGCTGCAGGGGGAGTGGGGGTCGGGGTAGGGGTCGTCAGGCCGATCTATTGGCCAGCACCGCTCATCAACGGCGCCCTGTGCTCCTTCGGAGGCTCACCTGACCGCCAACAGGGCGACGAGGGCCAGAAGTAGGGTGTCCTTGAGAGCGACCCGCATGTCTGCCAGGATGGTCGAGCAGCCGCGCAACAAGCGCCCCCCCGCGTAGACCAAAGGTGGTATGTGTTTTTGGGTCGAATTCAGGGTGACAACGGCAGCGGAGGTAAGTACTGAAGTGAAACAGCATGGGCGGTGGTCAGGCAGCGCCACCTGTCCTCCGGTGAGGCCGCGGGGCGCGGCTTCCAGCCATGAGCGGTCGAAATGGCCACACAGGTGTGCAGATGTCAGTTGAAGGGCGGCCGCCAACTGCATGTCGCCTACAAAGGCTGCCAGGCATGGTGCCGCCACCGGTGACCGTCCCTCCTGCCGTCCTGGAGCACTTGCCGCAAGGTGCTGTGGCCCTGGCCTGCCTGGCCTTCCAGCAATGAAGTGACATGGATGTGGGAACTTTGCAGATTGTTGGGGTGTGGCTTGGACTCGCGGTTTTCAAACGACAAAGCCAAAGGTCAGTCGGCTGGCCAGCAACATTTTTGAACTGCGGGTGTTCTCAGGCGGCAGCCAATTGGGTATCTTCCCCTTGTCTTGCTTGTCTACTTGCAACAATTGCAGATCGCTCTCCCCAGTGTGAAGCGGCCCCCCACCCCCAACTCCTCTTGCTGAATGTACGTTTGCTTCATCCGGCACCCTCTCCCCCACCGCTTTCCATGAGACCACTGCCGGCTCCCCTTGGACTTGAAATTCAACTGGTCGATTGCCTAGCGCTTGCCATCATAACTGCCACCGCTGTATCATGGCACAGCCGGCATGAACGAGCCAATCGGCCACAGCCAATCAATGCTGGATTGGGGAGAGCCCGGCCGGGCTGTGTGGACAGGGCCGCAGCAGGACAGTCGTGGGTTGGCCAGGGTGTTTTGACATCTGCTGGAAGCGCTGCCCGCCAGCAGCGCGATTTGTAGCACAGCCCAGACGCCAGGCAGAGGGCAGTGGCACAGCCGTGCCATGCAGTGTACCATGCCACTGGTGAGATACTGTCGACACCATAGCAGCTGCTCGCTGGCGGGGAGCTTGCGCCAGGCAGTGGCAACTAACAAGCACCCACCTGCCTCTGCCCGCCCTGCGTGCCATCGCCATCGACATGGGATGCCGGTGTAGCTGTGCACAAAGCACGCTTGACAGTTTAGTGCAAGTGCGCAACGATTGCACAGTCTAGTGCCAGTGTCAGCTCCGCAAGGCTGCGCGGCTGCGCCGTCGCGAATCAACACGGCATTCCAGCCAGGATTTCAATGGCCGGCAGCAGAGCCACACCCCTGGAGCGTCGCCATGAGTCAGAGCGGGCCCGCCCGCGGACGAAGCCGGCGTATTACGCTTGTGACGCACCGCACGCGGCAAAACTAACGCTGTTGTAGGAACCAGATGCCCAGACTATGCTGCGGAGCCCCGGGATGGCATAGCCCATGCGGCGGCGCAGGTGGCGGCACCGCTGTGACATCCACTCAGCATCCACTTGCTGTGCCAGTTGCAACGCACGTCTGCGGTTTGGGGTGGTGTGGCTGCTCAAACTCGTCCTATCGCAGCACCACCGAGCTGACACGAATGTCAGTCGACACAGTCAATAACGCCAAGTTAGTTACGCCAAGCTGCAAGGTGGGGCGGCCTACCGATGCTGCAGTACAAAACTAATGTGCGCAACCTAGCAGGCCTGTCCGCCTTGCTGTGGTGGGTCAAGGTGAGGGTCAGGGGGGCGTAAGGGCGGCGGTGGAGGGGGCCAGGCCGCTGAAAAGGGAGAAGACGCGGCAGCGGCGGTGAGGGGCGGGGAGGATGGCAGGGAGATTAGAGGGGAGATGGGGGTGCCCCACGTGGGGCAAGGAAGAAGGCGCTGTGAAGGCACTAGGTTGGTAAGGGCTGCCGGCTGCCGGCTGTATGCCAGTGGCAGGCAGCGATGCAGGGGGAGGAGAGGGTGGTGGGTGGGGGGCGGAAGGTCTGGGGGCGCCGAAGGCCATGTCCCGCATAGATGAGGGGATGGGAGGGTACGCCCACCCTGGGGGTCCCTCAGCTGGGGGGTGATGAGGCCCTGATGGTACCCCTCAAAGTTTGGGCGGGGCCATTTCCAAGTTCTTGCGGGTGGGGCTGGGGCCGCGACAGGGCTGGGTGTTGGCAGGGTCCAGCGAGGGCTGGGAGGGGGTGGGGAGGTACACAGAGGACAAGGCTGGGCGGGGCAAGTGGGGAGAGTCACGGCTCCTTGTCATCCGAGAACAGGGCTGGGCGACTTGAAATGGCTATCAGACAAGCAAAGTTGCTTGCTTGCCGGCAAATCCCCGGATGCTATGCAACGCCCATGGTGTGGCGAGAGCTGCAGAGGCCTCTGGAGGGTCCTGGCTGCCACAAGGCCTTGCGTGCCTGCCCCAAGGGCGGGTGGCGCGCCACCTACAGCTCCCCTCGGTGACCCCCAGCAACCCACTGGCGTGCAGCCAGGGGACGGGCACGGCTGCACCTCGTTGACATCGTTGCCGCATGTGAGACGTCTGTATGCTTGGCCTTTCAGCTCACAAAGAGATGAACAACTTGTTCATACATGTTAACAAGCAGGGCTTCAATGAGGTGACACTCATGCTAAGTAAGCATCGTTTGGCAGTAAGCACAAGCACCTGCGAGGCAGATGCAGCCGCTCGTGTCACGGCTAGGCCCATAAAACAAAGTGCGCCACGGCGCGAGTGCCGCGCTACTTTGCCCGGGCCGGCTGGTCTGTGTGCTGCCCCTTCTTCTTCCCTCCGCATAACACCTTGAGCAGGCGCTTGTACCGGCGTGCGTCGTTCAAGCACAGCGGGCTCAGCAGGTCGGCAACCGCTGCCTCTTGCGCCTCCACCTTCCAACGGCGCCAGGGAGCGCTTTCGGGTGCCCCTTGGAGGGCGGCCCCACGCAGCCAGGCACCAAACCTGCAGGGCGGGGCGGCAGGGTGATGGGAGGATTGGAGCCTCAGCGGGCTGCGCCTGACGCTGTGGCCTGAACACATCACATCGATCTGGATGCAGAGCACTGCACTTAGCAGCGCACAAGCACACCCTGCCTCATGCTGTCGACAGTTTGCCACGACAGGGCGCCGTGTGTGGATGTGACGCACGCCTGGCTCCCCCTGGCCGCCTCTCATGCACGCCCCCTGGCCTCCTCCCATGCACGCCCCGTGGCCTCCTCCCACGCACGCCCCCTGGCTTCTCCCATGCACGCCCCCTGGCTTCCTCCCATGCACGCCCCTGGCCTCCTCCCATGCACACCTGGCATCGCATGCTTGCCAGGTGCGGTGCTGCGCATCGGCAATGTGCACCATCATGTAGGGTGGCATGCTGCCGGCAGCCGACCGCAGCAGGCCCAGCATGACCGCAGCACCAAGCCCGCCACCGTCCAGCCGCTGCTGCAGGTGGCGCACCGCAGCTGCTGTGCCTGCTGTGCCTCCTGCTGTGCCCGCTGAGCCGCCAGGCACAGCACTGGCTTGGCTGCCGGCCTGGTTGCCCACCCCCGAGCCGCTGCCGCGCTTGTGCGGCCGCTGGCAACCGATGCAGAGCAGCGCTTCCGTGAATGGCAGCACCTGCTCACACACCTCTCGGTGGTACGAGTGCATGCTGTGCTGTGCTGTGGTCAGAAGCGCGTCCAGCGTGGCAGCATCTGCTGCCACCGCAGGCAGCTGCTCCAGGCAGGCCTGCCCTAGAAGCAAGATGGCGGGCTGCCAGTCAGGGTCGCTGGCGTGCTGCCCAGCTGCCACCTGTATGCTGCGCCCAACAGCCGCCGGCAGGTGGGCCAGGCTGGCGCTGCCGCTGTAACTGCTGCTGCTGCCGCTGTAACTGCTGCTGCTGCCGCTGTCGCTATGCATGCCGTGCACAAGGTGTGCCAAAGTGAGAAGCACCGAGGGGTGCCGTGGGGTGTCCAGCAAGGGATGCAGCAGCTGGAGCCCCATGCCGGCCGCCGGAGTTGCCGCCACAGCAGACGCCACGCGGCACACGGCCTGGAGCAGGAGAAAGTGATGCTGCTCGAGGGGATGCTGGCGGCTGGGCAGGTGCCCTGCATGTGCCTGCTGCACCCGCTGCGTCTGCTGTGCCTGCTGTGCCTGCTGTTCCCCTGCTGCTGCTGCTGCTGCTGCTGCTGCTGCTGCTGCTGCGCTGGCTGCCTGCTGCAGCACGCTGCCCACATGGCCCAGCAGGCTCGGCAGCTGCCCCTGCATGCTGGCACCGCCCCCCGTGCCCGCCACCGCCTCCAAAGCCACCGCTATTGTCTCAATCTGCACAGCGGCCTGCTCCAGCTCCTGCTGCTGCACCGCGCTGCTGCCCGATGCCTGTGCCGCAGCGGACAGTGCCACCTCAGCAGCTCCCGCCGGCTGACTCAGCAGCTGCTGCAGCAATTGCGCGCTGCCGGACACGCTGCCATGGATCGAGGGTGTGGCGTTGGCGGCGGGATGGGCTGCTGCTGTGCCTGCTGTGCCTGCTGCTGCTGCTGCTGCCAGGTGGCAGACGGAGACCAGCAAGAACTGAGCTGTCGACAGGTCATCCCCGTGCTGTGCACGCTGCCGCATGCCGCCTGAAGCCGCAAAGCAGCGGCACAGGGCATCCCCCCAGCCGGGGTGGTGGGCCACCAGTGCCACTGACAGCTGGCGGCTGCCAGTCAGGCGGAAGCAACACGTGGCCGCATTCCTGCCCAGCTTCTCGTCACCCTGCTGCTGCACCAGGTGCAGCAGAAGCTCAAGCGCAGCTGCTACAGCTGACCCCTCTGCCTGCCGCTGCTGCTGCTGCTGCCGCTGCTGCTGCCGCTGCTGCTGCTGCTGCTGCTGCTGCGGCGGCGGCGGCGGCGGCCGCTGCTGCTGCTCCTCCTCCCAAGCCAGCAGCAGGGGCAGCTGATCTGCCATGCCTCCCAGCAGGGTGAGTGCCGTGCCTGCCAGCTTGGGCGGGGCGCCGGGGCAAAGCGCCGGCACCACCATCTCTACCGCCCGCAGCACCTCGCCTGCTGCCTCGCTGACAGGCTGCTGTGCCCGCTGCCGCCCCCAGACCAGGTTCAAGGAAAAGAGGCAGCACTCGAGGTGCTCCCACTGCATCCCGGCTGCCCCGGCCACCTGCCACCCCGCTCGTGCCTCGCTGGCGAGCTGCAGCAGCTGCTGCCGCGTGGCCTGTGGGCCCACGCAGTCCGCTGCCACCCTGAAAGTGTCGGAGACCTCGCGCCGCACCTGGCGGCGTATGGCATGCAGCAGATGGGAAGCATGTGGGTGGGACACGTAAGTGGGTGAGGCAGAGCACCCGTGCAGGAGCCGGGGTTGCCATGGCAGGCCAGGTCAGCAGGGCAACGCAGCGTGGGCACCAGCCTGTCGTGCACACAGGCCAGTAGGGCGGGCAGCGTGCTGGGGCCTCCAGAGGTAGGCATGTTTGGATGACTGTTCATTCAGCAGCACAGAGTTGTGTTGAGAAAGCCATGTATGCAAAGGGTTTAGGGTTTAGGGTTTAAGGGGTTTGGGGTTTTAACCCTAAACCCAGAACCCACCTCAATCCTATCAGTTACACCCGCACTCATTCATTCATTCAGTCAGCTCCCACAGGCGTGGCTCACCTGGTGCACAGCGGCTGGCAGGTCCCTAGCGTCAGCCGTGGCACACTCTGGCGAAAGGCCGGCGGGCAGGGTCATGCGCTGCAGCAGCGCGCCGCACAGCCTGCCCAGCAACTCCTGCCGTTGCTGCGGGGTGCACACGCCCAGGCAGCAGCTGCCCCCCTGCTGCGCCTGCTGCTTCTCCTGCTGCTGCGCCTGCTGCGCCTGCTGCGCCTGCTGTTCGGCTGCCTGCTGCTCGCTCCACCTCTCCAGCTGCTCGTCAAAGTGCGCCAGCCCTGCCAGAGTGACATCAAACAGGGGATGCTGCAGCGCTGCCAGGGCCACCTCTGCCGCCAGTTGTACCGCCTGGGCTGCCGCCATGTGTACCGCCTGAGCTGTCGCAGAGGCGCTGCCGCCCGCGCTCAGGCTCGGCCAGCCGTCGGCAGCGCGTGCTGCGGCGCCCAGCACTGTCAGCGCAGCACACAGCTGCTGCCCCTGCTGCTGCCCCTGCTGCTGCCCCAGCTGCTGGCCCACTGCCTGCTGCAGCTCCGCTGCAAAAGCAGGGAGTTGCCCCAGCAGGAGGTTTAGCACCTGGCACTGCCGCTGCATGTGTGCACCGCTTCCGCCGCTGCCGCCGCTGCCGCCGCTGCCAGCATCTGCACCACCACCGCCGGCGCTGCAGCAGGTGTAGAGCGCTGCCACTGCTTCTGCTGCCGCACTGCCCAGCGTGGGATGCAGCGCAGCGTGGTGCAGCTGCTGCCACAGCGCCGCCTGCCCCTCAACGCCGGCCGGCGGCGCACCCAGGGCGCACCCTGCCAGAAGCAGCTGCATTGCAGCCTCCTGCACAGCGGCCGAGCTGCTGCTGGCACTGCTGCTGCCGCTGCTGCTGCTGCCGCTGCCGCTGCCATCTGCACCACTTCCACCTCCCGTCAATGCCTGCTGCACAGCTGCCAGTGGCTGCGGGGCGGCCAGCAGAGCTGTCTGGAGCGCCTCCCGCCGCTGTGGGTGCATTCCCACATCTCGTGAGCAGACGGCTTCTGCCAGCGCGGTCAGCAGGCGGAGCAGCGCCAGCTGCTGCTGCTCGCCTGGCACGCTGCCGGCCTGCTGAAGCGCCGACTGCACCAGGCCCAGCACTGCTGGCAGCACCTCCTCTGCTGGCCAGCTGGGCGTGCGTGCTGCCAAGGTGGCCAGCGTGGCCGCCAGCTGGTTGCCTGTGTGCCAGCAGCCTACGGCGGCCGACACGGCTAGCTGTTGTGCCAGTAGCTGCGCCAGCTGGGGTGCTGCCCCAGGGTCCGTCATGCTCTTGCTACGCTGGCACAGCGGGCGCAGCGAGCTGGCTGCCAGGTATCGCTCGTGCGGCGAGGCGCCGGGCGCAGCCAGCAGCGCCGTTAGCGCCTGCCATGCGTCCTCCCGCCCCACAAAGCCGCGCAGCCAGACGTCGGCAGCGTGCCGTTCCTCACTGCACGGTGGTGCAGACAACAAGTTGTTGATTATTTCCAGTACACACGGGAGGGACAGAGACTTGTTGCCGCGGTGCGCTAGCTGGCGGCGGCGGCGGCGGCGGCGGCGGCGGCGGCGGCATGCGGCGGCATGCATCGTGGTCGCCGCATGCATCGTGGTCAGGCTTACCTAGACTCCGCTGCATACAGGGCGTGCACGGCAGCTCGTAGGTGCTCGTCCATGTTGCAGCTGCAGCACAGCGATTACAAGTTCATTCGACACATGGCCGCACACGGCCAAACTGCGCAGTACAGCGGCGTTGATGATTTCGAATAGAGCATGCGTGCGTGCTGATGGTCCCATTTGCAAGCTGTCCGCCACATCAGCACTCGGTCTCCCTGCTTCTCGCTCCGTAGCAGGCGCAACAGTGTATTTACAGTCACCAGCGAGACCGACTGGCGCGCCCTGCAGCAAGTCTCAGGAGCACTCTCGAGAGCGCAGCAGCAGGGCCCTTTCTGAACTCGGAAACGTGAACATCTGAGCCGGGTCGCCGCCCATGGCGCGCGACAAACGGCGGGAGGACGGCGCGGGACCTAGCTGCGTGAGTGCTCTAGGAAGCGCCGATCAGGGTCGCTGAGGCGGAGACAAGGGCGCTGGCGAGTCCCGAAGAATGCTTGGCCGCCGTTGCCTGCGGGTGCTGCCGCCGCCGCCGCCGCCGCCGCCGCCGCTTGCCGCTTGCCGCTTACGCCTGGCCCCGCTTGCTGGACTGCAGGAGTACGAGGTGGGCGCCCGTGTGTCCTGCAAAGCCACCTTTGACAACCAGTACCGTGAGTGCCTTTCTGCACGCTCCGCTCCTGCTCCCACTCACTGCCAGTGTTGCCATCCTGCTGCGGCCCGTTGCCACTCCCGCTGCCTGTGCTCTGCTGTCGCCGCAGCCAGCCCACACTTGCTTTTGTTTGGCTCACGTCCGCTGCTGTGAGTTGCCTGTAGATGCGGCTGATGTGATTGAGCGCAAGTCAGACGCCAAGTCGGGCAAGTGGCGCTACTATGTGCACTACCTCGAGTGTGAGTCGGGCGGGAGCGGGGCGGGTCGTGTGGCGAGCGGTTCTCAGCAATCAGTCAGTCACATTTCATGTCCAGGGGGGGAACCAGCAAAGGTCTCATGGGACAGCAGTGTCTACTTGGCCCCACCAAAACCGAAAGTAACAGCATTGTGGGCTGCCGCAGAAGAGCCGAATGCAACAGCAGTGTCGGCTGCCGCAGCACAGCCGAATGCCACAGCAGTGCAAAGAGCATGGGGAGCTGCACTATGCTCGGCCTCGCTGCTTGCTCGCTCATACGCTGGCAGCACGGCGGCGGCGGCCAACCAGCAGCCACACTTCTGACACCCCTGTCGCCATGCACCCGCACCCCTGGCCTGACATCAGCACCCTCCTTTCCTCCCCCTCTGCACCTCACATCCCGCCCCGCAGCTGACAAGCGGCTGGACGAGTGGGTGGGGCAGGAGCGGGTGGGCAGCATCTCAAAAGTCCGCTCAGCTGATGCCCTGCACAGGGTGGCCTCTGGGGGCGCCTCCATGGACCTTCCAGGGGTGGGCGGCGATCAGAAGATGACCCGCCGGCTGAAGCGGCAATACACAGAGATACTGCATGTGCCGGCGGCCCTGGAGGAGCTGCCGCCCATTGACCAGGTGGGTGCTGGCTGGGGACAGCTGTGCGCAAGCACCCCTTGTGAGAGGGGCCTGCAACTTCTTGGCAGCTTCCGCCCATTGACCAGGTGGGTGCTGGCTGGTTGCTGCTGCACGCAAACACCCCATGTTGGAGGGGCCTTCAAGTTGCCAGCTGCCGCCCATTGACCAGGTGGGTGCTGGCTGGTCTAGTCTTTACGGCTGCACGCAAGCAGCCCGTGTTCGAGGGGCCTTTCTCCATCAAGGGCCTTCCACTTCGTTGTGTGGAATGACACGGTTTGTTCCAGCAGAGCGGTTGCATCAAGCATGCAACCTTCATCCAGCTTATCCAGCTTGGCGGTGCTGGCTGTGGCGGCAGCAGGGGGTGCTGCAGCTGAGAGGACGGCGGCTGCGGTGGCTGGGCTGGTATGGTGGTAGCAATGGTTGTGTGGAGAGGCAGGTGCCACGCTGGTGCGATGTAGGTTGCGAGAAAGCCCATGTTCGGGGTGTAGGCTGTGGGAGGGCCATGTGGGATCTGTCACTGACTGACACTGGCACCGTCATGCCCTGTGCTGAACCCTTGCATCCCTGCTGAGCCGTGCTGTGGTTGCCTGTGCCACGCCTGGCATGCTGCAGCACCTTGAGAAGGAGCACCAGGAGAAGACAAAGGTGAAGAACATTCAGTCGGTGGAGCTGGGGCGGCACGAAATGGACACTTGGTGAGGCATGGGGGGGGCACCCACGTGTGTGTGTGTGTTTTTAACAGCGCCGCAGCGGCATGTCGTATGTGCTGCAGATTCGCCGACGCGAAGCTCAGAGAGGCAGCTGGTGGCGGGCCGTGAAATCCTCGTGTTAAAGGCGTGGGTGGATGGCATGGCGGGCAGATGCTCGAAGATTGGGGCGCCTTCACAGCGTGGGGAGAGGGGGAGGGCAAAGCAGTAGTGAGGGTCTGCACACGTGCTGCGTCGTAGTGTGAGATCTGCCCTGCAACACACCGCAACTGCTGCTGCCGCCGTTGCTGCTGCTGCTGGTCTTCCTGTTGTTGGCACATCACTCCCGACCTGCACCCGGTTACATCATACTTGCTGCACCCATCCATACGTCGCAGGTACTACTCGCCCTACCCCGAGCCCCACGCCAGCTGCCACAAGCTGTACATCTGCGAGTACACGCTTAAGGTGCGCCTGCTGTGCCCTGCTGTGCTGTGCTGCGGTGCGCCATGCCCTGCGTTGCTGCCACAAGCTGCACATGGTGCGAGTCCACGCTCAAGGTGCGCTGGGCTGTGCCGTGCTACGCCCTCTGCTCCATGCACACATCCAGAACGTTTGCACTACCTTTGCAAAGAAGACGCTGCTGCGGCACCTGGTCAAGTGCGTGCTGCTTCACCCCTTCGCTCGCTCCACCCAACTCCCATAATCCCATGCAACTCCACCCGACTCCCATAATCCTGTGCAACTCCACCCGACTCCCATAATCCCATGCAACTCCACCCGACTCCCATAATCCCGTGCAACTCCACCCGACTCCCATATCCCTATGCAACTCCACCCTCGAATGCTGTCTGCTGCTGCAGTACTTCCGCAAGAAGAAGACGCTGCTGCGGCACCTGGCCAAGTGCACGCTGCGGCACCCGCCAGGGGACGAAATCTACCGCTCGCCGCCCGCGCCCGCCAACGACCCCTCATACGCCGGCGGCGCAGTGACCAACCCGCCCATCAGGTGTGTGTGGTGCATGGGCATGTCACGGGTGGTGGGCAGGGGGGTGGGGGCAGGGGCGGGAATATGCAGCGTGGCATGCGACCAGTAAGATTACTGCTGCTGCACAAAAGGTAGGGTGTTCCGGCTCGTGCGTGTGAGAGAAAGAAAGAGCCAGCCTCGCCTCGCTCGCATCGTCTCGCTCGCTTCGCCTCCCCCTGCTGTGCCCGCCCTGCAGCATGTTCATGAGGTGGATGGCAAGAAGAGCATGGCGCACTGCCAGAACGTGTGTCTGCCCATCTTCCCTCCCCCTGCTGTGCCTGCCCATCTTCCCTCATGTGCCTCCTCACCTTCCCTCCCCCCTGCTGTGCCCGCCCCGCAGCATGTTTGAGGTGGACGGCAAGAAGAGCAAGGTGTACTGCCAGAACCTGTGCCTGCTGTCCAAGCTGTTCCTGGACCACAAGACGCTCTACTATGACGTGGACCCCTTCCTCTTCTACGTGCTGTGCGAAAAGGACGCCCAGGGGTGAGGCGGAATCTGGAGTGAGCCAGCCCTGAGTGGGGGCAGCTCTGCAGGAGTCGGGGTCAAGAGCGCGGGGTGCTGGCACCTGCCTGTGCTACTTGATGTGCGGTAAGGACGCTCGGGGGCGAGGCGGGCGTTGAGTGAGGCAGCCATGCAGGGTGGGGCCTTGGAAGGTGGTGGTGCCGAGACGAATACCTGCGAGAAGGACAGCTGCTGTAGCCCACTGTTTCTTCATCCCTGTTGCAGCTGCCACGATTGAGGCCAAAAGAACTTTGCTGGGCCGAGAGCAACATTCAGGCCTGCATCCTCATGCACTCACCCCTCCCCCACACCTTCATGCATGCATTCATCCACTGTGCAGCGCTGCAGCAACAGTCACAACAGTGTGCCGCAGATGCGGGGCCCCAACCTGCTCATACCCCCTGAAAGAGGGTGCAGCATCAGGACGAACTGAAACCTGTGAACCTTCCACTATGCCCACCCCTTTCCCTGCTTCCTCCCGCAGCTACCACATTGTGGGGTACTTCAGCAAGGAAAAGCACTCTGCCGAGGGCAACACATCCCGACGTGCACCCTCACTCACCCTTGCCCCACTTCCATGCCTTTTACTGCTTCTTCCTCCTGCAGCTACCACGTCGTGGGGTACTTCAGCAAGGAGAAGCACTCTGCCGAGGGCAACAACCTGGCCTGCATCCTGACGCTGCCGCCCTACCAGCGCAAGGGCTACGGCCGCTTCCTCATCGCCTTCTCTTACGAGCTCAGCAAGAAGGAGGGGCGGGTGGGCAGCCCCGAGCGGCCGCTGTCAGACCTGGGCGCGGTGAGTGGGGCCTGGATTTGGTAGGGGTTGGATAAGGTTGGGGTGGCCGGAGAGTGGCTAAGGGGCAGCTCAGCAAACGAAGAACGAGGTGCAGGTGGGCAGCCCCAAGGCCCCGAGGCCGCTGTCAGACCGGGGCTGTGTGGGGCGATGTGGGCGGGTGAGGTTCTTTAAGCAAGGTGTCGTATCGGTCCTACTGGACGTGCGACCTGCACAGAGTGCTCTTTCTCTTGCCTAACACATACGCTGAACACATACCAACCTCAAGCTCTACTCTCCCGTCTTGTGCAGGCGTCGTACCGTTCCTACCGGACGCGCGACCTGCACAGAGTGCTCTCTCTCTGTATTCCTCTGTCTGACCAACTGTAACTGCCCCAACTCATTGCCCCAACCACCCACCCATTGCGTGCATGTGTCGTACCGCTCCTACTACTGGACGCGCGACCCGCCACAAAGTGCTCTCTCTCTCTCTCCCTCTCTCTCTCTCTCTCTCTCTCTCTCCCTCCCCCTCTTTTTGCCCNNNNCCCACCCACCCACATTGTGGCACACACACACACACACATTGCGTGCAGGTTTTGTACCGCTCCTACCGGACGCGTGCACAGAGTGCTCTTTTATTTGCCTAAAACATACAGATCTCATGTTCCCCCTTTTTTCTTGTGTGCAGGTGTCGTACCGCTCCTATTGGACGCGCGAGATCCTGGAGGTGCTGCGGGAACACAAGGCAAGCCTGAGCATCAAGGACATCAGCGAGAGGACGGCGATACGCACAGGTGGGGCGTGAGGCGGGACAGGGTTGGTAGGGTGGTCGAGACGCGAGGAGGGGAGTGGGTGCGGAGCCTCCGGGACTGCCTGGCCCTGCTTGCCATCCCCCTGTGGGACGCCCCACTGCTCGGGCTCCTTTCCTCTTCTCGCCCCTCGCCTGCCCTGCTCTCGCCCCCTGTGCGATCAACACACCCGCCCAACCCCTGCTGCCTGCCTGCGCCCGCTGCAGGCAACGTGGTAGAGCCTGAGCCAAAGCCAGCACATGCACTGACAGCCACACACTCTCACACCTCCGCCCCTCCCCTCACCCTCCTGCCTGACTGCCGTGCAGACTACGTGGCGAAAGGCACTGGGAAGCCCGGCCTGAGCCAAGCCTTGCACAGACAGCCACGCACACTTGCACCATCGCCCCTCCCTCCACCCCCCAGCCCGCCTGCGCCCCCTGCTGCAGACGACCTGGTGAAAGAGAGCCTGGCCAAGCCTTGCACAGACAGCCACGCACACTCACACACTCATTCACACAACCACCCTCCTGCCCGCATGCGCACCCCTGCTGCAGACGACCTGGTGAAAGAGAGCCTGGCCAAGCCTTGCACAGACAGCCACGCACATCACTTAAACAACCACCCTCCTGCCCGCCTGCCCCTCTTCTGCTGCAGACGACCTGGTGAAAGAGAGCCTGATGCAATCCTTGCACAGACAGCCACGCACACTCACTCACTCACACAACCACCCTCCTGCCGGCCTGCCCCTCTTCTGGTGCAGACGACCTGGTGAAAGAGAGCCTGGCCAAGCCTTGCACAGACAGCCACGCACAATCACACACTCACTCACACAATCGCCCTCCTTCCCGCCTGCCCCTCCCCTGTAAAATTCCTATAAAACTCCTATATGAAAATGCAGATGATGTTGTGAAGACGCTGGAGAGCCTGAGCCTGATCAAGTATTGGAAGGGGGACCACATCATTTCGGTCACCCACAAAATCGTGGAGGAGCACCTCAAGTGAGGGCGGGGGCGGGGGCAGGGGCTGGGGATGGTGTGCTTGGGTGGACAGGGCAGGGCAAACCAAGAGAGGGGGAGGGAGGGTTGGTGTGAGGGATGAGCTAGGGAAGGGGGGGCACATCATTTCGGTGACCTCAAAGTGAGGCGGGGGCAGGGTGCAGGTACTGGGGCGAGTGAGGCGAGGGTGGGCGGAGCAGGCCAGCAGAATAAAGGAGCGGGGGAGGGTTGATGCGAGGGGTTGTGCTTGGGAAGGGGAATCACATTGATCATTTCCGTCGCCCGATAGGATTTAGGGGTTTTAGGGTTTAAAACCCGAAATCGTGAAGGAGCACTTGACCTCAAGAGAGGCTGGGAATGGGGAGTGGGAGAGGGTAGCTGGCCCGCAGGCCAGTAGCTACCCACTGCTGCGCCCCATGCTTCCCGCCCTGGCCCCCCTCCTGCCCACTTGCGCGCTCGGCTCTGAGCCGCCCCATCGGCATGCCCATACAGCCAGCCCGTCACTGTGTTGACATCACCACTCGCTTCCCCCTGCAGGATGATTGCGGCCCAGAAGAACACTAACAGATGCTGACACATCCACCTGACCTACCCCTACAACACTCCTGAACGACTAAACACCAACAACTATTCATTGACTGCAGGACGACTGCGGCCCAGAAGAACCTCCACATCCCCCTCCATCAACGTGCTGCCCAGTTGCAGATCCTCAAACCCTAAACCCTAACAACCCTAACACCCCATGCAGGACGATTGCGGCCCAGAAGCACATTGACAGGTGTTTTTTACACATCCACCTTACCTTCCCCTACAACACTCCGAATCGACCGAAAACCACAAAACACTCGCTTCCCCCTGCAGGACGATTGCGGCCCAGAAGAACATTGACATCGACCTGACCCGCCTGCACTGGACGCCCTACCGGCAGGAGCCGCCCAAAAAGTGAGCCCCTGGCTGAGCCCCGCCCCAAAGCGAGACATACTATAGGTACCCTCACACAGCGGGGGCTGCAGGCAGGCTGTAGGCGCTGTCACACAGCAGGCCGGAGCCGCCCAAGAAAAGCAAACCCCGGGGGGAGGCATGCCGGGGAACAGGCTGTAGGCAGGCTGAAGGCCCCGCCGTGATGCCGGCGCTGGCATGCTCACACGTGTGTGCACGGCGCAGGAGGGCTGTCACCCGCCAGCTTGTCTTGTCATCCAAGACGCCACAAAACGCCACGTGCACGCAACACCATCTCTTGACTTCAGCATCGGGGGACCCGGCCGAGGTGGGCGGTGGTGCCGCTTGTTCAGGGCGCTGGCAGCTGCTCTCCACGTCCCGTCCCCTGGCCCTGTCGCGGCCCAGCCCAACCCATCTTTGTCACGTAGCCCCTCACCCGGCCATGGCCCCTCCACGGCTCGTCCTCCTCTCCTGCCGTTCCAGCTCAGCGCAGCAGCCCTTCCTACTTCCCCTGCACCCCCCCGCCATCCCAGTTTTTAGCTCGCGTGCCTCGTGCCCCTTTCATGGGCCTCCACTCTTTCTTGCCTCTCCTTTCGTTCCCCTGACCTGCTGACCTGCTCTTGACCCCTGTCGACCGCTTTGACCGACCCTTTTGCACCGACTGACGCGACGCCCCCACAACCCAACACCAATAACCTCCCCCTTGTTTGCTCGACTGGCAACCCGACCCGCACCCAAGCACCTGCCTTTTTCATGTACCATTCCTTTCAGTCCCAGAGCCTCTCTATCCTGTGCCTTGCATGCCTCTGCGTGCTGTAAACAATGATCAATGTACAGTGCCTGAAAACGAAGCAGAGTTTTTGGAATGAAAGCGGGGATGGAGGGGAGGAGAACAGAGGGACAGCAGAGGAAACAGGTGACGAGCATGGTGGGGGGTAGAAGGAAAGCGTGGAAGCAAGCACCGATGATCATAGGCCCTTGCTGCTGCTCCACCCGAGCAAGGTTGGGTGAACAGCAGGCCACACGCCAGCATTCGCCCCCTTTGAGAAGGCGCCAGACGCTCTGTTCAAAGGTTCAAGAACCCGCCTCGCCGTTGTTAGAAGCTGTCCTTTCAGGGCTGTCTTCACAACAGCAGGCGCCACCATTGCCCGCTCCGAAAAGGCGCCAGAGGCCGGCCCTCTTCAGAGGTCCTCCTCGATAAACTTCAGGATGGGCTTGTGGATTGCATCGGGGTAGTCCTCCTGCAGGGCGGGCGGTAAAAAGACGAAAAATGGCGGTAAAAACGACGGAAAAAAGACGGTAAGAAACAGGAAAAACAAAAAAGGGAAAAGATCACATTGATAAAAGAAACTCAAAGCTTTGCTTTGAAACTGATCTCAATGATTCCTAAACTCGAGTGAGGAGCTTTGCTTTGAAACTTATTTTCATGATTCCTAAACTCGAGTGAGGCGGGTCAAGATGGCGTGACGACCAAGAAACGAACGCATGTCGGGTGGCATCCTGCCGGCCAACCAATGTCTGCCCAAATCGGCACCAGCTGCTCTGCCTGCATCCATCGTTATGCCCTGCGCACTGCCGTGCCCTGCACACAGCAACCGCTGCGCGGTATGCCCGCCCAACCGGCATGCATGGTAGCTAGTTGTTGGGTGCCCATGCCTTCGCTTCCTGCCACTGTTCGTTTCCTCAACCACTTGCCTCCGGCTGTAATCTTCTCCCGAATCTTCCCCGCCCAACCGGCCTGCCATCCACACACCCGCCCTCCCCCCTACCTGCGGCATGTGCCCCAGCTTGGCCTCATATCCGGTCGCCAGCTGCGCTCGGGAAGGCGAGGGGAGGGGATTTAGGTGAGTATCTGGGTCTAAGGGCAGGGAAAGGGCTTGGGGTGTAGAATCTTGGAAGGCGAGGCGAGGCGAGGCGAGGGGAGGGGAGGCAGCAACAGTGGGACATGCAAGGGCGGGACACGCGACTACATATGCTGCGACTGATTGCAGCAGCACTCGGTGCATGATGGCTTGCACATCAAAACCAGACAAGGCACTGATCTAGCAGGACCTCATTCTTGCCCTGTGACTCCATTGCAAGCCAAGTTCGGCGGTCAGTCATCCCGTCTGGACCGATCACGCACACAAGACGCACGCCGACGGGGTGGGGAACACACACGCACACACACACACACACATTGGGTAGAAATATGGTACGGGGGGCGTCACAGTGGCCGTTTGAAGTGTGTCATGCATGCACGCACACACACACGCACACACACACACATGCCCGCCCGCACGCGCACACACACGCACACGCGCACACACCCGCCTGCCCGCCCGCACGCCCGCACGCGCACACATACACACATTCAGGCACAGCCCAGGCCACCTCTGGCGTGCGCTCACCTTCATGCTTGTCCGCTTTGTGTCCAGCCAGTTGAGCACCATCTTCAGGTCGATGAATTGGTCTGAAGGCAGGCAAAGAGACGTGGACACGATAGACTGTGACCTCCAAAAGCACGAGGCAGGGCGGGAGACAACAACAACGACGTAGTGTGACCGCCAACGTCACCGACCGCGCACAGCTGCTGCACCATTGAGAGCCGCAGGTGCACAAACACTCGAGTAGCATACTCAGATGCAGGTGGTATAAGGAGGCGTGGTGTGCGCCCCATCCTGCCCCTCCCCCTACGTATGCGAGCCGCCGAACAGCAGCAGGCTGGGGGCGCAAGCCCAGCCATACCCCCAACAGTGGTCAAAACCAAACCACTAGCATCAGCTCGCCCTGCCCCCCACGCGCCCGAGGCGCCAAACAGCAGCAGGCTGGGCTTGCGCCCCCGTTCACAACTATCAGTAAACTAGTAGTAGCATACAGCTGCGCCCTCCCCCCCGTGCACGCACCCGAGGTGCCAAACAGCAGCAGGCTGGGCTTGCGCCAGCTTTCGTAGCCCTGGTCCACCCGCTTGAGCAGCTGCGGGAAGTCAACCTTCTCCATGATGGCGGCAATGGCTGAGCTGGCGGCAGGGTCCTCCTCATAGGGGGCTGCAGGCAGAAAGCGGTCGATAATGCTGCGCGCAATGAGCGGGAAAGCTGCAGTCTACACGGACATGGTGTCATCAGAGCCGGCGGCGGGGTACTCCTCATAGGGGGCTGCAGGCAGGAAACAGCAAGCGAAAAAGCTGCAGCTGACACAGCAGGAAACGAGCAACAGCCCAGGCCCCGCCTCCCAGCCCCTGCCACCCACCTGCAAACGCCTGGGCGTCGCGGTACTGCATGGCATAGGGGCCTCCCGCCGCATTGAACAAATCCGCCGCAAACCGGGCGCCCGCCTTGGGGCGCATGAAGGGGAGCGGGCTCTTGTAAGCCGCGAGCTCCGGGCGCAGCGGCGTCTTCAGCCCCACTGGCGTGTTCAGGATGACCAGCTTGGCTACGCTGTCTGCAGGGCAGGGGGACAGTTGGGGAGAAAAAAAAGCAATGAGCACACCCGCCTTCATTCCCACTGGCGTGTTCAGGATGACCAGCTTGGCTACACTGTCTGCGGGGCAGGGGAACAGTTGGGCTAAAATAGCAATGAGCAAAGAGCAAAGAGCACAGCCGTCTTCAGCCCCACTGGCGTGTTCAGGATGACCAGCTTGGCAACGCTGTCTGCAGGGCAGGGGAATGGGCAAAAAGAGCAATGAGCAAAGAGCAACAAGCACACCCGTCTTCACTCCCACTGGCATGTTCAGGATGACCAGCGTGGCTTCGCTACACTGCCTGCGGGCAAGGGAACGGTTTGGGTACGAGGAGCACTGAGGAGTTCCAAGATCGGGACGATCAGCTTTGCTACGCTGCCTGCGGGACAGGGGAATGATTTGGGCAAGAGGAGCAGGCACTGAACAAGCCCATGCTGGCAATTTGGGGTCAAGTCGGGACTCGTGTGGCAAGAGGCAGACGAGGGGCAGGCCAGGTGTGCAGAGCGACGCTGGGGCAGGCAGGCATCCTCGTTTGAAGCACGCCAAGTGAGGGGGGCAGATGGCAAAGTGTGAGGCAAGCGGGCAGGGACACTGCGTAAGCCATGTGGTGTGGGCAAGCACCGCTGGCGCTGACGGCAGCCCCGCATTTCCCCTGCTCGGCACACGCAGGCACCGCTGGCACTGACGGCATTCCGGCAGCCCCCTGCCTGCCAAGCACGCGTACCCTCGTTTTCCAAAGCGTACAGCAGGCCGTACTGCCCCAGGATGTAGCCTGCAGGGCAGGTGGAAGCAGATCGAAATCCATCATTGTTAGTAGGAAGGTATTCTCACACTTCTGAGTTGCAAGAAGGTTACAGTCCGAGGGCGTGTGGTAGGTCAAACCCGAAGCTGGCCAGGTGGGGTGTGAGCAGGCTGCAAGCGTGTCAAGCCCAGCCCAGCATGACCACAGCATGACCACAGCGCACGCACCGTGCACCATCAGCACAAAGGGGCGCTTGTCCCAGCCAATGGCCGCCACAAACTAGGGCAGGCACAGCACATCACAGCATGACCACAGCATGATCGCAGCATGACCGCAGCGCACGCACCGTGCACCATCAGCACAAAGGGGCGCTTGTCCCAGCCAATGGCCGCCAAAAATTGGGAAAGGGCCGCCACATACGACTCGGCAGAGTAGTCAAACCCGCTGGTGGGCTGCATGGGTGGCATGACACACAATAGAGAGGTGATGAAGGCACAGAGACGGATTGGGGAGGCACACAGGGGTTGACAAGACACACAGAGATCTGTGTCGGCAACCCCGCTGGTGGGCTGCACACGTGCACACAGAGAGGAGTTGGGGAGGCACACAGAGAGGAGCTGGGGAGGCACACAGGGGGTGACGTGACGGGGCGGGCCACAGGAAGGGCGGTCTTGAAACAAACGGGGGTTGGGACGTCAAGGGCAGGGCTGCTGGGATAGCCGCCCTGCCAGTCCACTAGCATGGCTACAAGGTCTTCAGGTACTGTATGGATTGGTACTGTACGGATTGTCCAACATTATGAATACCACACAGCTCACTTGCTGGAGCAGCCGTGACCCAGCCAGTCCACCAAAAGGCTAACAACAAGCTTGACAGCAAAAGGCTTTAAACCAAGCTGGAAAGTATAAAGCTTCTAAGTATGGATTGACTCATACCACACCGGCTCACTTTGCTCGAGTTGCCGTGGCCCAGCCAGCTCACCCAATCTAGCAACATGGCTTCAAGGCATGCAGCTTCTAGGCACCGATTGCTTTACAGAGCGATGCTTGCAAGCCGTGGCTCACCTTGCTGGACTTGCTGTGGCCCAGCCAGTCCACTGCCACAGCTTCAAAGTATGTAGCTGCTAAGGTAACTTGACCAACACCCTAGTGCCAGAAAACAGCATCCAGAAATACCACACCGGCTCACTTTGCTCGAGTTGCCGTGGCCCAGCCAGTCCACCGCCACGACCTCGTGCCCCTCCTGCCCCAGCAGCCGCAGCATGTTCCGGTACCCATAGCTGCTGCTGCCGATGCCGTGCTGCGGGTGGCACGGGGGGAACGAAAGTAGAATAGGTAAAATGTGTGTGTGATGTTGGGCATTGTGATGTCAACGGGCAGGCGACGCTGCTCTCTGCCCTCCTTCTCACACACACCACAGCACGACTCATCAGCTATTCAGTCATGCCTCCGCACACAGCTGCAACACAAGCAGCAGGGTGCTGGATTCTTCTGCCGGCACAACAACCGATGCCAGGCATGTAGAATTGGGCCCAATGCCCCATGCCCCATGCCCCCATATTTGCAAACAAGCAAGTGCCCATCTCAGCGGCACCGGGAGTGGCAGCGCCTTCACGCACCCTCTTCCACTTATTCACGTGCAACCCCACTCCACTGTGTCACCAGCCCACAGCATGGGCAGCCGGCAGCGCAGGTCAGGGCACAGCAAGCACAGCACAGGGCACAGCAGGGGCTCACCAGGCACAGCACGGGCAGCATGACCGGGTTTGTGAGCTCGGGATTTGGCTCTGCCCGGCGGTAGGCCCATGTGTATCCGCCGGCCTCAACCCGCTCGCCTGCCTCTGCTGTCATAGAGGTGCCGGCAATGACCTCCCCAGTCATGGGGTCGATCTCATCCAGCTCAGCAGCACGGGCCAGCACAGAGAGGCTGGTGTGCCGGCTGGAGCGCCGCTGCTGCCGGCGCTGCCAGGCGGCCGGGGGTGCCGCCGTCGGGCCGCGCCGGGATGCGGTGAACGGCTGGAAGGACGCCGGGGCGCCCGCACGCACTGCGAGGCTTGCCATCCTGAGGTGCAAGGCAGCAGAAGTGAAGCCCCACAATCTACTTTGCCACTGCAACCACTAGACAGCCGGGTCTCTGGGCAATTGTGGTTGCAAACTGCTACACGGGCTTAGATCGTAGCGCATGATCAGCTTTAGGGCAAACGAGCGAAGTTCCACAGCACGGCACAGCAGGCTCTGCTGCGCGCTAACCAGGGGTGACATGCTAAGCAAATCGTTCTCATCCACCATCTACCATCTGCCACATCTGTCTCTCTGCTGCGCACCTCTTTGTTGTCCGCCCCACGCCGCTGCCTTCAGAACACCTTTCTCGCGCTCTGCCAAGCTCGGCCGGCACCTCACCTGTAGTTTGAGACTGTGAAACTCCGGCGGCGCCAGCAGAACACGCCGAAAGGCACCTCAGGCAGCGGCAGCGGCGGCGAGTGGCGGCGGCGAAGCTTTGCTCGAGGCCGGTAGCTTTGATTCAGGCCGGCGACTCCTAAGGATTGGCTTAGGCAGGAGCACTTGGGTCGTGCAGCACTATGGACGCAATGTCAGAGGCGCTTGCCTCGGCTGAGGGGGAGACGGATGTGGAGAAGAAAATTGAGCAGGCAAGGGGGGCGTGCCATGGATTGAGGCCGCGGGGCTGCCCTTGCATTTGTGTTACAATGCTGTATTCAGCTTTATGATTATAATGCTTGGGGGCCGTGCGGTGGCCTGTTATGGGAGGAGCCACAGCACAGTGCCCGATTCACAATGCGCAGGGTGGGGAAACCAACGGAAATGGCAGCAGGTCCGCTGCCTGCCTTGAGAGGTGCATTGCCGCTGCCATCCCTGCACCGCTCATCACTGCTACCCCTGCCTGCACCAGAAACGAACGGAAAAAAGACTACAACTAAAACTGAACCCCAAGCCTTGGCTCCTCCCCGTTCAAGCGCTGGCATGCCCCTGCCCTAAAGCAACTCATTCACACGTAACCCTGTCGCCTCCAACTGCGCACGTCACCCTGTCACCTCAACTGCCTCCCCCCGGTCCAGGCGCTGGCGTGCCCCTGCCTGGGTGACTTGAAGGAGGGGCCCTGCGGCCCCGTGTTTGTGCACGCCTTTGGGTGCTTCATCCGCAGCGAGCACGAAGACAAGGGGATGGACTGCCTGCCAGAGTTCTCTGCCTTCCAGGTGGGCCGCTGCGCTGTGCCACGCTGTGCCGTGCTGTGCTGTGCTGTACATGCTGCGCTGTGTTGGAGTGGGCTGCATTGCTTGCCAGAATGTCCTGCTTTCCAAGCGTGTGCTGGGCTGCGCTGTGATGTGCTGTGCATGCTGCGCTGTGCGGGAGTGAGCTGCCTGGACAAGGGGATAGGCTGCCTGCTTGTGTTAGCCGCGCTTCCCGGTTGGGCACAGTGGGGCTCGAGGCAACTGGCACTCAGCTGTCGCAGCGAGCATGCGCGATGCACACTGCACGCCAGCTCGCCGGTGAAAGCAGGCCTGCCCATCCGCCCGACACGCCATGCACTGCTGCTGCCTTCTGCTGGGGCAAAGGCCAGCATGCGGACCCCCCTTGCGCCCCTAGTGCCTAGGCGCTTCTTGTGCCACTCATCCCTGTGCCGCTATCTCTGCTGCGCCTGCTGCTTCGTTTCCTTACCCCTGTCGGCTCCCTCTCTGGGCTGTCGAACTACTGCTGCCGCTGTGGTCGCCTGCAGACGCACCCGGGGCACGAGGCAGCCCCCCACCCCTTCTGCCCCCCTAGAGTTGCACCACGCCTGCCTTCCACTAACTTCAACCTGCTGTTGCTGCTGTGGGTTGCAGGCCTGCCTGCAGAAGCACCCAGAGCACGTGGCACAGATAATGGAGGAGCCAGGAACAGAGGGGGCAGCAGCAGCAGCGGCGGACGGCGCAGAGGGCGGCACCAGCACAGCTGGCGGGGCGGGGGCGGCAGCTGCGCTGCAGGAGCAGCTGCAGCCTCCTGTTGCTGCCACAGAGAAGGTGCAGTAACACGCAGATGCCTCGCAGCGTGCCACCTCCTGCTTCCTGCTGTCCTGTTGCTCTGCTTGTCTGCGGCTGGCTTTTCCTCACCCAATGCGCCCTGGTTGGCTCAAACAAGCACTGCGGTGCACCTTCCCGCACTGTGCGAATAAAGGCATCGCTCCTGTAAGGCCACACAAACTGGATTCCTTAGATGAGGCTGGCCATCCTGGCAGCAAACTGAGGGGGGGAAGGGGAGAATGTCGTTCGTTGATCCCCATACGTTGCTGCTTCCGAACACACCTCAGGGCCTCCTTCTGTCTGTGTAGCATGGGCAACCACGGCTCGTGGCCATAGCGAGCTTCGCGCACAAAAACAGCGACATAGTGAGCACGAAGCAAAGCGACAGAGGCAGGTGGAAGTTGTTCGGCACGCCGTGCACGTGGCGCCTGCGCGCCCCTTCCTCTCCCACGCTCAGCGGCCGCTTCCTGAGATGGGCCTTTCTCCTCCTCTGCCTCCTCCTCGCTGTGGACCGCCGGCGCTGGCGTGCACCACCCTGCCCCCTGGGTGCTGCCGCCTGCCACCTGCCTGCGTGTGCAGGTCCTGCTCTCTCCTTCTTCCCTCCTTTCCTTCCATTCTCCTCGGCTCCTTTTCCTTCTTTCTCTGTTCCTTCTCCTCTCCGCTATTCTTTCTTTTGAGTTGGGGGGGAGCCTCGTTTAAGAACCCAGTTTGTGTAGCGTAACTCTCGAGCTGGCTCATCCAATGCTGGCGGCTATTCAGTTACACATGATGTTTTAGCTGCGGAAGAGGGGGAGTTTATATCTTCTCGGGACTGTTTCAGGACTGTTTTAATGAGGTAAACAAAAACACACACAAGTTGCGGGGGGCCTCCCCCAGAGGGGGGCAAGCCGGCCCGCAGTGCCGGGACGGCACCGGCCGCGCGCCGCCAAAACCGCCGGCCGCCGGGTTCGGCGGCAGGCTGCGGCGACCAGCGCGTCGTGCCCGGCAAGGCCGCTGTGGTCCGTCCTAGCGCTGGGTTGGGTGGCTAAGGGTGGGCCAGGGGAGGCCCGGAAACTGTGACCAGCTGGCGGTGCGCCCAACGCCGCCCACGGCCGCCGGCTTGATGATACAGGGAGCTGCTGCTGCTGCCAGCGGGGCGCCACGGTGGCGCCTGAACGCCTGGCGTTTACCGGGGGGACACTGCAGGGGAGGA
>JTEE01000026.1:1303508-1320573 GCA_002896455.3 Chlorella sp. ArM0029B
GAGGGAGGGAGGAAGGAAGGAAGGAAGGAAGGAAGGAAGGAAGGAAGGATGGCCGGCTTACCAGCTCCGGCGAGGGCAGCCCCCACCGCTCGGCCAGCCGCAGTCCGTGCGCCAGAAGGCCACTGCTGAACAGGAAGGCAGCGTAGCGCGGCCAGTGGGGTGCGTGCCGTACAACGCAGCCCAGACGGAACCAGAGCTGCACCGGAACACGAGTGGCCTGCACAGCAGGACAGGTGGACAGGTGGCAGATGGACAGGTGGCAGATGGACAGGTGGCAGATGGACAGGTGGACAGGTGGCAGGTGGGCAGGTGGACAGGTGGTACCGGCCAAGTGTTGAGCCACGTTCTCACCCATTAGACTCGTCACCCCACATGCAGCAGTCCCCCAGCTTTACTGCCCCGCTCTTCCAGCACTTGGCCAGCTCACCTGCCAGTCCTGCAGCATGCCTGCCTCAAAGGCAGCCAGCAGCCCAGGCGGCAGCAGAGCAGCAGGTGTGGCCGCAACAACCAGGTTAAGGCCAAGGCGGAGCGGCGCTGCTACCTGCTCCATTGACTGCCCCATCTTCTCCGCCAGCAGGGGCAGCAGCTGGGCATGAGCAGCGCAGATGCCCTGCAGCCGCCTGCACAGGAAAGCCAGGAGGAACGTGCAGGATGAGGTTGTGTGGCATGGCAGCATGGCTCATGCCAGCAATTGTGCGGGTTGAAGCACCAGATGGGGGTGGCACGGCCTCCTCCGTAGGTGCACCCCACATGGCCATACCTGTGCAGTGCCTCCTCAGCTCCCTGCACCCCATCCTTTGCCGCAATCCAGAGCTCTTGAATCACGGTGCACACATGCTCAAGCGTCATGCTGGCAGCCGCTGCCAACCACCTCCAGTCGCTCAGCCCTGGCAGCCCCGCCAGCTCCTCTTCTCCCTGAGCCGCGGCCCAGTGCAGCAGGCGGCAGGCGGTGCTGTGCAGCTGCCACAGCGGCTGCGCCAGAACGGCGGCGTCTTCTTGTACATCTGAGACGGACAAGTCTGCGTGCCAGGAGCCCGCTAGAGCTGACTCATTGCCGCTTTCCCACACCTCCAAACATGTGTTGGCCAGCAGCGCTGCGCCTTTGGCCGGGTGTAGATCTCCCACCAGGCCCAGCAACCGTGCTGTCTCGTCAGGCTGCTGGCGCCAGGTGGCATCCACCCCGCTGAGCGTTGGGAGCAGCCGCAGGCACTCGTCACCTGCACTTGCAGGGCGCGAGGATAGTTTTGAGAAGCAGCAGCTTCAGGTTGCAGGCCCGGGCGCTGGCACAGGGGAAGGGCAGCGTCAAGCCCTGCCCTTGGCTCACATGCGCGGCACCAGTTGGCTGCTTGCTCAGCATTGGCGATCCGGGTCGCCTCTGGCAGAATTGCCAGCGCCAGCCGGCAGCTAAGCAGCATGCCCGACAGGGTGGTGGCATCCGCCCCTTCGTGAGCGCACAGGCGCACTGCCGCGGCGGCGTGCGGCACCAGCTGCATCACCGCTGCCGCCACCTCGTGGGCTTGCTCGCCGGTGCTGCCGCCAGCGCGCCCCTCCCGTGCTGCGGTCACAGCCATGCCTGCCACCCTCAACGCCTGCAGGCAGTACTGCTCACGCTGCCCGGCAGAAGCCCACTCAATGTCGCGGCCCAGATACAGGCGCAGGGCGGCTGCCGCCGGCGCCAGCAGCTGCAGCGCGTGGCCTGAGCTGGGCAGCTGCAGGGCGGCAGCAGGCTTCAGTGCTTCAGAGGTGAGGGCGCCCAGGCCTTGGTGCAGGCAAAACAGCCAGGGTATTGACTCGTCGTGGCTGCCGCCGCTGCCGCCGTTGTGGCTGCTGTTGCTGCTGCTGCTTCCAGGCCTGGGGCAAGGTCCACGCACCGCCGCCGCCTCCTCCTCCCCTCTCTCTGTAGCCACCACCTGCTCCTCTACCACCTGCTCTTCCTCCTCCTCCTGCTTTCCCTCCTCCTCCCGCTCCCCCTCCTCTACCTCAAACTCCTCCTGCTCCCTTTCCTCCCTCTCCCACTCCTCCTCCTCTATCTTCTGCACCACCACATTCACTGCCATCAGCATCATCTGCACCAGCTGTTCCCGCTGCTGTGGCTCTGCTGCCAGCGCTGCCCCCAGCTGGAAGGCATCATTGGTGCACACTGTGTGCAGCACCTCCAGCAGCCGGCCAGCAGTGGCAGCCCAGGCACGGGCGTGGGGAGCGCCAGGCTGGGTGCCTGGTGGGGGCACACACGGGGAGGCAGATGGTGCGGATGAATGTCGGGCTTGTCAGGACCTGCACATATATGCACATTGCATGTATGTGACATTGCCTGCTGTATGAAGTGAGCCTGCCTCCCACTTACTGTGATGAGCCACAGCTTGCTCAAGCACGCGCCCTGCCGCCAGCAGCCAGGGCAGCATCACGCTGGGCTTGGCTGCCGTCCTGGCCACGGCGGGCAGCGTGGCGACCGCCCACGGCTCTTTGAGCACAGTGAAGAGCTGCCAGATGCCGCCAACTACGGACAACAAGATCGTGTGATCCGACGGGTCGAAGGCTGAGCCGGCACGCTGCATCCAGGATTGCCTGCCGCCGAAGGCAAGGCTGCAGATGCCTGCTGCTAGCCGATACAGGTCAGGCCCCCCCATCTGCGCCTCGCTCAGCAGATGCAGGCACGCCTGCGCGAAATCAAATCGCCTCTGCAGAAAGTTTGAGTATGCCTGCTGAAGGCTGCGGAGACTGCTGCTGCCAGGCACCTCGTCAAGCGCAGCTGCTGTCGCTGCAAAGCAGCTGATCTGCTGCAAGCGCTCGCTCAGCACCCGCGCCACCCTGCACTCAGGTGCCGCGAAGTACTATGGGTGACAATGGGCCAGGTTACTGGTTGCAGGTGTGAGTGCGGCGCAGGCAGCGGCAGCACCCTCACTAGGCCTACCACAAGCTCCAGCCCGTACGCCCATCCCACCTGGAGAGCCGCTGGCGCATGTGCTCATCTGGCAGGGCATCCGAGCCCTCTTCCCATGCTGCCGCATCAGGCACATCAACTGCCAGGTCATCAGCGGCCTGCAGGATGCTGCCCCCAACAAACTGCTCCAGCCGCAGCAGCGCCAGCTCCCACTGCTGCCGGGCGGCGCTCATGGCGGCCGGCCAGGATTGTTGGCTGCCGCTGTGCTGCGGCCGAGGGGATGGCCTCGGCTGCGATTGCAGACGGAATGCCCTGCCAGTCTGCGAAGCAGCTGTGCGTACCGGAAGTCGGAGGGGGAGCAAGGGTGCGGAAGTCGCGAAACCACGTCTTCAACCCGGGCGATCTCGGCTCGACAGAGCGATGTGAGTGGACAGCCCGTGAGCGGAACGCCGGCACAGCCGAGGCCCTGCCGGCGAGAGAAGCCTGTAGGCAGCCACGTCAGCGCCGGTAGAGAGGCTTGGGGGTACAATCCCGACTACTTCCGGCGCAATCTTGCACAGCCACTCTCACCGGCTCCGCTCGATTCCCGATCATTCTGGTGTACAGTGTGAGTCTTTTAGGCTTTGTTGCGCCGCGATCGCGCAAGCCAACTGCAGCAGCAAAAGTGGCCTGCCGCATATGCCGCTTCTACCGCGCCCATTAGCCGGTAATCAGTTCGCATCACATCAAGGAAGCAGCATGAAAGCGGGAGAGCCGCGGCGTGCAGCGTTGTATGGGGTTGCACTGGTGCGGCTGCCACAAAGCACTTGGCCTGCGGAGGGCCCGGGGCGGCAGCCGGTGGCATCAGGCTGGCCGCATTTACAGGGTTCAGGGCCAGAGAGCTCAGCTGTTCCCTCCAGACTTCTCACTGTGTAACTTGCACTGCAGTTGTTACAAAGGGCAATGTGGTACAGCATTGAGGGCAGTTCAAGTGTTGTGGGAGCTGCCGGGCGGGAGCGGCGCACCGTCTGGCTGTCCCGCTGCCTGTGCCGCCCCGGGGATCACACCGCCGTGCAGGGCAAGGCACCCCATCTTGGGCTTGGGACTGTGGCTGGGCTGATGCCACGTCCCCTGGCAGGTGCACTGCGGGTAATGCAAGGAGAGTCGCAAGCGCCATCTGTTGCTGTGCCGCTATTGTCACTTGATGAAGCATATGCCGTGCTGCTGCCGCTGCTGCATGCTGCTGGTGCCGGTGCTGCTGCTGCTGCTGCCGCTGCTGCTGCTGCTGCTGCTGCTGCTGCTGCTGCTGCTGCTCACGCTGCTGCAGCCGTGCTGACTGCACTTTTGGCACCAGGGAGGGTGCAATTATGCCATTGATGCTGTGCACAAGCGCCTTCGGAGCGGCGCCCCTGCGGCTACTTGCCTCAGCGAGCAATGGCTGRAGYTTTGCTGCCACCTCCTTGTCCCCTGCAGCCCTTGGAAAGCCTGTTTTGGCGGGGCCGCCCCGGAGCCTCTTCTGATTTTCCCATGGCTGACGAACGCTGCCCAGGCATCTGGCAAGCAGTCCTGCAAGTCTGGCTGCATTCTGTGGTGGTCGAAAATGGGCACCACCTCCCAGCCAGCCCTTCGGGGGGGCGGGAGGGTGCTTGGGGAGGGAGGGTGGTTTTCCCAAGTATCGTGTCTCAATCTGAGGCTTGCACCCCCAGCCCTCCTGGGGTTGGTGATCACGTTCCTGCTGCCCGCTTGCCCCAAATCGGGCCARGGCGTGYGCTGMAGCCGGGGGTGTGTGCCGGACGCRGGTGCGGTGCGGSARTGCAGCGGGCACCCTGCTCTAGTTATTGGCCGAGCCAGCTGCTGCTAATTGCCTCTTGGTTGTGCCCAGGCATCTGGCAAGCAGTCCTGCAAGTCTGGCTGCATTTCTGTGGTGGTCGAAAATGGGCACCACCTCCCAGCCAGCCCTTCGCGGGGGGCGGGAAGGGTGCTTGGGGAGGGAGGGTGGGTTTCCCAAGTATCGTGTCTCAATCTGAGGCTTGCACCCCCAGCCCTCCTGGGGTTGGTGATCACGTTCCTGCTGCCCGCTTGCCCTGCACGGCGGTGTGATCCCCGGGGCGGCACAGGCAGCGGGACAGCCAGGCGGTGCGCCGCTCCCGCCCGGCAGCTCCCACAACRCTTGAACTGCCCTCAATGCTGTACCACATTGCCCTTTGTAACAACTGCAGTGCAAGTTTACACAGTGAGAAGTCTGGAGGGAACAGCTGAGCTCTCTGGCCTTGAACCCTGTAATTGCGGCCAGCCTGCTGCCACCGGCTGCCGCCCCGGGCCCTTCGCAGGTCAAGTGCTTTGTGGCAGCCGCACCAGTGCAACCCCATACAACGCTGCACGCCGCGGCTCTCCCGCTTTCATGCTGCTTCCTTGATGTGATGCGAACTGATTACCGGCTAATGGGCGCGGTAGAAGCGGCATATGCGGCAGGCCACTTTTGCTGCTGCAGTTGGCTTGCGCGATCGCGGCGCAACAAAGCCTAAAAGACTCACACTGTACACCAGAATGATCGGGAATCGAGCGGAGCCGGTGAGAGTGGCTGTGCAAGATTGCGCCGGAAGTAGTCGGGATTGTACCTCTCACCGGTAGAGAGCCAGAGCGCTCCCCTGGAACACGTTCCAACGACCTGCATTAGACTGCCATGGCGCCGTGCACATGGAAACCACCGTCGGCACGCCCAGCGATCAGTGGTCAGCCCTGTGCACCCATGAAGCAGGCGCCAGACCCTGGTTTGCACACCCATTAATGGCCGGCGGCTGCAACTGGCCGCCCTGCTGGACTCCCTGGTGTGTAATGTGCCCGCAACCCTTAACTGTCATAAAACTGCCAGCGCTTTTAGGATTTCTTAAGTGCAACCGGTACGACCTTGTTATAATAAATTTAACTTACAAATGACCTGCAAACGCGCTGCTATAGCACGCCAAATAAAGATAAGCTTCCAAGGGTCACCTGGCGGCCGGGTAGAAGGGGCACCATTGGACAATTGATGCCAGGCTGCCACTGCTGCCCTCGCCCCTTGCCCGACTTGCCTCCGCAACCCTGCTGCCGCGCCGCCGCCAGCGCCTTGCACACCCGCCGGTGCCCCGCCCGCCAGTCGGCCCCAGAGCAGGCAGTACCGCAGTACCAGGCAGTGCGGCAGCTGCTGCACCTCTTGGTTCCCTGGCCGGGACCCGCCGCTGGGCCTGCTGTGGTCCCCAGATTGGCGCAGCACAGGTAGGCGCAGCTGCGGGTGGCTGCCACCTGTGCCGCCTCCAGCTGCTGTGCAGCCTGCTGCTCCGGCTCTGCCCACCACACCTGCAGCGCCTGTGCCAGCTGTGTGGCAGGCGGGATGAGGGTGTGCTGGTACAGGCGCAGCGCCAAAGTGGGGGGTGCCCCTTGACCGCCGCCCTCTCGCTTGCACTTCTCGATTGCCGCTTGCAGCGCCGCCAGGCCTGCCTCCACTGCTGGCCTGCTGCTGCTGCTGCTGCCGCTGCCGCCATTGCCAGCCGCACCGCTGCCAGCAGGGGGTGTGCCGCCGTCGCCAGCAAGTGCTGCTATTCCGCTGCTGCCACCCAAGCGCAGCTGGGCATCGCACTTTGCTGCCATGTTGACGCACACCAAATACACATCGTTGAACATGCGCCGCACCTCCTCAAATGCCTCCCTCTACAAAATAAAAGGGTGAAGGGATGCACAGGAGGCGAGTGGCAGTGGGTGACGGCACGCCATGCAACCCCAGACGGCCAATAAAGCACAGCCACAGCTGAAGGAGGCATTTGAGAAAGGCGTTTGAGAAAGGCGTTTGAGAAACCTCCCCACGACCACCACGCACAGCCACAGCTGAAGGAGGAATTTGAGAAAGGCGTTTGAGAAACCTCCCCACGACCATCAAGGCACAGCCACAGCTGGAGGAACCACGCCACTACCTTGAGTAGGCTCAGCAGCACAGCCCTCGGCATCCACGAATAAGCAAGCTGTTGGCTTCAAGACAGCACCCAGCGGCATACGACCCCCCAAGCATGCCCTCAAACACGGCAGCTGCCTCACCAGGCGAGGTGGTGGCAGCCCCACGCCCTCGATGACGCCTAGCCCCTGTGCCAGCAGGCCGCTGCTGAGCTGCTGGGCAGCAGAGGGCAGCCATTCGACGGCGTAGCCAAGCACGGCGCGCAGCTGCTGCATGGCGAAGTGGCCCTGCGGGAGCAGATGGAACGAGGAATCACAGGTGAAGCGAAGAGTGAGAGGGGAGCAACAATGGTGTGCACATCGGTCAGTGCACGGCGGTGAGCGAGGGAGGGCAGAGCACGTGGAAGCACTGCGCAGGTGGTGCATGGCGTAAGGACCCTGCGCACACCCTGACCAACGAAGGGGGCCAAACACCAGCGGTTAGACGGAGCAGGGGTGACGGGAGCAGTAGCAGGCGGCGTGCAGGCGTCAGCACGCCCTGTATGGCCACGACAGCAGCTGCTCATATGAGCCCTCCTGCTTGTCGCTGAAGCTGGGAATCAAGAGCCCTGCCCCCTTGCTGGCAGCTCTCTGACTCGACTTGCCTGCACGCACCGCCGCAGGCTGTGCTCGGAAGCTAACAGCAGGCCGGGTGTCAGCAGCACACGGAAATAGCTGACACCACCCCATGCTACACAGCCCCTCACCTGCATGCCCCGCCGCAAGCTGTGCTGCGAAGCTGACAGCAGGCCGGGTGTCAGCAGCACCGGGGGCGTGGCTGCCACGATCCCATGCCACCGAATGGTGTCAGCTGGGCTTGAGGCTGCCAGCTCCTCCAGGGGAAGCCCCAGCCTGTTTGCCAGCAGGGGCAGCACCTGGGAGTGGGCTGCACAGATGGCCTGGATGCGCCTGCAACACAATATGGGAGAGGCAGGCAGGGGCGGCCAAAAAGTGTGCGGCAGGCAGGGAGGCAGGGAGGCAGGGGGAGACCAAAGGGTGTCCGGCAGGCAGGCAGGGAGGCAGGGAGGCAGGGAGACGGGCAGGCAGGCAGGCAGGCAGGGAGGCAGGGAAGCAAGCAGGGAGGCAAAGCAGGCAGGCAGGCAGGGCCTCTTCATGTTGAACGCCTCCTCACCTGCGGGCCTGCGCCGCCTCCTCTGGCCGCCCCGAGGCCACATGCAGCCAGGTGCGGCATCCTTCCATTGCAAACACAAGCGCCCTGCTGGCGCACACATTCAGCATCTCCCAATCGCTCAGCGAGGGCAGCACCGCCAGCTGCTCCCTGCTCCGGGTCGCAGCCCAGTGCAGCAGGCGGCACACGGTGCTGTGCAGCTGCCACAGCGGCTCTGCCTCCTCGGCAGCTGCTGCCTCACGCTGACCTTCCTCTGCGGGGCCCATAAAAGCGGGGACCTGTGCTAAAAGGTGGCCCCAGCTCTCAAATGCCACGCCTGCCAGCACTTCTGCACCCCGGCTGGGGTGAGCCTGAGGTGCTGGCAGCGCTGGGACCAGTGGTCCCTGGATGGTTTTGCCGCGCCACTTGGCGTGCACAGCGCACAGCAGCGGCAGCAGGCGGAGGAAGGCGTCGGCTGCAGGGCACGGGAGGAGGGGGCGTACAACTCACTGTCATTACAAAACCGAGGCATGGTAGATGGCATAGACACAAGACTTCCAGAATGGGTCTAGGCCATGAATTGCAAGTGGTTGCCAGCAGGCGAAGTTGAGCAGTCACCTTCACACAAGCCACGTCCATCCATGCAGCCTTACGAATGAGAACGCACCAGACATCACGCAACACGTCGTTCGGCCCTCCCTGCTCACCTGCCCGGCACCAGTCGGCCAGCTGCCCGGCACCTTCTCGGGTGTGGGGCACCACCTGCAGTACCAGCCAGCTCAACCAGAGCACGCACCCCAGGTCAAAGCCGTCGGGTGCACACACGCCGTCGCTGGCGCACATCTCAATCGCGGCCACTGCCTCCGGAGCAATGCGCAGCAGTGCCGTGACCACGGCTGGGTTGGCGCCGCCGGCGTTGGTACCTATGCCGTCACACACTGCAGCGCTCGCCAGCTTCAGTGCCACGACGCATAGCAAGGGCCGCCGGGTGCTGGGAAGCCCGGGGCCGCCGGCCAGGACCAGCCGAAGGGTGACTGTTGCTGGCACCAGCAGCTGCACCTGCCCTCCATGAGAGGCATGGTGTGAGGTGCCGCCAACAAGAGAGTCTGTCAGCATGTCCAGACCTGTGAACACGGTATGCCACCACTCCCGCGTTTGCCCGCCGTCCCCCTGGCGCGCCTGCTGCGCCTGCTGTGCCCCCGCTGCCGCTGTTCTGCTGCTGCCGCTGCCGCCGCTGCCGCTGCCTGAGGAAGTCGGGCGGTCACCTGCCTCCTCGTCTGCCTGCTGCACCATGCGAGTGACAACCCTCAGAATGGCTGCTGACAGCTGGCGCTGCTGGTGGTGGTCAGCTGCCAGCCTGGCCTTGAGCTCCGTGTCAATGAGGAGGAAAGTGTTCAACACATCAATCAGGTGGGCGCCAAGTCGGGCCTGCATGCCGTGTGCAGTCTCGCCCGTGCCTGCAGGCAGTGGCCGAGGGAGGGGGTGGCTGGGAGTGTCAGTCGGGCATGCAGCAGTGACAGAGAAAAAGAGTGGGGGAAAGGCACAACAGGCAGGGCGCCGGCAGGGAGCGGCAGCGTAGGGTCAGGGCCGCCGGCTGCAGCACGCAGGTGTTCTGGTGCCAGCAAGGGGCAGCTGTGTCGGGTGCCGCCGGCATGCACACCGCGGCCCAGCCCGCACGCTGCAGCACGCCATGCACGCTGCAGCACGCAGGTGCTCTGGTGCCAGCGAGTGGCAGCTGTGTCGGGTGCAGCACAGCATGCACACCGTGGCCCAGCCCGCACACTGCAGCACAGCATGCACACCGCGGCCCAGCCCGCACACTGCAGCACGCCACGCATGCTGCGGCCCGCACACGTCTGCACAGCCCGCTTGAGCACGCAGCCCTGCACAGGCTGCACAACACAGCGCAGCCTGCACCACGAGGTGCACACCAACCACTGCAAGAAGCCGGGTACGGGTGCCCCCCCCAAATAAGTCAGTCAGTCGGTTGGATAAGCGGGGCACGCAGGCGCCCTGCGGTGCAGCACCCACCTGGCATGGCAGCAGCGGCCTGGACGGCACGCTCGACGGCCACCACCCATGGCAGCAGCCCGCCAGGCTTGCTGGCTTGCCGGGCCACGGCGGGGCGGATGTCAGCAGCCCACACACTCCCCAGCACGCGCAGCAGGACAATCATGGCTGACAGCTGGCATTTGGCGCAGAAGGCGTCTGGGGAGTCGGCAGCATTCCCAAGCTCCACCAGGCGCCGCCCGCTGCCAAACACCAGGGTGGTGATTCCGGCGGCCAGGCGAGTCAGCTCCTGGCCCCCCAACTCTGCCGCTTCCATGAGCCCGAGGCAGGCCTCGCTGGTGAGAAGCGCGGCTGTTTGCTGGCCGCCGCTCAACACCACTCCGTGTGCCAACGGGATGGCAGGCGCTGCGTCCAGCTGCCGCAGTTGCTCGCCCAGCATGCCCACCGCCCTGCAGCGCGCACGGACAGGCGGTGGATCGACGCTCCGCACACCGGGGCCATGCGCTTGGATGGGATGGGGAGGCCTGCCATTTGCAAGAGTGGCTGGAACACACGCAGGCATGCTGGCGCCATTCAGCACCCACTTGGCCTCGTGCGCCCGCCACCCCGCCGCCCCACCTGGAGAGCCGCTGGCGCATGTGACCGTCTGGTACTGGGCCTAGGCTGCCACCAGCTCCACGTACGTCCTGTGCCTCTGTTAAACAGACAGATACTTTCAATGGGTCCAACAGACGGCCATCCAGCAGCTGCTCCAGCTGTGCTAATGCCTGCGCCCACCGCTGGCTGCCGCCACTCATGGCGGCAGGCTGCACCCAGGCGCGTGCGCGGCCGCCGTGTGATTGAAGCAACACTCGCTCGATGTGTCTTCACAACCAGCGCCTGCAGAGGCGCACCGCCGAAGAGTCGCAAAGCGAGGTGCCGTTCTGCGGGGGCCTCTGTCCAGCGTGACGAACGGATGCCACTTTTTGGGATTGCCGGCGTTGCATGCATCACCGTTCCGTGCACCGTGCCAGCTCAGCGGCGGCCGCCCACGCGACGCAGCCGCTGCCAGCCCCGCCCCTGTCTGCGCCAGCTGCTTGTCCCCATACTTGTAAGAGCCCCCATGCACGTGTTTTCGAACATCCCACCAGTTGCTGAGGCATCGGAAGGTTAGCATTTCCTGCAGTCAACGCATCATCGCCTCTGCCGTTCCCTGTGCGCCTGCACCCGCCCGCCGCCACCCGTCTCTGCCGTGACATTCACACAGAGGCAAAGAACAAACAAACAATGCGCATCCGAGCCGAGTTGGGCACCCATTAAGGCCACACTTTACTACGCTGTCAGCCTTGAGACTAAGCCCTTTGATCAGTGTTTACTCCTGCTGCTGCTCGCGCTGCCCCGGTGCCTGCCGCGCCGCCGCCAGCGCCTGGCACACCCGCTGGTGCCCCGCCCGCCAGTCAGCGTGCGAACAGGCGGTGCCGCAGTACCACACTGCACGGCAGCCACCGCACCGCTTGGCGCCTTGCCCGGGCCCTGCCGCCGGTCCACCAGCTGCTGCCAGGTTGGCGCAGCGCAGGTAAGCGCAGCTGCGGGTGGCTGCCGCATGTGCCGCCTCCAGCTGTGCCGCCGCCTGCTGCTCTGGCTCTGCCCACCACGCTTGCAGTGCCTGTGCCAGCTGCGTGGCAGGCGGGATGAGGGTGCGCTGGTACAGCTGCAGCCACTCCAGGCTGGGCGCTGGATCCAAGCCACCTCCTTCATGCCTCCACTGTTGCACCCCTGCCCTCATCGCCTGTAAAGCTGCCGCCAGTGCAGGCTCGCTACCGCTGCTGGTTGAGCTGCTCAGGCGGCACAATTGCAGCTCGCTGTCGCCAGCTACCTGCAACCTTTCGCAAATCATGCAGATGGCTTCAAGCAGCTTCCATGCCTGCAGACAGGTGGAGTGGGATATGAGCGCTGGCAGGTAGGACGCGGAGAGGACTCGCACATGGCGTCACTAGGAAGCTGCCTGTGTTTTTGGTCAATGCAAGTGTTCTTCAGAGCACGCCGTGGAAAAGTGTGTGCCAGCTGCTGCCGGACAGGTAGTCCCAAGCCGCGCTCACCATTGTGGTGGACGATGGCAGCCCCACCCGGCCGGCCAGCTGCAGTCCATGCGCCAGCAGACCGCCGCTGAGCAGGAGGGCAGCGTAGCGAGGCCAGAGCGCGGCGTCCAAGACACAACCGTGAAGCGTTTCCCATAGTCCGTCAGAGCTGTGCGCAATGGCCTGCATGAACAGATGAATGGGACCAAATGAGCGCGCCTCGGCAACCCATCCCCAACGGGGGGCGCCAGGTGCAGCTGGACAAGGCAGCCAAGCAAGGCAAGGCAAGCCAAGGCAGCAAGGCTTCCCTATCGACGCCCACCGTTCACGGTGTATGGAAGCCAACTCCTTTGCACCCCCAGGCTTCTGCTCACCTCCCAGCCCTGCCGCATGCTGACCATGAAAGTTTCCAGCAGCTCTGTTGTCAGCAGGGTGGCAGGCGCTACCGCGACAACAAGCTGTGTGTCAAAAAACAACTCAAAGGCCGGGGCGACTGTCAGCTGCTCCATTGACTTGCCCAGCTTTTCCACCAACAGAGGCAGCAGCTGGGAATGGGCAGCGCAGATGCCCTGCAGTTGCCTGCATTGTTCAGAATGTGTTGGGGTCAGCGAGAGAGCAGGCCGGAGTCAAGATGCGGAAGACGGCAGCATGGCATGTGTGCATGTGCACGGGAAGAGTCAAGATCAAGCTGAAGAAGTGTTTTTGGGAAGAAGCGCAAGCGGCACACCTGCGCAGCATCTCCGCCTCAGATACGTCTCGCTTGGCGTCAGCTTGGATCAACCGTGGCCTGAGTGCATCGATAACCAGGCACAGCGTCTCGCGAGCGTGGGGGCCCAGGGTCGGCCAGTCGTTGAGCTCTGGCACTGCCGTCGGCAGCTCCTCTCCCTGCTGGGCCGCGACCCAGTGCAGCAGGCGGCATACCGTGGTGTGCAGCTGCCACAGCGGCTCCGCCTCGACGATTTCTGCCCGAGGGAGACTGACGTACTTCAGCGCTGATGTGACGTGAGGCAGCACTTTAAAGCAGGCATTAGCTAGCAAGTCTGCGTAGTTTGCCAGGCTCAGCTCGCCGGGCAGCCACTGCGCCACCGCTGCTGCACCGGCCATGCTGCGCCACTGTGAGTGCAGCGGCAGCAGCCGCAGACACTCGTGAGCTGCACATTCAGGGTGAAGCGCCGCGGTTGTGAGTGGGCATTGTAGTAAGCAGGAATAAACGGGACGCAGAGGCCCGAAACTCGATGAATGCACTGTTGAAGTACTCGCCCACACGTATATGAGGTACCACGCCTCACCGGCACGCGCCCACGCGGCGGCTTGCGGCGCCGAGGTGACTTCGTCCAGCACTGGGAGCCCACTCAAGATGACTTGGGCCCATAAAAGTGCTTTACTCAGCATGCCGTCGAGGGGTGACTGCACCGCTGCGCGTGTGCACAGGCGCACCGCCGCTGCAACTAGCGGCAGCAGCTGCACGAGGGCTGCAACGGTCGCTGCATCCTGTGGCTGATCTGCTTCTTCATGCCAGGCTGCACGCTGCACTAGAATCGCTATTAGCGACAGCGCAGGCATGCACACCGGCGAGCAGCGCGTGTCGGCCACCTCAGCCCCTGGCGACAGCAGCAGGCGCAGCGCAGCCGCTGCCGGAGCCAGCAACTGCAGTGTGCCGCCACTGCCAGTGCTGGCCACGATTCCCCTGCCGCCGCTGAGTTCGTTGCAGGCAATATTGGCCAGTGTTTGGCACACCGCAGTCCACTGCTTGAGGTGCTCAGCTGGTGCGCTGCCTTGGGCTGGCTGTTCGCCGTGCAAGACGCTGGCGCGGCTGGGGGAGGCTGCTGCAGATGCCACCTCTATCTGCTGTAGCAGAGTGTCCGCGACACGAAGCAGGACGTCAAGGAGCTGCCGCTGCTGGACCGGGTTTTCTGCCAGCCGGAAAACTGCGTGGCGAAGGACTTGGGTCGTGGCTTCATTCATCTGGGAGGCAATTCTGGCCAAATTGTACGGGCAATGCTCGCCTGCGCCTGTGTTGAGGAGAGGAGAGCATGGCAGGCAGACACGGCACGTTGTCACGCGCTCGCGCGTTGTAATGGTCGACCGCACTGCTGTCGCGCATTGCCACGGGTCATCTGCACTGCTCTCACGTGCTGCAAGATGGTGCAGGCAGCAGCCGCGCGCCAAAAATGCCTGGTAAGGTTGTTCGGTAGGGCTCTCACCACATACCTTGGCGTGCGGCAATGTGCTCCAACGCGTGCGACGCAGTCTCCAGCCACGGCAGCAGCACGCTGGGCTTGGCTGCCGTCCTGGCCACAGCGGGCAGCGTGGCGGCTGCCCAGGGAGATGAAAGCCCGCACAGCACGTCGCGAGCCAGGTAGGTCTGGGGCTCAAGATTGCCCACAACCACAGCCAAGGGGGCTGAGGCCGCCACAGCGTGTTGCAGCATGCGCCGCCCGCTGCCAAAAACAAGAGCACCCACCCCAGCTGTCAGGCGGTACAGGTCCTGGCCGCCCAGCTGTGCGTCTTGCAGCACCGTCAGGCAGTATCCACCCGCCTTTAGTGCGGAGGACAGCCGCAGTGTCTGGATCTCCTCCATCGCCGCCATGAGGGCGGCCTCAGGGAAAGTAGGGCCACCTGCCAGCAAAGCATCAAGCTGCTGCAGCTGCTGACCCAAAAGCTGGGCGACCCTGCAAGGTGTGTGTCCACGACGGAAACTGGTGAAAATCCTAGTCAGTTTGATAGCGATTGCCTCCCTGCTGGTGCAAAGAACGAGCCCAGCGAATGCATGCTAGAACGATGCACCCACCTGCACAGTCGCTGCCGCGTGTGCTCATCTGGAAGCGGACCCAGGGCCTGAACCGCACCCACCACGTCCAACCGGTCTCTGAGTCCCTGCCCTGCCATTTCCGGGTCCAGCAGGCGCCCATCAGCCCACTGCTCCAGCCACAACAGCGCCTCCTGCCACCGCTGGCGCTGCCCGCTCATGGCGGCAGTGGCGGGCGGTGCGGATTCGGGCTGCAGGCCGCGGGTGGGAGCGGCGGCCGCCGCTCGCTATACCAGATAGCGGGCGACAGGCCTGGGGAAGGGCTGGGAGCCTCGGAGGGACAGGCTTGGAGTGCGCGAGGGTTCGAAGGGCTTCGCTGCGAGGTTCTCGCTCGTTGGTGCGAGGTGATGGGTCGGTACACCTAACCGACGACGCTGAAGGGAGCGCTGTGCCAGCCGAGGCTCTCTTGACCCGCCGTTTGTTCATGCCGGCGCCAGCTCAGCCCGCCTCGGGCGCCTGGTGGAAGCGCCCACCCATCTCAAACCCTCCCGCCTTTCCAGTTCGTGAGCCCACCCATAGGCTAACAAACGTGACAATGCCCCGCAAAGCAGCAGCAAAAACATGCTCAGCTACTGACAGAGTGCCAGGTGACGCTGAATGCCCCTGTGGGAACGATCGGCTCCATGCAAGGCTTCTCTTGGCGGGATGCATTGCCTTGTTTGTCTTGTGGCGTACAGCCTGTTTTTACGCAAACGTAACTACGACACAGACCACGAGTTGAGCAGGCTGAACAGCGGCTGTAATTTCATCCCAAGAGCGCCTTTGGATCTGCCAGCACAGCCCGGCGGTGCGTGCCACCCCGTAACGGTTTCGCCTGCCACTGCCTGCCCTGCCCCCACTCCTTGCGTCATGACACTGCCTGCCCTGACCGTGCAGACTTGGAGATCCTCCATCCACAATAGCTTGCATAAGTTACATATGATAGCACCTGGCACACGTCAGCATGCACAGCTGCCAGTGACAGGCGTGAGGAGGGGCGCTGTCTCGCAGTGCCCTTGGCTGCTACTTTGCCGCCACCTGCTGGCACCAGCACCCACGTGCATGTCGCCCTGTCACGCCGCCGCCTGCGCCTCCACATACTCCATGGCCCGCTTCTTGACGTGCTCCACCCCCGCTGCGGTACCATGTGCCTTCTCGTAGTCCAGGTATCGCTTGAACAGGAACTTCATCTTCTTGGGGGGAAGCGACAGGTGGGTGGCGCGCTCAAACAGGGCCCTGCAGCACAAGAGTTGGGAAGACAGTTATAAAGCAATTGATAAGGTTAATCCAAGGATGATGGAGTCTGCGAAGGAGGGGAGTGGTGGGTGGCGCGCGCAAATGAGGGCGCTGCAACACATGAGGTGGGAGGGATGTGCCAGAAGGTGAGGTTGCGTTGCTGACAACAGGTTGTGGTGGGTGGGGCGATCAAAGCGGGCGCTGCAACGCAAGAGTGAGGAAATGTGGCGAGGCGAGATGAGCAAGGGCAGAGGGGAGAGGCGTGGAACAGACGGGGGCGGGAGGGTGAGGAGGCGGGTGGGCAGGAGTCGGCAAGAGCGGTCGGGAGGAGGGCCAAGCCAAGCGCCCGTGCAGCTCGCAGACGCCGCTCTTCCGGCGCACGCCCACCCATCTGCCCACCCCGCCTACCCCCTTGCCGCTGTCAGCGTTCCCCTTTGTTAAACAATCACACTTCAGCAAGCCCACCCATCGAATGCGTTGCTGGCCCCCCGAGGGCACCCCATCCCTAGTACAACCGCGACACCTGTTTGCATCCCTTTGAGAGAGGATTACAAACCGAAAAGCCCACCCACCGTATGCGCTGCTGGTCCCCAGAGGAAACCTCCTGGTCCAAATAGACGCTCCACAGGTCCAGCCGCTTGGGGTAGTTGCGCAGCACGCCCTCAAAAATGCTGCGCCCCCGCTCTGCAGGCAAGCAGGGTAGGAAGGAGGCGGGTTGAGGGACAGACACAGGAAGGTAGGGCGCGCAGGGTAGCTGCGCATCACGCCGGCAAAGATGCTGCACCCCGCTCTGCAGGCAGGCAGGGTGGGAGGGCGGCGGGTTGAGGGACAGAAATCGAACATTCGAGCTGAGCGGGTGGTGCATGCATGCTGACTTGTACAGCACAGCACGAGCGCCCATCCAGCAGCGGTGGCGCCCCTGCCGGTAGCGCTGCCATCTATAACACCTTGCCGGGCAGGGTGCCGCCGCTGCCATCTGTCTGAATCTGAAGCGCTCCCATCTGCCGCCCTCTCCTTCCCTGGCCCCCAGCCTGCACCCACCC
>JTEE01000026.1:1340875-1379743 GCA_002896455.3 Chlorella sp. ArM0029B
AGTTGCTGAAGTCAGCCAGGCCATCAGAGGGCAGGGTGGCCGCCACTGCAGGTGGGAGACGAGCAGGCATGGGTGCAGGCTCAGCAGCAGCGTCAGCAGGCGCAGCATGAGGGGCAGGGCCTTGTGGCCACGAGGCAAGGCGGCAGGAGTTTGGGGCAGGTTGCCACTTGTGAAGGTTCCGGGCCCAGCCCATAAGCGGACATGTGCTTGCAAGTAATTGCAGGTGGTGAGCCGGGAGCAGTTAGGGGCAGGAAGTCGACAGTGAGGGGGACGGCCCCATACATGTGCTGTGCCATGCTGTGCCAGCTCAGCAGCCGTGGCACAGCAGGGTCGTGTGGGCAGCCCAGGCGCGGCATGCATCAGCTGCGAGCGCCGCCGCAGAGGGCTCAGAAGGCGATGCGGAGAAGGACAGCTGTGGAGAGTGAGTGTGGAGTGAGGGGCGCAGGGAGTACCGAGACAGCGGAAGGGGAGGGGATGCCCGCCGGGGCGCCATGCATGCAGGCCTCGCCCAACCATGAGCCTATCCGTCAGCCAGCCAGCCTGTGGTCCCACCCACAGTTCTCCCAGGGTGCTGCCGCATCACACCCAGCAGGCACATCAGGCACATCAGGCACAGCAGGCACAGCAGGCTCTTGCCTGCAATGATGTTGCCAGTGGAGGTCACGTAAGAGGCCGGGTAAACTGCACAACAGAAACGGGGCACTTGGGTGAGCACCGTGTGCGGGGGGATGAGGGCGCAGGAGACAGGCCGGCTGCTTCCTGCACCCACACCCTAGCCGCGCCAGGTGCTGATTCCACGAATCCAAGCAAGGCCGGCCTGCCTGCCTGGACACCTGCTGCCTTTGAGAAAAGCAAGCTCTGAACAGTTGCCTATTGTTAAGCCAGAACATTTTTTGAAAGCCGGCTCGGCCCACCTGGGTCAAGGTTGTTGTCGCCTGCCTCGTTTCCGGCGGCCGCCACCAAGACCGTGCCTCCCTGCCCCATCTGGTTGATTGCGTCCCGGGAAATGGCTGAGAAAGCATAGCCGCCATAGCTCGCGCTGACCACCTTTGCTCCCACCTGCAGTTCAGGGCAGACAGCGGGGCGAAGGACCCAAAAAGCAAAGTCAGTTGTGTGTTTAAGAAGCAACGTCGATGCGTGCGCTCACCCCTCTCCTCACACGTGCCGTGCCGCAGGATGCGGTGCGATCCTAAAAACTTTGTAAGGGTTGGCGCTCAAACCCGACTTTTTTTGTATCAATTTCGTTTCCACCCAGAAGCTGAGGGAGGCTGGGCGTGTGGTGGACCAGGATGCCTCACATGTGCACACGGCAGGTGAGAGGGATAGGCGCAGGGACGAACAGGGCGTTGCAAGTCGTCGCAGAAGCGGCACGCGACTGACCAGCTGGCCGGCGGGCAGGAAACTGACTGACTGAGTGTGGGTTACACTTCATGTTCAGCACAAACCTGTGCTGCTCAATGAATCATTCAAGCACGAAATGAATGAGTGTAAGGTGGGCAGGAAGGCGGGCAGGCACGGCAGGCAGGTGAGCTGTGGCTGGGCTGGCCCAGTACATGCACTAGCGCTGCTGCTCCCACTGCTGGAAAGCAGTGATTTAACCGTGCCTCGCAAAGCAATCAATCATTTGCATGTCAAGTCCGCGGGGACCCAGCAACGGTCTCGTGGGGCAGGTTGGGGGCAGAGTGCACCAGGACGCAGTTTGTAGCAAAGAAGAGGATGCGGGCGCTGGCTGACTGCGCCAGCCAGGCCGTGGGGGTGGAAATAGAGGGAGGGAACAGATTTCTGATTTGTGAACCAAGGCAGAGCATACGGGGTCTCCCCCACCATAGTTCTTGAGAGGGCGACGAGGCATGCACCACAAGGCCCTGAAGTCATGGGAACAAGACAACAGGGCCTCTTGACACACTTAACACTTAACACTTAACACTTAACACTTAACACACTCACCGAGCTGCAGAGTGCATAGCAGTCCTGGGTGGCAGAATCGTAGAGGTACGCGTTCCCGTCCGCATCTGGAGGAGACACGGCCTTGCAGATATACAGAGACACCTGGGAGGAACGGAGGGAGGGGGAGGCAGGCAAGGCGGTATGCCTGTTGGCATCGCTGCTCGTTGACCCTGCTACAGCCTTCGGGTTGTGGTATTGCAATTATGAAGTTTCAAACAACGAGGTATTGGGGTGTCTACTTATGCAAACAAGGGGTGCCAGCAGGGCGCCAAGCAGGGCGCGGGGCAGCAACTGCGCTTACCTGCCAGGAAACACCCGTGATGCCAACCCCATTATTGCCGGCTGCCCCAATCGACCCCGCACAGTGTGTGCCGTGGCCGTCGGTGTCTGAAGGCAGGTAGGGGAAGGGACGTGGGGCATGTGAGGCGGTGACTGGTCGTTACCATAGCAGGGAGGAGACAGAGAGGGGTGCCGCCGAGCGGCTGCCGGTTCTGCCTGCACCCGCGGCACCCAAATATGGGCAGGCGGCAAGGCGAGGCCAATACAGCCACGCGGGCAAGGGCAGCCGCACGCGCCATGTTGCGGTTTCTGCAACTGTTGGGCAAGTATGACTTGTTCGAAACACAGGCAGCCTGTAGCGGCCCTACCCGTGTAGTCGTTATACTCGGCGCTCCCAGGCTCCGGCTGTGTGCCGTCCAACTTGACTGCCCTGCACAGCCGTGCAACAAGGGGGCGACGCACGCCTTTCAGTGAATGGCAGATACTCAGCAATCTCAGGCCAGGCATTGCTGCCAGCCAGCTAAGCAGCTGGCCAAGTGTGGGCGGGGCGGGGAGGGCACGCAGGGTGCCCGGCTGCAGGGGTTGGCTAGCATTCCATAGACCCCATTTGAGTTAGTTAGTTAGTCACACATTTAATGTCCAAATGGAGCCAGGAGCGGTCTCACGAGACAGAAGATTTGAGGAGGAGCCCACCTGTTCCAGCCCCCTGCAATGTTGACCTCCAGGTCCTGATGTGTGGTGCGGATGCCGCTGTCAATCACGCACACCTTGACCTGCGGGCAGCAGCAATTGCGGATTGCCAGTAGGCACGAAGCATGGTGTTGCCAGTAGGTATGCAGCATGTGGGTATTTTCAATGGGCACGAAGCGTGGCACAGACTCCCACCGCCGGCTGCGCCCTGCTGCCTGCCACCTGGCGCCTGCCAGCTGGCGCTCCCAACCCTGCCGCGCACGCTCACTTGCGGTTGAGGAAGGCAACCGGCAAGTATCATTCAAGCCAATGGCATCAGTTGGCTCCCACACCCGCCCTGCCCCGCTCACGCTGCTGGACCCCGTGGTTGTGTCCCAGGCCTTGGGTGCGGAAATCTGGTGCAGGAACCACATGCCGGAGGACCGAGCGGCACCAGCAAAGAGTGCGTCGAAGGGCATGCGGCTCATCTTGTATTTGAAATCCGGCTCGGCGAACGCCACATCTGAAGGGAAGGAAAGCGTGACAGGGTACTTGCGTGGCCGGGCAAGCATAAATGGCGGGCAGGCAGCAGGCAGTCAGTCAATCAACCAACTGATCAATCGATTAGGGGTGTGAGCGGGCACCATGACCGGGGATGGAGAGCAGAACTGCGGACAGCAGATCTCGGGTGCCAGAGCTGACCAACCCTATTGCCAGCAAGGTCATCCGGGCGCAGCCATCTGGGCTGCGTGCCTTCACACATCTTTCTGCATGCTACGCACATGTTTCACCACCAACAGCGTTTGGCTTCCAGCCGCTCCGCCAGCCCACCCGCCGTACCTGGGTTTGCCTTCAACTGCTTGATCTTGTGCTCCACGCTAGAGCCATCTGTGATTTGATACAGCATCACCGCATCCGGCGGCGCTGTGGCAAGAGTGCTGCCATTGGCAGCGGCCGCCACTGCGACGCCAGTGCCACCCGTGCGCTGCACTTTCAGGCGGTGGTGCTTGCCGCTGAAGCGCAGCAGCTGCAGGCCTGCCACCACTGGCCTCCTGCCCTGCGCCGAGGCCACGGCGGCCGCCGCTCTAGTGCTCTTGAATTGCACGAGGATGCGGTCTTTGGCTGCCTCTGGCTGCTGCTCATCCCAACCGTTCACTGTCCGCTGCGGGTGCTGGGCGGCAGCTGCGGCGGAAGTGGCGGCGGCAGCTAGAAGGCAGGCTGCGGAGGGGAGGGCGGGGAGCAATGAGCGGCACGATAAACGCATGCTGGTTGCCTTATCTCTAGGTAAAGCCTGTCCGGCACGTGTTTGCACTCTCTCAACAGTACGAGGGCCAGCTGCGCCTTCTCTTTTCCGGACAGTCGGGCAATCGAACCAACCACGAATACACCCATCCAGTCGCACCGGTCAGCGCCAAAGCGGGAAGCCAGGAAGGACCGGCCCGCCTGGAGGTGCGCCGCATGGAGCAGGCGGCCAGGAGAGGCTCACGCGCAAGGCGTGCTGGTGGGCAAACAGTTGCTCGCCTGTGACCAACCCTAGAGGGCGGTATAATTTGGGTGGCCACCGCACGGGCCGCAGCACGAGTTGCCTCGGTGGAGCTCCTCAGTGGGTAATTCCTTCACGTGATTGCCGGTAACTGAATTGGCACCGCAACCCTGGCGATAAGGGGGCAGCCAGTGAAAGCACGGCTCAGACAGTCACACCGGCATGTCCCCGCCGCTGCCGGCCTCGTCTCACCCCCAGCAGTCAAGCCAGCAGGCAGCTGTATCCTTTGTCCCACCCTTCGGGCTTCTGGTAATGTCCTCCAGCCATGTGCACACATTCTCAACGCACAGCTTGAATCCTACTTCCGAGCTGATCCCCGACCCTCGCTGTTGAGCCTTGCGCCTTACAGGCGCAGCCGGTACAATGGAGCCAGCGCCTGCCTGATCCAACCACCCTTACAAATCCCTTGTCGCATGAGACCATCGCTTAGCTCCCCGTAGACATTTAGAGTAGCAAAGAAACAGCAAGAGTACCGCCAGTGTTCGTCGGCAGGGTGGCACAGGGGCGCTGCACGGCTGCCATAAACTTTGTGCACCCTCAAAGTCGAGGGGGAAATGCGTGTGGCGACTGTATATTAAATCAGAAAGTGAACAGATGTGCACACTGCTGTGCATCAGAGGAAGCAGTGGAAGACATTGTCAAAACTGACGGGTGCAGGTGGGGCCACTTGCTGGACCGGCGCTGCCGCTAGCACGGCTGCTGCCGGCGGCTGCGCCTCTGCCTGCAGCACTGGCGCTGCACCCGGTGCAGCTGCTGGGGTGCCATTGCTGCTGCCAAAGCGGCCAGTCAGCCAGGCCAGCTGGGGCAGTTGCCGGACCGGCGCCCTGTGCACCGGCGGTGCCTGCACAGCTGCTGGCGGCAGGAAGGTCGGCACAGCTGCTGCCTGCTCATGTGCCTCGGGTTGCTCTGTCAGGTCCATGTCATCAAACTCAGGCCCAAACAGGCTACACAGCTTGCGGCGCTTGGGGGCCACCCCACCCGGGTCCTGCATGGGTGCCCGGGCTGCCACGCTCGGCGGCTGCTGCTGCCCCTGCTGCTGCTGTTGGCCCTGTTGCTGCTGCTGCTGTGCTGAGTCGGCTCCCTCGACAGCTGCAGCTGCTGAGCTGCTGCCAAGGGCAAACCGGCCAAACAAGCTGCCCGGCTGAGCTGCAAAGGGGCGGTTGGCAGGCTGCAGCGGTGTGACGTTGGCGGCGGACGCAGCTTGCGGAGCTGCGGGTGGCCTGGTGCTGCCAGCCTTGGGCTGCTGTGTGAACAGGCTGCCAGCCTTGGGCTGCTGTGTGAACAGCGCTGAACGCTGGGAGGGCCAGGGAGGGCCCTGGCCGGCACCTGCTGCCCCCCACTGCGGCTGCTGCTGCTGGCTGGGCGCGCTGGCATTGAGCGGGGGTGGGGGCGCAGGGGTTGCCACAAAGCTGCTCCACCTGCTCTTGCCATTGGCTGCGGGCCCCGGTGGCGGCGGCAGCACCACTCGTGTGAGCGGTGCCGGGGCAGGCGGAGCGGCTGGCAGCGGCCCCACACGTTCCGCCACGGCTGCCGCTGCAGCACCACTGTAGAGGGGCGGCTGTGTGGGGCGCGTGAGCTGGGGTTGGGCTCCAGGGGTGCCCCCGGCCAGCCGGCGCTGCATGAGGTGCAGAGCGCCAGCTTGCACGACGCCAGCTGGCACTTGCTGCGGCGACTCCGTGGGCTGGTGATCCACGCAGGCTGCAGAGCCCTGCTCAGCGCTCTCTTCGGGTGCAGCTGCCGCCATGCTTCCTGCCATGCTGGCATGCTGTGCCTGCTGGGCCGCCCCTGGCTGCGCCCGCTTGGGCGCCTGCCGGCAGTTTTGCCCCTGCAGCTCCACGCCCGGCGGCACAGACGTGCGAATGGCGGTGTCCACACCCACCAGCTGCTCGTGCACCACAGACGCCACCACCTGCACGGCATATCACGGCCAGCAGGGGATCAGCACACAGCACAACAATGACGCAGGGCAGGGCAGATTGTGCCACAAAACAGCAGCCTCGCCTGAGCTCAGCCAATCATTGCAAGCCACCCACATCTACGCACCCACACCTGCGTGTCCTCAACATTGCTCATTGCTTCAGCACAGCGCACCGCAGCTGCACCTTTCAACCAACACCTCTTGATCCGTTGGCCGCTCCCGCCTCACCTCCACTGGCGTGTTCCTGCCCTTGACAGGCGTGCGGGTGCGGGTGCGCAGCACCAGGGGAGAGGGGAAGCTGTCCAGCGCCAGGGAGCGGCACAGCAGCAGGGCGTCGTCGTGAAGGGAGCCCACCAGCAGGCGAGCTGGGCTGCTGGCCTGGCCCTCGCCGGTGCGCTCCACTGCACTTGAAAGCGGAGCACACAAGTAAGTAACACTTGCAAAGCACAGTGTTTGTCCTCAGCTATTTCATAAGGTTACACGCACCCCCCACCCTGTCCCACGAGACCTTTGCTGGCTCCCCCCTGGACTTGAAATGTAAGTGCTTGATTGATAAGAACAGCTCACACAGGTCCTCACCAAAAGCTTCCTAGAAATGTCAAGCCCCCCTCCCAGCTCTCCCAACTGGCTCGCTTGCCTGTGATTTCCAGCTCCACCACCCCGCCAGGCAGCCAGGCCACTGGCAGGCAGCGCAGGCTGATGGCGGGAGGCAGGCACTGGGCCAGGGCCGTGTGCACCTCGTTGCCTGCACATGGCGGCACGGCAGATATAGGCACGTATAGGCAGCACGACTGGCAAGGCAGGCATGTATGCAGGCACGGTTTTAGCAGCACGAGTCCCTTTTCAGGCAGCAGTGGCATCCTCCAGATGGACAACAAGGGCAGCATGCGGCAGCCTGGCTTGCTTGCTATGCACAGCACCATCCATGAATTCACCGGACCGCCTCACCAAAGGGGTAGTGGCGCTGCGCCAAGGACTCCAGCTTGCGGGGCTCGATCTCCGCCAGCTGCTTCAATTTTGTGACGCCTGCAGCCGCCAGGCGCTGCGCGATCTGCGGCCCAATGCCAGGCAGCTGCCGTGTCTCCTGCTGGCTGTCGGTCCACAGGCGCTGGCGCAGGCTCTTGGACAGCAGCAGCGCATTGAAGGTCGCTGCGGGGGGCGAGTAAGCGGGCAAGGGATAGTGACTGTGCAGGCAAGCAGTTTCCTGCTGGGTGGTGTGTGGCAGGCAGGCAGGGGCGAGTGGTTGAGGGCTGAGCTGACAGATGAAGACTGAAGCAAGACCACCTGCTGCTTAATATTTGCAACAAGCCCAGCTTATCATCATCAGTGATCTGCACCCTCCAGCCACAAGTGGCCATGATCATCAATCCACCCCCAAGCCTGCCTCTCACCTGCCGCCCTGCCCGTGTGCTCAAAGTACTTGACCATCGCTGTCGCAATCCGGCGCCCAGTGCTCACAACCTGCTCCACATCCTGCTCAGGGGCCAGCGGTGTGAAGGGTTCAGCACGAGGGGAGGCAAAGCGCGCAAGGCATGGCAGAGAGGATATTGTACAACGACACCGTCTGTGACCTGCCCACATGCGCATGCACAAAAACATGCCCCAACACACCCCACCCCTCGATCAGCAGTCTCAAGAGCCTCCCCCTGCCAGCTCACACACCTGCTTGAGAGAGTAGTCCAATTTGTCGCTGGATGTGTCACTCAGGCCCTCGTTGATCTGCGGAGCAGCGGCAGGGCAGGGCAGGGCAGGGCGGTCAGACATGGACAATATGTCATCCAAACGCGCACTGGCATTTTTGTGCTCCTCAGTGGTGGGCATAACAACGCCTCCTGCTCAATTGGTGCACAGCGGCTCTAGGGAAGCGCCTGGCTGCCTCTCTCCCACCCTCCCTGCCACCCCCACCTCCATGATCCATCACTGAAAACCCTCACAGGCCCCAACAAGCAGTCCCCTTCCCAACAACTATCGCAGAAGCATCCACCAGGACGCAGCTGCTCCACAGCCGCTGGCTGCCTCTCTGAAGCCCGTCTGCCCTCTCCAGCCTGAACACCTCTTAAAAGGATTCAAGAAAGAGTCCCGTCCCACCTCCCAACGCAGCAGCACCCACCACGTTGCAGCCTGCTCCACAAGAAGAGGTTTATGGCTGGCTGTCTCCCTGCCACCCCCGCCCGCCCTCTCCAGCATAACCACCCCCGGACAGGCTTCAAAAAGGCGTCTGTCCCCTCCCACCAACCACTGCAGCAGTACGCACCAGGACGTAGACCTTGTCTGCCCCCGTCACCAGGCGCTCCAGCACCTTGCCAGGCTTGGCGGGGTTCATGAGTGGGTAGCGCACCCGGTCAGAGTGGTTGACCTCGTTGAGCACCTGGCAGGGAGCGACAGATAAGGTTGGGTGAGTGGGGTGCACAGGTGACCAGGGTGCACGGGTCAAGACAGCAGCTGATCGCAAGGCAGCACACATGGTGGTCTCAGGGGTTGGCATGGTTCAGCTCCATTTTTGGACGAAGTGCATGAATGAAGCAGGTGCGAGGGCCAAGGCAGAACCGCGCATGCGCTGTGCGGTTCAGGGCAGGCGGGTGTGGGTGAAGAGCAAGCAAGAACTGTGCTACCGCTAGAAAAAAACATGTCACGTTGAGCGCCAGAAGCCGGCGCAGGCCCAGTCATGCTAAGCGGCACGCCCTGTACCAGGCAGGCACAAACTGCAGCGTGCACCCACCCCACCTTCTTCTCGCTGCGCCGCAGCTTGACGTTGGACAGCTCAGCGCTCCTGCACAGTACAACACCAGAAATGATTTTCGATCAGACACGCACTGCACTGCACTCTAAAACTGGTGCTTTCAAGAAAACCCTGATAGCTGAGCTGCATGGAGCTTCAGAGACATCAAGTGCAAAGCATGCAGTCATAATCTGCCAGCAGTCCGTGAGTCGGCACTCTCCGCATGGCAGGTGACTTGCTTACTCACTTGGCCAGGATGGTGATGAGGTCAGGGATGGCGGCACCGGGGCCCACGCTGCACAAACTGATCATCGTCTTCACTCGGATGTAGCGCTCAGCCATGATCTGAGAGGGGGCAGGTACACGTCAAATCGTATGTTTTGCAGTTGCTCGCACTGGCTGCAGCTGCTAGAATTGTCTGCTAGCAGCAGCATTGGCAGACGCACTTGCACAGAGGGGAGGCTGGCACCAAGACACAGACAGCGGGCAACACAGGGCAGTTCGCTGGCGTTTGCAGGGTTGAAGACAGGCACGCCCAGCGCAGCCTGATGTGCTTCTAGGCCACTTCCTAGGCATGCACAGCGGATCACACACCTGCCCGGGCTGCAGAGGCTCCAGGCCAAAGCCGTCGTCGTGCAGGCGCACCTGCAGGCCATTCAAACTAAAAATCGTTTAATCACAATTCAAGTCCAGGTGGGAGCCAGCAAAGGTGGTCGACACATTAGGCAACAGTGGGCAGACAAGGCATGTGCTGTCTCCGCGGAGAGCAGAGCACACATCGTGGCAAGCAGCATCTCTGCCAAGTCACCGCTGCCAGTGGAAGACCAGCAGGCACCCCAGCTGTCAACACGCGTCCTGACCCCAGACCCTTCAACCGTGTGATCACTGCTCCCACACTGCCCGCACAACCATCATCCTATCAAACCCACCCATTGCTCCCAGCAGGCATCCCTGCCCACACCCCCACCCACCCACCCACCCACCATGCCACATGCCACATGCCATGCTGGGTCAGCTCCCCCACTGTTGTCAGCACCAGCCTGTCATCCAATCAAGTCTCCCAGCAGTCGCCCCTCCCCAGCTCCACAACCTTCAGCCCCTCCCCCCACCCACCATGCCATGCTGGGCCAGCTCCTTCACTGTTGTCAGCACCAGCCTGTCATGCAGTCAAGTCTCCCAGCAGTCACCCCTGCCCTCCCCAGCCCCACAACCTTCAGCCCCTCCCCCCACCCACCATGCCATGCTGGGCCAGCTCCTTCACCGTGGCCAGCACCAGCCGGTCCCTCAGCCAGCGGTCGAGCGCCTCAGCGCTGGGCTGACGTGGCACGCCGTAGCGTGCCGGGTCGCGCTTCACGCGGATGTAGAAGTAGGTGCAGCGCATCCAGTCCACAGCCTGACAGGAAGGGAGAAGTGTAAGTGAAGTGCTGTGATTGAGTGAGGTGATGGAAAACAAAGTGTGAGGTTGTGAGGCTTCCGCTGCAGGGTGCCAAGTCGGGTAGAGTCTTCCGCCTGTGGGTGTGCAGCACGTAGGGCACAGTGCCCTTTCAGGAACGAGTGAGCGCCCGACTGGGGTGCTGACTTCGGTGCAGCTCGCATCCAGTTATCGACACATGGTGTGAGAAGAATGAGGGGCGCAGGGGAGCAGCTGCGAAACACGGTGGTCCCACAGGAGCCGACAACAGGAGGCAGCAGCAGCAGCAGCACCACAGCAGCGGCGGCACGACTTGCGCTGAACACTGCACAGGCAGGGCGCTGCCGCCAGCACCCAGCCGTCTTGCCCCACCTGTGACACGTCACCAATTGTACGCAGCGCGATCTCGGCGTTCAGGAACTCAGGCAGCACGTCCTTCAGGGTCGACTCAACCAGCTCGCTGCCACCCATCAGCTGCTCGTAACGGCCCACGTGCTGTGTGTCAAGGGGAGCGCAGGTGAGAGTGGCAGGGGGATGAAGTCAGGCTGCATCCGGCGTCAAGCAGGCTGAGAGTGCACCGGGTGCACGGGATGCCTGTGCTCAACTGTACATCAGCAGCCTCAACTGGGGGTTTGCAGGTGGGGGGCCAGGAGGAAGCACGCACCGGCAGTGCACTGCCAGCACGGCTGCCAAAAGGCGCCGTTCTTGCCCCTGCAGGCAATCCACAGGCAGTGTGCAAGCGGCCGCTTGCCCAGGTTTTCAGGCCTGGCACAGCACACAAACTGCCCTCACTCACCGGCCTCTGAGTCATGATGACTGCCACGCCCTCCGTGTCAAACTGTGGGCGGCCGGCACGCCCCACCATCTGCCAGGGTGGGGGGTCAGTGGTGCAGAAAGTGGTGGTCTGGGATAGAGATACACGTTTGTTTTTTTTTTTGTTTTTTTTTGTTTTTTTAATAACAAGTGTGTGCTTGGCGGGCACGCGGCTGGTGCAACAACAGGGGAGAGGCCTGCATCTAGAAGCAGGAGCCCTGCCGTGCCCTGCAGTTGCATCCCACACAGGTTCAAGCTTGATGCCCCAGCTGCCTGCAAGGACGTGCTGCGCTCAAGCTCCTAATGATCCCCACACCCTCCCCGCTGTTGCTCACCTGCAGGCACGTGCTGCGCTCATACTCCTGGTAACCCGAGGCATCCTCTGCCTCGCTGCCCACGTACCGCCGGGTGCCCTTGAGCACCACCAGGCGTGCGGGCAGGTTGACGCCCATGGCCAGCGTAGACGTGGTGCAAAGGACCTGGCAGGCGGGACATGTAGGTGGGGCAGCAGAAGGCAGGCGTGGGTGAAACGGCAGGAGGCTGCTGCTCTACAACTTAAGCAAGAGATGCATGCTGCTCGCCAGCCCGGCAGGCTGCGGCAGGCAAGCGCAGGGCAAGCGCAGATTGCCAGGCACTGGGTGAGAGTTAGGCTCCTGCCCCAGCCTGTCGCCCCACTGCTGCCTGCCCGCCCCATCCCTCCCCGCCCCCACCCACCAGCAGGTCCTGAGCCACAAACAGCGCCTCCACCACCGCCCTGTCTGCCGGCTCCATGGCAGCGTGGTGGTACCCCAAACCCAGTCCCACAAACTCCCGCAGCTGCCCATCCTTGAGCCCCGCCGCCGCCTGCTGCAGCCGCTGGTGCTGCCCCGCGTCCCGCACATACACGCTGGGGCTGCGCCCGCCGCCGCCGCCGCCGCCTGCCCCTGCCCTGGCTGCCTCCTTTGCCAGCTGTGCGGCGGTGTCGGTGGTGCCCCGCCGGCTGCTGCAGAAGACCAGGGAGGGCCTGCCGGAGGAGTGGTCGGCCACAACCTGGTAGATGTGGTCGTTCAGGCGACGCTCAAACAGGAAGTCTGCGGGCAGGGGGAGACAGGGGAATGAGGAGAGGGGGTGAGGGAGGGGGCAATGGGGTTCAGGTCAGAAGGGGGAGGTGGACCAGGCAGCATGCAGCGGCGGCACGCATGCTGGGCAGGCAGTAATTTGGCAGCGGGGAATGTGAGCTCAAAGCAGGCTGCAGCACCAGGTTGCTAAGCCGCAGCTGCATTGCCACAACAGCATGCCGGCCTTGCCTGTTTTGGTTGGGTTGTATCCTCGAACCACAGTGCGCAGCTTGACCGGCCGCATCTCCTCGCCTGCGGGAGCGGGGCAGGGATGCATGGCGTTTTTTGAGATAAAGAGACGGGCAGGACAAGAGCGCTTCAAGTAGCCCACTCATCGACCCAAACTGTGACCACACACGGCCCCCTCCAGCCAACTGTGTGTGCGCTGCCTGCGCCGAGCAATCGGGTATAGGGAGGGGTGCAAGCCCTAACTCACCAAAGCACTTGATGCCAGCAGGAGGCACGGCCAGCCAGTCGGCCAGATCCTGTGAGCGGAGTGGCATAGGTGAGGCATGCAGTGAGCACAGAGGGGCACAGCAGTTGCTGGCCGCCGTGGCCGGTGAGAGTTAAAGCCCCATGCAGGCAGCACCTGGGTGATTCCCCAGCCAGCAGCACTCGAAAGAGACCCCCCAGCCACCCGCCTGGTCAGCACCTATAAGCTCTCTGCTGCACGCACGGCTAGCAGACAGCACATGGTTTGTTTTGTGTCCTCACCTGCACGTTGGGGATGGTGGCTGACACCGCAATGTACCGCACCGAACCGATCGGCTGCCCCTGCATTTCACGCAGCCTGCAGGTTCAGAACGGGCCACAGGCGGAGGTCAGCAGAGTTTGAGAATTCAACATGAACAGGGGGGCGAATGCTGGCCAATCTGGCTACACAGGGCAGTCTCTGGCGGACATCTTCCCAAGCTTGCCACCCTCGGAAGTGAGATGAACCGCTAGTGAACTCACTTGCTGACCATCTTGATGCGAGCCACCACACCTGCAGGGCATGTTTATGGCAGGGGTATGTTAACACGCGGAAGAGTGTGGGCCATGCAGTCATGCCCATCTGCGCCAATTGACAAAGCCAAACGCTGCTCAATGCAGGTGCCCTCCACACAGCAAGCACCCGCCCGGCGCACCCTCCAAGCTCGAGCCGCGGTTTTCGTTCAGCAGGTGTACCTCATCTGCAGGGCAGGGCGATGCACGATAAGGGATGTCACATTCAGCTGCCTCCCTCACCCAACAACCTTTGTTGACAGGCTCCAGTGCCACCACCCGCCAGTGGGTAAGCCCAGCACAACCCTGCAAGCACGGCTCTGGTCGGTGAGCCCAGCACCCACCAAATGAACACGCAACCGATGTGCCGTGACAGGCGCCACCCAACTTCCTATTTGTTGCCCGCCAGCACCCACCAATCTGCAGCAGCCTGGTGTCAGTTCCCTGAGTAGCGCGCACCGCCACCCATTACCCTCTTTGCTCCCAGCACCCACCGATCAGCACCAGCCCGATGTCCGCAAAGAAGCGCATGCCGCCGCGGGTCACGGCGTCAAACTTCTCGGGGGTGGCGCAGATGATGTCAGCCGTGTCCAGCCCAGAGAGGCCCTCCCGGTCCGTGTCACCTGGAGGGATGGCAGCATGGCAATGGGAGGGAAACAAGCAGGAGAAGTGTGCGCTGAGAGGAGGCAGGCATGGAGGTGTGGGATGTGCAGAGTAGCTGCATCCAAGGCACATGCCTCCACCCCTCGGTGCTCGCGCTGCATACACTGAGCATTCGCATGGGCGCATGGTTAACCTCACATGACCTCGCCCGCCTTACCCGTCAGCTCGCGGCAGGTGACGCCCAAGCTGCCGAATCGCTGCCCCCAGTCCCTCACTTTCTCCTGCACCCATCAAATAACAAGGCACAGGGTTGAGCGAGCGCGGCAGAAGGAGCAGCAGCAACATCTCTGCGCACTGTGCGTGCTCTGACGTCCGCATGCAGCAGCACCCATCTCCGCCGTAGCACTGCTGCCACCGCCATCCACAAAGGAAAACCTTGCCTGCACTAGTGCGCGCGAGGGCGCTAGGTACACGGCCTTCAGGTGGCCCGGCTTGTGGGAGAACTGGGGCCCGCCCGCCCCCGGCACGAGGTTGCGTGACAGCTGACGCAGAATCGCCAGCTCCAGCAGCACCGTCTTGCCTGCAGGAGGAGATATCATGCGGCACGCTTAAGCCGAGTGTGTGTGTGCAGGCGGCACAGCGCTTCAGAGGCGGGGTACAGCGTGGCGAGCGGCGGCAGAGGCACACACAGCAGCCGCAGCGCCCAGCACCCACCTCCGCCGGTGGGTGCTGCCACGACTACGTTGCTTGGACCTTCGAAGAGAGTGGGCCAGCAGTCGTTCTGGATGGCGTTGAAGTAGCGGAAGGTGAAGACGGCCCGGAACGGGGCAGGCAGCTCGTCTACGCTACGTAGGCGGCCGTCAGCGGCGGCGGGCAATGCGGGGCGGGGCGGCGCCGCAGCGCCGGCCGCCGGCCAAAGCTGCTCGCCCGCGGGCGCTGCCTGCGAGTAGCCAGGCGCCACCTGCGAAAACCCGTGCGAGGCGGCTGGGAAAGATTGACGCTGCTGCGTCTGATAGGCCTGCGGCTGAGCGGGGCCGCGCTGCCAGTGAGCAGCTGCCATCGCTCCTTTCACGCTGCCTTGGACAGCATGTTGGGGAGCAATGAAGGCAAAATGCGGGAATGAATGAATAAATGAATGAATGCCCCAACATCGGCGGTCAGCATGCTGTCCACTCAGTGGCTGGTCAGCATGAATAACAGCAGTCGGGGCCCATGTGAGCATTCTGATCACTCCCTTCCCAAGCCATGGCGGCCGTGGCCTTCGCCCTGGAGGGCGCCAAGCTGCAGCTGGCCACGGTCACCGTGCCGCTGACCGCACTCCCCCTTCACTCGCCAGCCCAGCAGGCAAGGGAGGGCGACCCCTGCAGCAACCATCCCGACCTGCTGCCTCCGCCGCTGCCGCCTGCCTTTGCAGCGCTGGCGGCGGCACTGGCAGCTGTGCGCGCGGCGGCTACCCCTGCACTGCCGTTTGCGGCACACGTGCTGGGTGCTGACCAGCTGCGCGTCGTGTGCCAGAAGACACGTGTGGCCGACGTATTCAAACTGCTGCGTGGGCAGCAGGCGGCCATGGGTATCACGGTCAAGGACGTCAAAAGCCATGTGTCGCTGGCGGCGCCGTCGGGACTGGAGCTGGCAGCAGCATGCACAGCAGGGCTGGCGGCAGCCCTACGGCACGCGGGCTGGTGGCAGATGGACGAGGAGTGCCTGCTGGGTGCTAGCCTGCTAGAGCCCTCTCCTGACGGCCAGCCCACCACCTGCTCTTTGGTGCGGATGCGGGTGCACGTGGCGGGGCCAGCAGGCCCCAAGGAGCCGCCCAAGCTGCTGCTGTTGGTGCTGCCCGGTGAGCGGTGCCGGGGCAGCATGCGCGTACGCTGCCACTGCGCACACAGGCTTTCACACTCGCCTGCTGCACAGCAGCGCCGGAGGCAAGGGTGCTCTGGCAGCGCTGGTACTGTTGCCACTGTGCTCAACTCAACCGCTCAGCTTGCCACCTTGCCTCGCCTCACTGGGCGATTACACTACCTGATGCTGTATCCCATGCCTGCCTGCCTGCACCTGTATGCCCCTCACACAGAGCAAGTGGAGTTCCGGCACCCCGCCTGCCGGCCGGGCCTCAGCGTGGCGCAGCGCAGTGAACGCCTGGCAGGTGGGGCTGATCAGTTGCGTGGTACCTGCAAGCCGGTTTTGGTACGTAGCATAAGAAAACGTACGAGGCGAAGTACATAGTATGGATCACCACCATATGCTACGATGCTGGCACCAGCACCCAACACACTGCTCTCACATTCTCTCACACACACACACAACCTCTACACCCTGTCCTGCAGGCACGCTGTGCACGCTGTTGCCCGACCTGCGCCCCGCTATCGTGCAGCGGGTGCGCCCTGTCAGCGCTGCCACTCTGGCATGCGTGCGCCCGCTGTGGGCGGCCCACGGCCAGCCGCTGCCAGCAGAGGTGGACGGTTTTGTGGACGTCTGCCTGGATTGCGACCCAGACGCGCCCAGCTTCCCCATCCCCACATGCCGGGTGCTGGGGCAGTACGGCCTGCAGAGCGTGGCTTCCAAGCTGACCGCGCCGGGCGTGCAGGCTGCGCTGGCCAAACTGCGAGGTGGGTGCTGGCGGGTGTAGCGTGCGTGTGTATGTGTGCAGGGTGGCACAGCCTGCTGCTTGTTCTCTGTCTCTGTGCTGTGCTGTGTGAAGGTGGAAGCAGCCTGCTGCTGCGTCCCTGTCTGCATGCTGCCTTTCTCTTGCCACCCTGCCCCATCCACTCGTCCTGCCCATGCACTGACTCACACTTGCCCTGCCCTGCTTCCCTCCTGCTCCTGAGCAGACGACCTCACGGTCTCCCCCTTCAAGTTTCTGGGCAAGGGTGTGCGCCTGGGGAGCACTGCGCACGAGTGGTACCCCGACGGCCCACCCCCGCTGACAGGGCGCCAGCTGGCAGCGGCGGCGGCAGAGGCAGCAGAGGCAGCGCCTGTAGCAGTGTTCATGACTGCGCGGCAGCACGAGGAGCAGGCTGGGAAGCAGCAGGCAGACGAGGCAGGGCCCGCCCTGGGGCCAGCTATCGATGTGGCAAGCTTCTCAGCTGCTATGGCGGGTGCTGGGCCTACACAGCAGCGCCAGCGGAAGCAGTATGCCCCCATAGATCCAAAGCTGCAGGCCGCTTTTGAGGAGGCCAAGCGCCAGCAGGCAGCAGCTGAACGCCCAGCTGGCACAGCGAGCGCAGCGCGGCCAGCCGCTGACCCAGCGGCAGCAGCCAGCACCAGCAAGCCGCAACCCCTGGCCCTGCGTCAGGCTGCGGCAGCGGCAGCGGGTGGCGCAATCCTGAGGCCAGGCCTGCCGACGTTTAAAAAGGTAGGTGCTGCAGTGGCAGCTGGGGCAGCACCCAAGAAGGCGGCGGCTGGGCAGAAGCCGGCAGCTGGGCAGAAGCGGGCAGCTGGCGCCAAGCCGCCAGCACCCAAGCGGCCCAAGGCTGCTGCCGCTGCCACTGCCAGCGCTGCCAGCACTCCACGTGCCCCTGCTGCACCCGGCATCTCTGCTGAGAACGGTGAGTTGCACATGGGTCTACACGGGTTGGCCACAGCTGCACTATGGAATGCATATGCATGGGGCACTGCTGCTCCCGCCAAGCAGCAGCTCTAATACTGAACACCTGCCCTCTGCCTCACAAGTGCAGGGGGCGTGCCTGCCTCGGCGGCAGCAGCTGCTGGTGCTGCACCGCCCTCGGCTGCCAAACCAGCGCCTGGCCGCCCCCAGCTGGCCTCCTCTGCTGCTGAAGGAGGCGGCTTGGGGGCAGCAGGCGCAGGCACGGCTGGTGCAGGCACAGCCGGTGCCCCCGGTGCGCCGCCCAAGGCGCCGCCCAAGCCGCGTGCCAAGGCCGCTGACATCGACATTGCAGCAGGTAGGTGGGGCGGCACAGGATGGTGTGGAGCGGGCAATGCGCTCGGGCGGTCCAGGCTGGTTTTGCAGCTCCGTGGCCCGGCCTCCCTTGCCCCTACCCTGCCTCACACCCACCAGCGCTGAGTCGTGTGTCCGACACCTACGCATGCCCCTCCCCTGTGCAGTGACAGCCAAGGTGCAGCTGATGCACTCAGCGGGCACCCTGGGCAAGGTCACCATCCCAGAACTCAAGGTGGGTCCTGCTACTAGCACATTGATCTGGCAAGGTGCTTTGGAGTGCTTGCGGGGAAGCTGCAGCACTCACAGCGTGAGGGGCAGGTTTGCCTGGCGCTGACCTCGGGGCACCCGTCAAATGCACTTTCCTGTGGTCCTGCACCCCTCCTTGAAGCTGTCTTTCCCGTGATACCCATTCCCTGCCTGTGACTGCCTGCAGGCCTACCTCAAGAGCATGAAGCAGCCTGTGGGAGGAAAGAAAGGGGATCTGGAGGAGCGGGTGCGGCAGAGCCTGGGCGGGGCAGGGGCGACAGCAGGGGCGGCAGCAGGCACGCCGACGCCGGCACCCACAGCAGCAGTGGCAGACACCGCTGGGCCCATGGGGTGAGCAGGCGTGGCAGGCAGGGATGGCAGGCAAGATGTGCAGCCGCTGGCGTCGGCCATGCCTGGAGGGGTGGGAGCAAACCTAATACAGCAATCGTGACATGTCTGCATCCTATTTTGCTTGCAGATCAGTGAACTTGCATGACTCTGACTGATACAGTTAACTTGGTGACGCAGGCAGGCAGCGAAGCAGGGGTGTGGTTATGGGTAGGTGTCTCCTCGCCTCCCCGACAGGCAGTGCACGTCGGCAGTGCACGTGGGATGGGGGGTACCCCCGGGGCGCGAAGCAAGGCATGGAGGCGCGAATGCATGCAGCCTTTGCGTACACGGTGCATGAACTGGTTGATTGCAGGCTGCGTATTCACTGCCAGTCGAAGGGCTCGAATGCGAAGGGCAGCCGCTCTGACGCCAGGTCTGTTACTATCTGGAGGGCGTCCAGCACCTGCACACAGGAGCGCAGGTGTATGTGGGCAGCGGCCGGCATGAGCTACACATGTGCATGCGTTGCCTGCCCATTTTCACATCAGATGCACCCCCCCCAAAATGACGCAGCCACAACAACCCAGCACAGCACAGCACTGCACAGCACTGCACTGCACAGCACAGCACTGCACAGCACAACACATTGCGCCCACCTGCCATCCAAGCTGCAGGTCGGCATCCATCAAAGGGTACTCAATGGGGTCAGAGCACTCGTACACATTGCCCACCTGCAGTACAGGACAGGCAGGCACAGATGTGCAGGCATGTGTTTGGCGCCCAAACTTGGATAAACAAACCGGGGTCGTCGCGATGGCAGGATCGCGTGCCCTGCTCCCCCGCCTGCCCTGCCACAAAGCAGGTGGACATCACCCCAGCAGGCTGCCTGCTTCCCTGCTCGGCACGCATCATTGCCCAGGTAAGCCGCCCCTGTGAAATGCCCGGGCCCTGACCCACCACCATAATCTCCCAGCGGTTCATCCTGCTCCAGTCGAAGGTGCAGAAGCGCTTGACAGCCGTCTCCACCTCTTCTTGGCACGACTCCCTGCTGAATGCCGTGCCAGCTGGCATGCGCTTCTGGAGCACAAAACACGCAGGAGGGGCGCCAGGGTTCAGCGCCTGGGCTGTGTGCGTTTGGCGTGCCACGGTAGGCTGTGCAGAAGCATCCCCTCGATAATAACCCGGCAAAGGGGGGGCCGATGGTAGCTGGTATGAGGTCGCTACCGACCACAAAGTGCCGCCACCCAACACAGGCAAAGGCCTGGCAGCTGCCACGCAGCTGCTCACCTGCATGCCCTGCCACAGCTCGAGGCAACCTCCCTCTGTGCTGTCCAAGCAGTAGTGCGCCGTCATGGCTTCCAAACGCGGGCGCAGCCTGAAGCGGGGAAGCAGCACAGGGCAGGGAGGCAACCGTGAGCGACATCGGGAGCTTATTAGCATCTTGCATGACAGTAGGCAGGGCACCTACTTGACCCTCAGGCTGAGGGCCCTGAGGGTGCAAGCATTGTGGTCTACACTGGACTATGCAATGCTGGGTGTTCCCGGACACACATGGCAAGCAACACAGCTCTGATCTGACCTGAGCATCCGCTCTAGCAAGCCCTGCGCTTGCATGTCCTGCAGCCAGCGGTGCGCGTCAAAGCGACCCGCCGCCGGGTTGCGCGTCACATGCTGCATCCACCGCTCCATTCGCTGCACCGCCGTGGCATCCTCTGGCAGCTTGGGGAAGGGGAACACGACGTCCTGCCCGTGAGGGTGTCCCTTGCACGAGCACAGCATCAGGTTGGTGCCGCAAAGCGCGCAGATAGGGAAGCCGGGACGGCTGCCGGCGGCCGCCGCCATGGCGCCAGAAGGTGGGCACGGGTAGTGTAGGCCTCTGTCCCGCGCGAGGAAAACTGCGCGGCGCCGATTGATTGCCTGTTGATTTGGAGCTTGGCTCAGCTAAGTCAATTTCAAAATGGGAGCGCTGGTCGCAACACGCACAGCCTGTAGGGCGAGCTCCTTCAGCCGCTTAGAGTTGCTCAGCCACCGCATGTGCGCACTACACAGCCCCACCTGCAGCTAAGCGGTGTCCCCAAGTTGCCATGTAGACATCCTGCTGTGCAGCGCCGCTGCGGCAGTGTGCCGCCGCTCGCAGCCGCAATTTATGTGCGGCTGCGGTGTTTGCTTCATTCCCTGTCAGCCTGGGACGCATTTAAATTTTACAGCAGTCTGCCATACAAGCTGGTGCGAGCAATAGGAAGGCCCTGCAACGCAGCACACCGCCTATGGCTCATACACGGTTGGCTGGCAGTCAGCTAGCGGCAACGCACGTCATGATGTGCCTGTTCAACCCTACTTGAGCGGACCATGTGAGGCACTGCCAAGCTTTGTACAGACAGCGGACATACTGCCGAGAGTGCGAACACCTGGCACCGAATGCGATCAGCACCTTGTCTTTTTCCTTCACTTGAGCTGCATACGCTGCCAGCGTGTGTTCACTGCCAGTCAAAGGGTTCAAATGCGTAAGACAGCCGCACGGACGCCATGCCGGTCACCGCCCGCAGCGCCTCTTTTAACTGCATGCAGGAGCGCAGCAGATTGTGAGAGGCAGTCAGCATGAGCTGACGGCATACACACACATAATCTGCTGCGCAGCATGAGCAGCAACAAGAAGGGGCAGCAACGTCACATGCACATGACCTCCGTCATGCAGCCAGCGCAGCGCAGCGCTGCGCAGCACAGCACCGGACACAGCACGCAGCACACGGCACACTGCAGTGCACAGCGCCGCCCGCGCAGCGCAGGGCAGGGCAGGGCATGGCAGGGCATGGCATGGCAGGGCAGGGCAGGGCAGAGCAGGGCATGGCAGGGCAGCTGCAGCGCTGCACAGCGCGCCGCCACATAGCAATGGTTCATACAACGGGGGAAACAGTAGGGGCAGGCAGGGCTGCAAGCGGTCAGAAGGCGGTTGGCAAGCATATACAGTCCGCGCTGCACGCACCCTGAATCCAAATTTCAGGTCGGCATCTGTCAAAGGGTATTCCACGGGGTCGGATGCCTCGTACACATTGCCCACCTGCAGTGCACACACGTGGCAAGGACGAGGCACAGGCATGGTGAATAAGTGAATCGTTGCATTGGTGCACTCATGTACCTGCAGTGCACATACATGGCAAGGGCGAGACGGGGTACAGGTGTGTCGGCGGACAAAGGGTACAGGCCGAGGGCGTGGGGTTGTGGAAGCCAACAAGAAACTAAGCCAAAGGCACAAGTCAGCTGCCAGGCGTGTCACGATTGCATCTGATTCAAATGCATTGGTGCACTTCCCCCTCCCTAGCTACCCCTCCTGCCAAGCTGGCACCAGCCGTCTACCCTGCCTCCCCTTCGACCTACTGTGCCCAGCCCAACTGCCCCCTTCCAGCCCCGTGCCCCCCCCGGCGCACAATTGCGATGTCCCAAATGCTCATCCTGCTCCAATCAAAGGTGCAGAAGCGCTTGACAGCTAGCTCCACCTCTTCCCGGCACTGCTCCTTGCCGTACGTCTTGCCAGCTGTACCCCTGCATCACCAAGTTGCAGAGGTGTCGACATCATCGCAGCACCTGTTGTGCCTGGTGCTGTGCTGTGGCAAAATGCGCAGAGGCATGCGCTACAGACACGATGCTGCTGGATGACAGCTGTGCCGCTGGCTGGGAACAGGTCGCTGCAGACCAAAATACCGGCTACCATGCACCAGCCTGGCTGTACAGCACAAGCCTGGATGCAGTGCACCCTGCATGACACTGCCGAGCACAGGCCAGCTGGCAGTGGCGCCTGCCTGGAAGCTGCTCACCTGCATGGTCTGCTGCACCGTGAGGTAGCCCCCCTCTGTGCTGTCAGTGCAATAGTGGGCCATCATGACCTCCAACCGCGGGCGCAGCCTGCAGTGGGATGTACGGGCAGCAGCACGTGGCAGAAAGGCATCGTCAGGTGTAGGGGCAGCAACACAGGAGAGGCAGGCAACCACTTCAGGCTCTGCCCGCGGTTTTAGGGCCGACAGGGCAGGGCAGGGTGGCACCAAAAACTGGTGGCGAAACAGCACAGTGCACAAAGACTTTGTGCTCTAATCGTCTCGTCATCAGAATCATCAGAATCGTCAGGATCGTCAGAATCACCGGGAGGGTGGCGCAGGGCACGCTTTCGGCAGGCGGGAGGGCAGGGCAAGGGCATGAGCACGCACTCACGCTGGGGCACACACTGCACATTGCAAGCCTGCACATGCGTTGGACAGTCACAGCACGCCCTGCGCTTGGATGTCCGCCATCCAACGCTGCGAGTCAAAGCGTGCCGCCGCCGGGTTGCGAGTGGCATGCTGCAGCCACGTGGCTGGTGCACCGCTCCATTCGCTGCAGCGGTGTGGCATCCTCTGGCAGCTTGGGCAGGGGGAACACGACGTTCTGCCCCATGGGCAGGCCCTGACAGGCACACATCATCAGGTTAGTGCCACAGACCGCGCACACTGGGAGGGCGGCGAAGTCGCCGGCGGCCGCCATGTCGCAAGAGACGGGCGGCGCCACTGCTGCAAGATTCGCGCCTCTGCCTCCGAAGCTTGACGTTGCGCGGTGTTGTGATACGAATGGCCCGGTTGGCGCTTTGCCCAGCAAGAGTGGGAGCGAGCTATCACGCAGGCCGCAAACACGCAGGGCTCTACTATTCCTCAGCTGCCTTAGACGCACAATCTGATGTCCCAGATGCGGCTAGCCAGGATAGCAAGATGTGATGTTGATGTCACAACATCAGGATGGGCGGCGGCTAAAGCCGCAGCGTGCCCGCCGCTCGGCAATGTGCCTGTAACCCTTGTCCTGCACATTCCCGACCACATGCCGGACTGTCAAGTTGGGCAACAGTTGGCTGGGCCGCACGGAGATTCAGGAGAGAATCACTGTGGCAACAGCAGGGTCCGGCAGGCGGGGGCTGGTGCCGGACAACCCCGCTCGACAACCTGCCAGCTTCACTGCCGCTTCAAAGCTGCTTCACCGCGGCTGCTCACTGTGCGGCTGCACCTGCATACCTCTACTGCTCCCTGACCAATGGGATCCGTGTTTGGTGAAACTTAAACTCCGCATTGCACCTTGGGCGCCGCAACGCAGCAAACCGCCTGCACCGCGTGTTAGCGGCGCCGGGCAGGCGGCGTGCTTGCATGCCAGGCCTGTGAGGATGCGACTGCTCACCCTGGTGCAAGTTACCTATTAGAGCATTGCATGGACCGATTCAAGCAAGCCACGCTTGCCAGGAGCTTCAAACGGGACAACATTCGGTGGTTGTCGGGGATGGTCGGCGGCGCCAGCATGAGGTGGTGCTGGCGGAATGACAGAGCATCTTCGGCCGGTTCGGACAGGGGGCTGCGACCGCACTTTTGCGCTCGAATTTGAAATCGCCGTGCGTTTCTGCATCGAAAGTGGAGGCTTGCCCAGCAACACACGAGAGTTGGCGACGTGCCTTGGCGACCCGCTTCCGCGGCGCTCTGGTGCCCTCGGCAGGCAGCTGCCCGCTATCGATCACTGTGGCGCTTGAGATTTGTGATCAAAGAGTGCCAGACCAGGGGCGCTGCCTCGAGGGCTTTGGACACAAGGTGAGCAGCTGGCAACTGTCCGCGGGCTGGCTGCTGCATCTCAGGGCGTCGATGTGCAGTGTCGGAACAGCGGAGCGGGCACAGCGGCATGCCGCTAGGAGCCACTGCCACCGGAGCCACCCTTGCCGCCCTGGGCCGCCCGCTGCCGCACCTGTTTGTGATGCTGTTTGTGATGCTGCAGGGGGGGGGCATGGCAGGCGTGAACACGGGCCTACGTGCGTATCTGTGGTCCAAGAAAACGTACGAGCAGAAGGCCAAGCGCGAGGTGGGTGCTGCTGTGAGCTGCAGGCAGGGGCAGCTCGGATGGGGCGTGCGCGGGCAGGGAGGCAGGCAGGGAGGCAGCCATGTGTTCCCCTGCTGAGCACCCCTGAGTTGCCTTCGCACCTTTGGCGCATATGGTGCAGGTGATACAGACTTCCCACCAGCCGTACCATCCACTTAACCCCTATGCCCTCTTCCCCTCGTTGCAAGGCAATGTGTGCGGCCTGTGAGCGGCACCACTATTGTGCAACCTGTGACGGGCCATCCCCGTTCCCCTCCACTTCCTTGAGCACAATCCAACCGGCTGCCTGCCTGTCTATGTTTGCCGCCCCCCAGGTGTGGATGATGAACGGCGCCACCTACGAGGGCTACCGCAACTACATCAAGAAAGTGAAGGAGGAGGGTTTCCCGGCACCACCAGAGGCGCCTTTAGACGACATCGAACTGGCCCGCCTGCCCACCACTCAGTCGGCCTCTGTGGAGGTGAGCCGGTCGAGTGGCGGGGCTGGGTGTTGAGAGCGGCCTCAGCCGCTGTCCAGTCTGCTCACCTGCAAGCCTCTCTAGGCTCCCGCCAAACCAGCCTTGCAAGAGGTCTCAACGCAACACTGGGCAGAAAGGGTGGCAGGCAGGAGGCTTGGTGGTAGTGCCTGAAAGGTGATGGGCAGGAGCCAGGGGTTGAACTGGGCCCGCCTGCCCACCCCTCAGTCGGCCTCTGTGGAGCCTAGGAAGCGCCTGGGGGCTTGGAGAAAGGGTGCGCGAAGCAGGCGGCTTGCTTTTGTGAGGGAGACAGGCGGCTTGCTGGCAGTGCCTGAGAGCTGATGGGCAGCAGGAGGGAAAGTGGCAGCGGGGTGTGCAGTAGGGGGAGGTTAAACGCCAACCATTGTGTTGCCGGCTGTGGAGTTGAGGGCGCTTCTGGGGGGCTGGGCAGGAAGGGCAGCAGGCATGCGGCTTGCTGTCACTGCCTGAAAGGTGATGGGCAGCATGTGGCGAAGCGGCAGCGTGGCGTGTAACCGGGAGCGGTTCAACGGCGGGGAATTCAGTGCAAGTACATTTGCCAACACAAGTCCAAGGAGGTGGGCCTGGGAGGAAGGAGGCATCTGCGGCATAAGTTTGTGTTGCTGCGGCCCTGCAAATGACTGCCTGCCTGACTGACTGAATGGGCCTGGGAGGAAGCCAGTGGCTATGCCCTGCCCCAAATCGAGCTGAAAGCCTTCTGCATATGTCGGCACCCACCCTCATGCCTGCGCATGCCCTGCCTGCCTTCCTGCAGTTTCCCACCACCCCCCGGCGCCAGGACCAGCAGCAGCAGTCAGCCACGCAGCAGCAGCAGCAGCAGCAGCAGCAGCAGCAGCCGGATGCAGGCCAGGCACCGGCAGCAGGCGGGCAGCAGCAGGAGCAGCAAGGGGCGCCGGCGTACGCCTTCCTGCATGCCTATGATGTGGCAAAGTGCGCCGTCAGCGTGCTCAAGTTTGCGCGTGGGTCAGCCGACCTGCTGGCATGGGGGGATGCGAATGGCCTGGTCTATGTGGCGACAGCGGAGCAGCCGGCTCGCCTGCTGCAGGTGTGTGGGTGGTATGAGGTACTGTGAATCGAAGCATGATATGAAAGTGGAAGCCTGTATCAAGCTGGCTTCTGAGCCTCGCCTGCTACTGGTCTGTGGCTGGCTGTTCGGGAACAGGGCATCTGGGGAGGGGCAGGCGGGCGGCCTGCTGCTGTTTGTGGCTTGGCAGAGCCTCTGGGCCCTCAGCTTCTGTCGTTCGGCGTCTGTGTCGCAACTTTCTTTGCGGTTGGGCAGATTGTAAGCCCGAGAAAGCAAGCAACGCGGGACCTTGCCCGTCAGCATGAGAAGCCGTGGCATTACCGCTTGTGGCCTGCCTGCTTATGGCCTGCCTGCTCTGTCCAGTGTCCCACGCTGGTGCCCGCTGCCCTTCAACTGTCCATCCCTGCCAGCCCTGCATTGCCCCAGCCCTCCATGCGCTGCACCCCAAACTGCCCACCCATGCATGGCCTCATCCCTCCATGCCTTTCCTCCTTGCACTGCGATTTCGTCACGTGCCCTGTACCTCCCCACCTTCCCATGCCCTGCACCCCAGCCCTGCCACCCCTGCACTGCCCCATGCCCTTCTCCCTGCCGTGTGCCGCCTTTCCAAGCCCTACGCCGCCCCACCTCCCCATGCCCTGCACCTCATGCCCTGCACCCCAGACCTGCCACCCCTGCCCTGCCCCGTCCCCCCGCACTCCTGGCAGGCGTTGGAGCGGCACCGGGACCGGGTATCCGACCTGGATTGGTCGCCCGATGGCGGTACCCTGCTCTCCTGCTCCCAGGACGGTACCGCCTGCCTGTGGCGTCCGGACACGGGTATCCTGGTCCGCACGTTCCGCAACTCCACGGGGCCCCTGAGCTGTTGTCGCTTCCATCCAGCCAACCCTAACCTTCTGCTGCTGGGCACGGCTGCGGGGGAGCTGCTCGCGCTCAACGCCAGCACCGGTGCGCACGGTTTGAATTGGGAGGCGTGCTGGGAGGCGGTGCCGTGCTAGGATGGCTGGCAGGGGCCATGCAGCGACCCACTGTTATGCTTGCCAACGGCCGGCTTTGACTATGTTGGTGTTTTGGCCTTCGCTAACCACATGGCCACCCACCACTCTTGTATGCTAGGTACTTTGTCAGGCCGCTTGACCCTCCCCTTCAACACCCTCCCTCTTTCCCTCTCCTTGCCTCCCTTTCTCTGTCTCCCTCCATTTGCTGCCCTCCTGTCCTCAAGGTGTTCCCCTCTCCTTGTTACCCTTTACTTTGGAAGGCCACCCTCTCCTGTGCCGCTCCCTGCGCTGCAGACAACCTCAGTGTGTACTCCCACCTTACACTACTTGCGCTTGTGACCTCGCTTCCCCCCTCCCCTTGCTGCCCCACAGGCCACCTCAATGTGGCATTCCCTCTTGCTGAACGCCTGCCTCCTCCCCTTGCCGCACCACTGGCCATCTGATGGCCACCTCGTGGTTTCCTCCGCCCAACTTTCCCCGATAGGGTTTAGGGTTTAGGGTTTAGGGTTTTAGGGTAACCCTAAACCTTCTGACGTCTTGTTCATCCTGTGCCGTCCCCCCACCCCACAGGCCATCTAGTTGCCAAAACCCAGCTGCAGGCTGCCCCCATGTCTCGGGTGGGGGCAGTCTGCCTGGAGCCAGCTGGCAGCGGCATGCTGCTTGTGGCGGACACCCGTGGCTGCGTGCACCTGATCTCAGCCATGCTTCACTCGGGGGTACTGCAGCGGCTGGCCCCGCTGGCGCACTTTACTCCCCCAGGGGGGCGGTACCACGAGCCCGCCTCCCTGGAGTTTGTGCCGTACTGCGCCCTGGCCAGGGGGGCGGCGGTACTGCTGGTACTGTCCAGCGGAGAGATGGTACTGAGCAGGCTGCACGAGCATGTGAGCGGGCGGGCGGGGCATCTGAATGGGCTTCCGACAGGGAGCAGCCCGGATACCATCTGTGGTCTGTGGGTGTGTGCGTGCGTGTTTGTTTGTTTGTGTGTGGAGAATTCTGACGAAAGTGAGGCCAGGCCTGCGCCACTGTGGCATGACATGGCATAGCATGTCATGCGTGGCTACTGTCACCCTGGTTTTCTGTGCCGGCCTCACCCATGACCCTTGTTCGCGGCTGTGGGTGGTTTCGTTGAAGCGCAAGATCCGACCTGTTCTTTTTCTGTGCCCTCCCCCACCCCTGACCCTTGGTGCAGCCGTGGCGGCTGGAGGTGAAGCGTGAGATTCGCACCGCCCAGGCATCGGCCAAAGTGCGGGCCTCCCTGCGCCCAGGCGTGGCGGTGGAGCGACCGGAGCTGCTGCTGTGTGGCGGCGAGGACTGCAGAGGTGAGGCTGGGACTTGAAAGGCGTACTGCTTTCCTACAGCACCTTCTAGTTGACGACGGCTAGCAAAGCGGGCAAAGCGGGGCGGTGCGTGCGGGCCATTGGTAGTGCCACACAGCGCACACTGACACGCATCCCCTGCCTATCGGGATCGCCGGCTGCGCTTTTTTGCCTCAACCCAACTTTGCACTCGAATAACAGCACTGCTGCCTCCTCTGCACTCCAATAACCGCACTGCTGCCTCCTCTGCACTCCAATGAGCACTGCTGCCTCCTCCCACCTCCTGGTGCTCACACGCTTGGCCCTGCTTGCTTGTACTGCCCCGCTGTGCCTCCTCGTCTCCTGCAGTACACCTCGTGGACATCAGCCGCAAAGGTGTGCCTCCCCGTCTCCTGGCGGCGCTGGCGGCGCACCGCGCCCCCGTGCTGGGCGTGGCATGGAGCGAGGACGAAAGCAGGCTGGCTTCTTGTGACAAGAAGGGAGTGGTGGTGGTGTGGGATGCTGTGCCTGCTGTGGTCGAGCCGCAGGCGGATGCACCAGCGGGGCCCGCACTGCCGGCGGAGGATGCGCCGCGGCCAGAGGGCGGCAGCTGACGGCAGTGGCGGCACCTGAGAAGCTGCCAGGAAGCTGCCACTTGGCCAGGCTTGTACAGATACGCACAGCACCCACGAACCCAATGTATTCCGACCCCATTTCATTGCATGCACACACCGGTGTGCAGCGCCTTTGCGTTGATAGTTCCCTTGCCTGTTTTACCCCTGTGGCCCATCTAAGCGTCCCCACCGATTGTTGCTGTGCTTGATTGCAACCGACCTGTTTTTTTTTTTGGATGCACTTGGCTCTTCACAAGTACCCCAATCTGTTGCTCTTGCTTGCTTACCTGCCTGGCCATCATCCCATTTCCAAACAAGCCCCTCACCCACCCACCCAATTCGTTTGCCCTTATTGGCTCTCTGTTACACATGGCGGAAGGTGCGTCCGTCCCTAGGCTCACCTTTGGGGGGCAACAAAATAACAGCAAATGCGGCACATCGGAGGTGGGGGTGGGAGCCGCAGCGGGGAAAAGAATGGTCAGGAGGCAAGGGGGGCAGCAGTGGTGCAGCAGCAGCGGCTGCGCGGGGGGAGGGGCAGGAGGCTGCTGTGGGCCACGGTTGCCCCCCGAAACGGGAGGAGACAAGAAATGCAGAGACAGCAAAAGAAAACAATGTTGTGTGTGTGGGGGTTCTTTCCCATCAGGCAGGCAGGGGCGTTTTTTTCTTCCATCAAGTAGGCAGGCAGGTACAGATTCAAGCAGGAGGGAGGGGAGCTGGTGTGTCAAAGAGTGTGCGGTGGGGTGCGGCGGGGAGGGAGGGAGACAAGAATCGGGCAGAGGTGAAACATGTCGACCATAAAAGGCACAGCGGCACAGGCGAGGAAAGGCAGGGCGCTAGCAGCGGTGCACCAGTGCCAGCTGCCACACCGTTATCGCGGAGTGAAAGGGTAGGAACAGGGACGAATGGGGCCAAGTCACACAATGGAAGCTAGGAGGCAGCCAGCCCAGGGTGGTGCGGCCAAGGCCCGGCTCCAGCATGGAAGCAGCAGACCACAGCAGGCACAGCAGGCACAGCAGGCGGCCTCAGCTAACCAGCCAGCCAGCCAGCTCACTCCCAGTCCTGGCTCTGGCTCCCCGTGGACTTGAAATGTGCCTGATTGATTGATTGTAGGGGTCCAGACTGTGTGTGCATGCGCAAGCGCTCACTCCCAGTCCTGCCGCTGGCTGCTGGCAAAGATGGAATAGATGATGAGTCCAAAGATCTGGCAGCAAGCGGTGGGCAGGAACAGCGCCTGCGCCCACGACCCCGTCTTGTCGAGCATGTACCCGGCAGCGGTCACGCCCAGCACACCCGGCAGCGCGCCCGCCGTGTTGCTCAGGCCTGCGGGGCGGGGGGGCGGCAGCAGAGGGGGAGGGGGGCAGGCGGTGTGAGGCAGGAACTCCCAAATCCCAAGGGCGGGCAGGCAGGTCAAGGGCAACCGCAGGGGGAGCAGGAGCAGGAGATGCTGGGGCACTGCGGGCAGGCTGGTTGAGATTATAAGGCGGAGAGAGCCGCTATTGCTGGGCGGCGAGGCAAGGCCCCCCCCGCTGCTGGGCGCGCTGGTGCCTGCCACCTGGCATCCCCACCCAGACAGGCACTCCGCCCCTGCTGCCCTGCCGGCTGTGCCTCCCATGCCTCCCACCCAGCCCCGCGTCCCGTTCCCTAAAGCAGCTATCTACTTCCTCCTCCCGCTCGCATGCGGCCGGCCCGTGAGCCGCCGCCACTCATCCAGCAGCCCGGCTGCCCCCTCCTCCCTTCCCGCACTGCGACCTCCCCTATGTACCACTGCCCCTGCCCCTGCCATCCCTCCCTCCTCCTCCCGCTCGCATGCACGCGATGGAGCATGTGTGCCAGGTCGCCGCCACTCACCCAGCAGTCCTGCTGGCTCCGTGGACCCGAAATGTAATTGATTGATTGATCGACTCACCCAGCAGTGCGGCGGCGTACTTCGGTGACAGATCCTGGTGGTTGCAGTACAGCCCAGCGCGCGCCCATGCGCCCAGCGCAAAGGCCAGCGACATGATGCCCACGATGAGCCCCGTGGGTCCGGCCCCCGGGGTGGTGGGCGTGAGGAAGGCCAGGGCCAGCATGCACAGCGCGGGGCCGGCAAAGGAGATGCCTTGGCACAGTTTGCGCACGTTGGTCACCGCCCACCCCTTCTTCACAAGGCCGTCGGCAATCGGGCCCACAAAGGGTGTCATGATTGTCATCGACACGTAGGGGATGAGGGTGAGCAGGGAGCTCTTCTCCACATTGAGGCCTGCAGGGCAAAAACAAGGGCGAGGGGGGGTGCGGGAGTGAGGGGCAGGAGGACGGGGCGCGGGGAGAGATCAAGGGTGAGCAGGGAGTTCTCTCGCTTCATGTTGAGGCCTGCAGGGAAGGACACAGTGGGGTGTGCAGCAAGGAGGGGCAGGAGGAAAGTGAATGAGAGACAATGACGGGCGCCTGGCACACGATGCCAAGGTGGCTGGCGGGCACAGGGGCAGCTTGCAGCCAGGCTGGCATGCCACCTCAGCGCCTGCCGACTGTGCACCTCGAGTCACCACTGCACTTACCGCCGCCACCTCTGCCTTTTGCCACCTGGGCGTCCCCGCCAACTCAGCACACATGTGACCTCTGCCCACCCTGCTACCTCAGCACCCCCGCCACCTCAGCGCCGCCTCAGCTCACCCAGGGCCATCTCAAAGTATGAGGGCAGCCATGCCAGCAGCGTGTAGTAGCCCCAGTTGTAGCAGAAGTGCGCCACAATGACCGCCCACACTGCCGAGCTCGCCAGGAACTTGCCCCATGGAACCACGGTTGCGGGGCGAGGAGCGGCGGGCGCGGCGGCGGCAGCGGCGTCACCCTCCCCCCCGGCGGCCGCCTTCTTGCGGAACATGCGGGGCAGCGCGTCTGCGGGGCGAGAGCAGGCAGACGAGGGGTGGGAGGTGGGGTGGGGGCAAAAGGTGGGATGACGCATCTGCGGCACACTTTTGTGTTGCTGCAGCGCTGTAAATGAATGAATGAATGAATGGGGAGGCACATGTCATGTGCGCTGCTGGAAGAGTGCGGCGCTACTGGGGTGGCTGGCGAAACGCCGGCCCAACTTGCCGCCGCCTCACCTACCCGCAGCCGCCTGTGTGCCCGCAGCCACCCTGCCTGCAGCGCCTCCCTCCCTCCCTCAAGACTGCAGACATGCTGGTGCTGCTTCCCACCACACCGCCCATCCCATCTGGCCCGGGTGCCCGCTGCCCTCCCCCTCACCGGCGTCTTGCTGCTCCGGCTTGAACAGCGGCCAGAGGCAGCACCAGAGCAGGCCCAGCAGGGCAAAGAGGTAGAACACAGACTGCCATCCAAACCAGCGAATGAGGGGGCCGCACAGCAGCAGGCCGATGGCGGAGCCGACGTCCAGACCGCCGAAAACGGTGGTCACGGCCCGCGCCCGCTCCTTCCTGCATCAATGCACACACGGGAGCGGGGGGGCAGGCTAAGGCACACGGGCACGGATGGCAGGGGACGGGGTGGGAGGCCCCGTGGCCAGCTGCCTTCTGCCAACCTTGCTGCCCGCCTGCTTCCTGAATGCTTCCACCGGCCTGCCTGCCTGCCTCACTCGCCCTGCTGGCTCATGGACATGGGGGCCGGCCGGCCAGCCACCTGCCCTGAGACCTGTGGCACGGGTATGCCTGCCGGCCCGCCACATCGCGCCAGCTGCCCTGCCCCACCCCGCTCCGCACAGCCTCGCTCCGTCCAGCTCCAGCAATCATTACACACCGCCAGCTGCCGCCCGCCTCGCCGAGCTGCCATCCGCCCCGCCCTGCCCCGCCCTGCGTTGCCGTCACACCCCGCCAGCCGTCTGCCCTGCCCCGCCCCGCCCTGCCCTTGCTCTGGCACTCACTCTGGCACGATCCGTGCCATGACATTTGTGGCGGAGCTTGGCGCCAGCCCCTCCCCCAGCCCCACAAACAAGCGGGTGGCACAGAGCGCCAGCAGTCCCATCTTAGCGGCCGGCGGGGCAATGAGGGTGCCCAGAGACCAGAGGGCCACACCCACAAACAGCACGCGTGCGCCGCCGATGCTGCAGGGCGAGGGCCGGGCAGGGTGGGGAGGCGAGGGGAGGAGCAGGGTGGGCAGGTGTGCTGCGGGACAGGCTGCGGCGTGAGGGGTGCGGCGCAATGGACATAAGCATGCGCTGCAGCGGGCCCCCGGCCGTCCTCATAACCCACTGCGCAGCCAGCTGGGCACGGAACCCGGCAAGCCAGCATAAGAAGCCATACAAGCTGATGCTAAGTGCTTGCATTCACTGTGACCTGGCGGTTGTTCCAGAAAAAAAGAAAGAAAGAAAGGCAAGGGCCAGGTGTGGGGGCGAGTGAGCCCACCTTGTGGAGACCCATCCCGCGGGGATTTGTGTGAGCGAGTAGCCCCAGAAGAAGGAGGAGGAGACGAGGCCGCGCTCCATGGCGCTCCAGCCCAGCTCCTTGGCCATGGGGATCACGGCCACAGACATGTTGACCTGCAGGCACATGGTGGTTATACGATTGGCGGTTATACATTTATTTGTGTGTGAGAATGCTGCCACAGACACGCTGCCCCGCAGCGGCAGGGGCCGCGACAGGTCAGTGGATCACGGCCACAGATGGTTGACCTGCAGCCCACGATACACGATCAAATATCAACTGACGGAGGATCACAGCAATAGAAACGTTGACGCGCAGCATGAGTGGCAGCCACAATGGGCATCTCATGCTCACAGCAACAGACATGTCGATTTGCACCGGCAGCGGGCAACCGCACTACTTGTCTGGATGCTGAGTGTTCCCAATATGTAAGCGGTCTGTCAAGCAAGTTGAGCCCCACTAGGTTGTCTGGATGCTGACTGTCATCGAGGATGTATGGACTGGACTGGCTGCTGCCTGACCAAGCAATCCGTCGGACAGCCCACAACTCGGCCAGCCAGAGCAGCAGGCAGCTAGGCAATGGGTAAACATGTGCCAGATGTGCCAGAAACGGCCATTCGCTAACGTCCTGGCTAAAGCATGTAGCATGTAAGTATCAACGTGTGCCACCCAAGCAGTGCCAGTGCAGGTGTTCAGTGCAGCGCGAGTGGCAGCTCAGAGAGTGGGACGACAAGCGCAGCACCCACTTCCCCGCGACCGACCTGCACGCTGCCCCAAGCCCGCTCGCCTTCCCTGCCGCCCCTCCCCCACTTTGTTGCCCACCCAGCACACCTTGTCCATGTTGCACAGCACAAAAGATGCGGCCATCATGTACACCACCTTCCAGCGGTGCGGGATGCCGCCTGCCCGGTCCTCTGCCGCCGCCGTCGCCGCCACGGCATCGTCGCTCCGCTGCTGCTCTGCCGCCGCCCGCGACAGCGGCAGTGCCCCCGGGGCGGGCTGGGCAGCATCCACCTCGTCCACGCTCATCTCCATGTCAGCCAGGGCAGTGTAGATAGTGGAGGCTTGGTCATCTCCGGTCATAGGGACCTCCGGAGTGACGTGCTGCTCGCCGTAGCGCTCGCCGCCCTCCGCCTGCGGCCGCTGCTGCTGCTGCTGCCGCGTCAGCAGGCCGCGCCGCCGCAGGCCCCAGCGCTGCCCCAGTGCTGGCGTCGCTGCGCATAGCTGCTGGCCCACAGACGGCGCCTGAGAGCTAGTGCTGGCTGCGTCGTGCCGCCCGCCTGCAGCGGCGGCGGTGGCAGCACATGGCACTGCACGAAGCTGCCAGGCGCTGCCAAGCTGCCGGCTTGATTGCCGCGGCTGTCTATTAAGATGCTGTTGCGCTGTTGGGCCCGCTGCCACCTGCTGCAGGCCGACTGCCTGCATTCTTTAAACGAGTGCCGCGACGACTCCCGGCCGAGGCGCCAGTCCCGAGGTTTGAAAGTGACTGAGCGCCCGTTCAAAGCGTGCCTGCAGCTGCGGGCACGAGGCAAAGCGCGCGGGTGCCCTGAGGGGCTTCGGCGCAACAGCGCTTACTCCTGACTGCGAGATCGCAGTCCCAATGTGGCGAGCAAACATCAATGCAAGTTTCGCTGGCGCACCTGCGCTGGCGGCGATGGCGCAAGTGGAGTGGACTGGTTGGTAGACAGGCGCGCTACTTCAGTCGAAGCCCCTATCCGCACTCAGTCCAGTGTGCCGGCCGATGCAGCCCCCAATACCACGAGGGACCCTCACCCATGCAGCCACCAGGTGGCGGCGGCGGAATACCCCGGGCGCTGCGACAGGCAGGCAGAGCACCTGCCGCCGCTGTTTAATGTGCTCCCCGCCACCTTTCGCAGCGCAAGCACACTTAACCATTTGTTAAGAAGACTTCACACCACGGGTTGACTGCTGTTAAATCGGGTGCACCTCAATACGCACTGCCGCCAAGCTTCTGGCCTTGCACGCCCGGCGCCCACCCGCCAAGCCGCTTCGCTTGCAGTTGGTGGGGTTGCTGTTGCAACGCTTGCTGCAACGCTTGCTTACAAAATTCAATTCGTCCGCCGTCAAATTGGAGCGGACAGGCAAACCAGTAGGTGGCACGCGGCGCCAGGCGGGAACAGTCAGCAGGAATCGTTGACAAGCCTGTCGAATCAAAGCACGACAGCTGTCTCTGCCTTATGCCGTTTCACGCCGCCAGTCACCCCTTCCCCCGCCACGCTTCCGGCACAACCGTGCTGCCAAACAAAGCCGCCAAGGCCCCGCTCTCCACAAAGTGGCCCTCTCCGCCATTCACGTGATGACATCGGTTCCTTTAGATTTCCTTCACCGTCAGCACGCCGGCGTCCAGCAGAGCCCTGACCACTGCCTCTGGTGCCACCTCACACCCTGCCTCTGGAGAGGGCAGTTCAGACACCTGCACCGCCTCAGGGCTCCCTGGCTCTCCGCTGCCCGCGGTCAGGAGGATGTCAATCAACTCCGCACACTCTGCAGGGAGGGAAGGAGGCAGGGAGGTAAGGTGCTGTCAGCGCTTAATACGTGTGTGTGTGCGTGGCAGCAGGGTGCCTTGTTGGATCAGAGTCACACACTCCGAAAGGGACAGGCGGTTTGAGAGAGTTGAAAACATGCACAGTCATGATGCGCACTGCCAACCCACAGCACAATGGCAGCCTAGATCTCACAGGTTGCACCCCTGTCAGCCTCGTGCTGTCTTTGCCTTTGGGGTTGGTTCCGCAAACAAGCGCGCGGCACAGACGCCTGGACAGTGCGGGTTGGACAGTGTGGGCTGCCAGCATGGCAAACAAGGACGGGGCCCCACTCACCAATGGGGAACTCCAGCACGCTTGCTGCCTCCACTGCCACCGTCTCAAGGTCCTCGTCCAACGCCTCCTGCAGGGGCACAGCATGGGCACAGCATGGGCACAGCAGGGGCACAGCAGGGGCACAGCAGGGGCAAAGCGTGAGGCGTTGCGACACAGCGTGGCAGACCGAATATCGAGAAGTTCAACGATGCTCTTGCAGGGGCACAGCATGGGCACAGCAGGGGCACAGCAGGGGCACAGCAGGGGCACAGCGTGAGGCGGTGCGACACAGCATGGCAGCCCGAATATCGAGAAGTTCAACGATGCACCTGCAGGGGCACAGCAGGGGCACAGCAGGGGCACAGCGTGGGCACAGAGTGAAATGGTGCGACACAGCGTGGCAGCCCGAATGTCGAGAAGTTCAACGACGCTCCTGCAGTGGCACAGCAGGGGCACAGCAGGGGCACAGCATGGGGACAGCGTGGGGTGGTGCGACACAGCGTGGCAGCCCGAGTATCGGAAAAAGTTCAACGACGCTCCTGCAGTGGCACAGTATGGAACAGCAGGGGCACAGCATGGGCACAGCACGGGCACAGCGTGAGGTGGTGCGACACAGCGTGGCAGAGCGTGTGTCCTGGTCGTCGTTCAGAGCCTGTTGACGCTCTGTGCGACTGTCCACGCACGGCATGCACAGCATGGCACAGCGTGCGTGACACGTAAGAGGTGGTCAATGTGTGTGCTCGGATCCTGGCCTCCCGAACCAGCATAGCAGGCCCAGCATAGCGGGCAGGCTGCGCATCCTGCCCGCTTGTGTGCTGGCACTTGGCATGCCAGACCTTCACATTACACAGCACGCCCCACCCGCTCCCCCTCAAATGCACACCAAACACCCGCAAACACAGAAGCTTGGCGGAACGGGCGCCCCGTCCCCTCCCCACCTGCTCGTCTGCCGGCTTCTTGGCATGCAAATCCCTCCGGTTGGCCATGCAGTGGTGCACCTCTGCAATCGGCTCGGGCCCCTCTGTGTCAATCACCAACCGGGCGATGCCGGGCTGTGCCAGCGCCACAAAAGCGGACTTGTTGATCCCACCAGAGCCGCCGGCCTCGCCGGCCTTGGCGGGGGCGGCTGGGGCGGCAGCGCCCTGCTGGCAGGGGCAGGGAGTGGAGGAGGCACACGACGGAAGGAAAGCGATAACCAGGCATCCTGATCCTGATGAGGCACGGGGCCAGCACAGGAGCAGGGCGGAGTTTGTATTTTGTGGTGCCGCCGTCAGGTCAGCCGGGACAGCCGGGGCAGCGAATCCAGGTGAATGTGCAGGCAGCATAGCAGGCAGCATAGCAGGCAGCATAGCAGGCCCAGCATAGCAGGCAGCATAGCAGGCAGCATAACAGACCCAGCATAGCATGCACCATAGCAGGCCCAGCATAGCAGCTCCAGCATGGCGCGTGGACGTGTGGGGAGTACTGCTGGCCGAGGTGCCCTCTGCGGCCACCCAGCCCCAGCCCCGGCCCCAGCACACCTGCCCCACATTCCCCGCCTTGCCTCCCTCCTGCAACACTTTACAAGTGCCCCGCCCCCCACCCGCCCCACCCGCCCCACCTTGCGCGGCGGCGGCGGCATGCGCTGCTGCAGGAACTGCACCGCCATTTGGTCGGCTATTTGATCCAGGGGCATGTGGTGCATCACAGATTCAATCAGCTCGGCACAGTGTTGCGTGAACTCGGCACGCCGAGGATCCTCGCCGCCGCCGCCACCCTCCTCGTCCTCCTCATCTGCGGCGGTGTGTGCAGCGGCAGGCCGGGAGGATGGGCGTGTGGTGGGTACGGGTGAGATTGCAATGCCAGAGGTGCACGGGCAGGGGAGTGGCTGGGGTGGAGCCGGCAGCGCACTAGAGGGGCGTCCGCCTGCAGCGTGTGCTGCCTTTCTTGCTGCCATACACACATCCTGCCCCTCATGTTACACCTCCCGCTCTTGCTTGATGTCCATGTGGCACCCGACCTCCTCTCCACCTCATACGACCACCCTCTCCCGACACACCCAGCCCATCATCCTGCTGCCATGCTGCTCACCTGCCTCCTCATCCACCTCCCGCTCGTGGGAGACAGCCCATTGTGCCACCCCACCACACATACAGCCCTCAAACAGCTGTGCCCTCAAACAGCTGTGCCCTCAAACAGCTGCGCCCGCAAACAGCTGGGCCCTCAAACAGCTGTGCCCACCCGCTCACCCGCCTCCTCGTCCACCTCCCGCTCGTGGCTGACCCCCATGTATTCGAGGTAGTCGCGGGGCAGGGTGCGACGCAGGTCGCGGCTGGCCTGGGCCGCAGCCAAAAGCGCCTGCGGCAGCGCCTCTTCGAGAAACACTGCAGGGCAGGGTAGAGAGAGAGGGTGAATGGAAGCGAGGGAGGGTGATTGAGAAGGTGAGAGGGAGGGAGAGCACGGGGGCAGCGCCTGCGGCAGCGCCTCTTCGGCGAACACTGCAGGGCAGGAGAGAGAGAGGGTGACTGGGAGGGAGGGAGGGTGATTGGGAGGATGATAGGGAGGGAGGCAGGCAGAGCACAGGGGCAGCGCCTCTTCGGCGAACACTGCAGGGCAGGAGAGAGAGAGGGTGACTGGGAGGGAGGGAGGGTGATTGGGAGGGTGAGAGGGAGGGAGGCAGGCAGAGCACAGGGGCAGCGCCTGCGGCAGCGCCTCTTCGAGGAACACTGCAGGGCAGGGAGGAAGGTGGAGGGGAGCAAGCTTGCGAGTTTGGGGGCCGGGGGAGGCAGGGAGGGCAGAGGGGAGGGAGGGCGACTGGAGCGCTGGAGGGGAGGGTGACTGGAGCGTTGGGAGGTGTTGGGAGGCAAGGGAGCGAGAGCACAGCGCCTGCGGCAGCGCCTCTTCGAGGAACACTGCAGGGCAGGGGAGAGGGAGGGTGAATGGGAGGGAGGGAGGGTGA
>JTEE01000026.1:1382418-1408597 GCA_002896455.3 Chlorella sp. ArM0029B
AGCCCTCACCAGTGCGGTGCAAAGCCCTGGGTGCTCGCCGGCGTCAGGGTGCGGCCACTGCAGGCGGGACGAAGGCCAGCCACACCAAGCGCCAGAAAACGCCCCGCGTTCGGCCCTGCCCCCTCCCCTGCCCAGCCCTCACCAGTGCGGCGCAAATCCCTGGGTGCCCGCCGGCGTCAGGTAGGAGTTGCAGCCCACGGGGCACTGCAGGTAGGACTCCAGTCGGGCCACCAAGTGCCAGAGCGGGTCGCAGAAGCGCTGCGGGTGCAGGATGCGCACGCTGCACCCCTCCTCGAAACGACGCCACACGATGTCTGCGTCCGCCATCTCCGGGGCTGTGCAGGTGAAAGGGTGGGAGGCAACGGGTGGATGACATGTCATGGGATAGGAGGGATAGGATGGGCGGTGGGGGCGGCCACAACACTGCCGCCAACTCTGGGGCTGCACAAGTGAGGGTGGGAGGCAGCGGGAGGATGACATGTCAGCAAGAGGGATAGCATGGGCGGTGGGGCCGGCCACAACACAGCCGCCAGCTCTGGGGCTGCACAGGTGAGGGTGGGAGACAGCGGGAGGGTGGACTTGTCAGCAAGAGGGATAGGATGGGCGGTGGGGGCGGCCACAACACTGCTGCCAGCTCCGGGGCTGCGCAGGGGACAGACGGCGGGGAGATGAAACATGGGCGGGAAGGCAGTGGGGGCGGCCACAACACTGCAGCAACCACCCAACTGCCAACCAGTTTCCACGCCTGTACGCCTCCTCTGGGGGGGGGGCATCCCCTAGCCTGCCCGTGCAACATCATATGTCATCCTGAAAACCTGGAATCCCAATATTCGCAACACCCATACTACCCTGAACCTCAAGCCAATAAACAACCGGCTCACAGGTGTATTTGATCTACCCCTACTGACCTGCGCCTTCTTCCGGGGCCGCCTTCTCGTTGAAGTTGTAGTTCGCCCGCTTCCGTCCACCTGCCGAGAAGCTGGTGACGTCCACGTTGAACTGGTACTGCATGTCGCCCCGCCGCAGCAGCGAGTCCATCTCTGCGATCAGCGGGGAAGTAGGGGAGGGTGGCAGGCGGTTTAATAAACCTGTGCAAGCAGGTCAGGGTAGGAAGGCACTTAGCGATGCATGTCGCCCCGCCGCAGCAGCGAGTCCATCTCTGATTGGCTGGGCAGGAGGGGAGGGTGGCACGCAGTCTAACGAGGTGTGCAAGCTGGTCAGTAAGCCGGCTGGTACTGCAAGTCCCGCCTCGCATCGCGTATTGATGCAGGTGGAAAGTGCATGGATGCGGGAGGGAAGGCGGGCGGGCACACAGGCGGGCGGGAACTCGGCACCTCGCCCTTGGGCTGCAATCTTCTTCTTCTTCTTCAGGAACCCGGCAACTCGCTGCCTTGCGAATCAGGCCCCCGCTTTCTGCGACTCACCGTCCCGAGATACAAACTCTTCCCATCAGAAGAGCCCAGACCACTGATTTACACCCCACCCCCTCAGCTTCTTAGAATCAAATCAATTACATTTCAAGTCCAGGGGGGGCCAGCAAGGTCTCATGGGACAGGGTGGGGGGGTGAGTGTATTAGAATAAGAGAAGAGCCCCTCTTCCAAGTGTGCCTCACCGTCCTTGGAGAACAGCCCCTTGAAGTAGTCCCGGTTGTTTGGCCGCGACACCAGCAGCGGAGCATCCTGCAGAGAGAGAGCAATGGGGCGGGCATATGATGAGGCGGGCAAGGTGGCAAGGCGGCGCTATTGGGGCAGCTTTTGCTTTGTCGGGCTTACAGTCTGTTTATCTGCAAAGACATTCGCGACACAGACCCCCACGAGACAGCTTGGGGCTGTGGGAAAAGGGCAAAAGGGATCCATAGCCGCAGGGTGCCAGGGTTGGCACACCCCACGCCGCCTCGTGTGCGGTGATTGTGCCTCCCGCAAACTGATGTCTGGTTCAAACACTGTGGTTCTGGCCCCTGTGCCTTGTGCACCCCCCTCGAGGCTGCTGCATAGTGTGGTGCCCCCTCCCCTCCCGCACCTCGTGCACGCCTCTCGCGGTCTCTGCATCCCCACCCGGAATTGTGTCGCTGCCATCATTCCCGCACCTCAGGCACCCTCCTCAACGCCTCTGCATAGTGTGGTGCCCCCTCCCCTCCCGCACCTCGTGCACCCCCTCGAAGAAGGTTTCTGTGTCCACGGGGCTGATGAGCCACTGGAACAGCGCCTCCCCATCATCCAGCTCTTCAGGCCCCACCACCTGCAGGGTTGAGACAGAAGACATGAATGGAGGGGTGGGCGGTTGAGGGGGGCACTTGAAGGTGGGGCGGCAAGCTCATCGGGGCCGAACACCTGCTGGTTAAGATGTAAGATAAAGATCAAGCACTTTAGATGCAGGTAAAGTACTTTCAGATGCAGATAAAGGACACAAGTGGAGGGGTGGGCGGGCGAGAGAAACATGGGAGGTGGGTGGGCGGTTGAGGAGAGCACATGCCGTGCGGCAGCCAGCGCTTTGCTTTGCGAGCGCAGTAGACGGCAGCAGCGAGGTATGCAGCAGCACCCACCACGTGTTGCATTTGTAGCTGTGCCTCCCACCCAGCTGCCTGCCCAAAGCAGTAGCAATTTCCCACATACACAACAACACGGTGCCAGAGCCCCATCACTCACCAAGTGTGGGAAGAGTGAGCCAACGTGCCTGCCGCCCACCATTCGCGCCCGCCCACGCACACATGCCTGCCCAATACGGGTAGCAATGCGCCGCCCACCTACCCCAACACGGCAGCAACATGCGCACACTCCCCACCCACCCACAGCACGGTGGGAGTGACCCACCACGTGCTGCATTTGTAGCTGTACCTCCCACCCGCCTGCCTACCCAAAACGGTAGCGAAGCCCCGCCCCCCGACCCACAGCACGGTGGCAACGCCCCACCACTTCCTTTTTCTTTGCTACAAACTACATTCTGATACACTCACCACCCACCCTGTCCCACGAGACCTTGCTGGCTCCCCCTGGACTTGAGATGTAATTGATTGATTGACCACGTACCATGTCGGGTGTGCGTGGGTCTTCAACCAGGACGGGATCCACTGTCAGGTCAAAGTCCTGCTGACGTGGCACGGCAGGGCGTGATGGGATGGAGGCACAGGGAAGTCAGCAAGAAGTGAGGGAGGACAAGGTAAAAGACCTGCTGACGTGGCATGGCAGGGCGTGATGGGATGGAGGTAAAGGGAAGTCAGCAGGAAGTGAGGGAGGGAAAGGGCAAAGTCCTGCTGACGTGGCGTGGCATGCATGATGGGATGGGATGGAGGTGATGAGAGGTCAGCAGGAAGTGAGGGAGGGAAAGGGCAAAGTCCTGCTGACGTGGCGTGGCATGCATGATGGGATGGGATGGAGGTAAAGGGAGGTCAGCAGGAAGTGAGGGAGGGCAAGGGCAAAGTCCTGCTGACGTGGCATGGCAGGGCGGGATGGCGGCGCAGGGAAGTGAGCTGGAAGTGCGGGAGGGCGTGTGCACAAGGTAAAGGAGTGGGTCCCGTAATCCGGCACTGGCGTAACAATCCAAGCGGAACCCTGTCCGTTGGACGAGGGCAGAGGCTTGATAGGGAGGCGGGTTGGGAGAGTGAGAGGTACACTCGTATTATATATACATGCGTCCCCGACCCTGCGGCCCCCCACCCAGCTTGCAGGTGCAGCCCCCCACCCCCTTTCCCCACCCCCCGCTTCCAAAACGGCATGTGAGAGGTACAGTGGGAGAGGCAAGTGGGCAGGAGAGCATCAGAGGAGGAGCGGCCATGCAGGCAGAGGGGCTGGCATGCAGACTGCACACAACCCAGTCGGCTGCGCCAACCTTCATCACTGCACCGCGCCACCGGAGCTGCAGCTGCATACCAGAGAAGACCAATGAAGCACATGACACAGGCACCCAGCAGCCCCTAGTCTAGTCTAGTCTTGTCGAATCGCTACAGCTTTTCACGCCCCCTGAAAGAGGATTCACTTCAGCAGCCCCACTTGCCTCCATGTCGTCATCACCCTCATCGGCTGGCTCTCCGTCACTGCTGTGGCTGCCGTCCTCCTCCTCCTCATCTGCGTCCTCCTCATCACCTCCCTCCACAGCACCGTCGCCTTCTGCTACCTCTGCTGCCGCCCCCGTCTCTTCACCCGCCTCCTCGGCGGCGCCCCGCCGCCGCCGCCGCTTCTTGCCGCGCCCGGCAGCGGGCTCCTCGTCCTGCAGCGGCAAGAGCGGCACGATGGGCGCTCAAAGACCTCTCCCAGGACAGGACGCGAGCGCTGGACTGCCCCGTTTGCAAAACATGCACACTTTGATTACCTCGACCAGAGCTGTGGTGCCGTCCTCGGCGACCGCACAGCCCAGAGTTTCGGCTACCGTCTTCAGCACATCTACCGCAGCAGCTCCAGGCTCCAGGCCAACCAATTCGGCCAGCCCCTCTATGATTCGAGCTTCCTTGGCCTTGTCTCCTTTACCCATCGCGTATCGTCACCGTGTACAATGCACTGCGTAACGGCAGTGCAAATAGCGATCGCAGAGGGTTGCTCGCCCGAGAAGCCTGCCCGTTTCGGCGCGCTGCTTTGCGTGCTGCCACTTGCACTCAACATGCATTGCCAGTTGTATGCCGTTGAAAGTAAGCTGGCACAAGTGCAGACAGGTCTCGACGGGACAGACGCTGCACCAAGCAATGATGTCGACGGTGCCAGCCTGCCTGCAGCTCACGCTTGCCAGGCCGCTGCCTCGTCCCGGCAGGCGGCAGCAACGGATCACATGCGATTCAGCCGCCGCAGCTCAGCCGCCACTGGTGGCCCCGAGTGTCGCTGCTGCTGTCCGGCAGCTCGACAAGCAGTCGCGCAGCAGCACGAGCAGCAATGGCAGAAATGGCAAAACCCAGCGCGCGAAGCCGGCGACCACTGGCGGCCCAAGTCTGAGCGGCCCGCCGGCGCCGCCAAGGCCCGGCGCCAACCAGGGCAGCGCCGGGGCCAAGCGCCGGCCGCCTGGCTCCCATCCAATGACCGCACGCCGCAATGCAGCCTTCGATGCCGCCCTGGCAGCCGGCAACCTTCCTGCAGCTCTGGAGGTGCTGCGGCAGGCAGCAGACGACGCGGGCGGCGCGCCGCTGCCGCTGTTGGGTCCCGCCCGCAACCGGGCACTGCTGCAGTCGTGCTTCACTCGGGGCCGCCCCGACCGTGCGGTAGCCTACCTGCAGCTTCTGCACCCCGACATCGCCCCCTGGACAGCTGTCCTCAAAGAGGCCAACAAGCGGCGGGATTTGGAGACGCTGCAGCGGGTGCTGGCGGCTCGCACGGCGGCAGGGCTGGGGCCCGACCAACGCACCACAACCGCCGCGATCTCAGGCTACGCCGGCGTGGGGCGGCTGCCAGACGCGCTCTCCACCTTCTGCCGCGCCTGGGAGCAGCGGGACTGTCGGACGGTGGAGGTTGCCAATGCGGCCATCTCGGCGTGTGCCAACGTGGGCAGCTGGGAGGCAGCGCAGGAGGTGGGTGCATTGAGGGGCGGGGGCGGGTCGAGGAGGGCGGGGTGGCAGGGGTGTGGCATCACAGCGCCAGCAAGTCTGCATTGCACACAACACATGGGTGCTCATGCATGTTTTAACAGTCACTTGTTGTGCGCGCAGCCGGCTTGCTGCCGCTGCCACATCCCTGCCACACCGCCCTCCTCACTTTGCATTGCATGCGCAAGCGGGCCAGGCCTTGGCATGCTATCATGGCTTGCTGCTGGCGGCGGGGCAGCCAGCCGGTGTGCACGCATGGTGCTGCAGCCCTGTGCTGTGCACGCTGTGCTCTGCCCCGCCCCGTTGTGCCCTGCCCACGCAGTGGAACTCCACCACCTGACCTGGCCGTGCCTGCCCTCACCCGCCCAGTGCTGTGCACGCTGCGCTCTGCCCTGCCCCGCACGGCAGGCACTGGAGCCTTCACATGATTCAAACCTGGCCCGGCCCACCGCCCTGCCCTGCAGGTGCTGGCAATCATGCAGGAGGAGGGAATCCCGCCCGACACCATAACCTACAACTCGCTCCTCAAGGCGGCGGCAGCTGCGGGGCTGCTGATCGAGGCGCAGCGTCTGTACCTCGAGTTGCTTGAGGAGGGGCTGGCACCCACCACCTTCACCTATGCTGCGCTGTTCAACGCCGCGGCTCGGACACGCGGGGGAGAGGTGGAGTGGATGCTGCAGGTGCGTTTCAGGAACATTAATATATTGATAATGACATTTGTTGCTTGCTCTCCACACAGCGGGGTGGGAGCTGGGGGGGTGGGAGGGCTGTGGCTGTGCTTGATCCGTGGCCAGAGGCCTGCTTTGATTCGTGAACAAACCGCCCCTTCAAGAGCGCACAACCGGGCCTTTGGCTACACCTGGGCCGGGGCTGTAGGCCTGCTTTGCTTTGTGAACAAACCGTCCTTGCAGAGCAGAGCAACCCGGCACAGGCGAGCCAGCATCCTTGCCGCCTCGGGTTGCAGCCCAGTGGGTCAGTCTGTTGCTCTACTCTCCTGTGACCCTGCCTGTGCTCTGTGAACAAACCGCGCCTTCAAGAGCGCACAGCCGGGCCTTGGGCTACACCTGGGGCCCGCCCTGGCCGATTGGGCTGGATACCAGTAGGTTCATCACCATCACGCCTCTTCTTCTTCGCGTTCATTCACGTCCATCCCTTGTACATCGCTGCATCAACACAACAGTGCTGCCTCCCCTTTTCTCCTGCGGTCCTCTTAACAGTGTGTTGTACCTTCCTCCCTCCCTCCCTCCCTCCCTTCCTTCCTGCTCCGCAGACCTTTGACGAAATGGTTGGCCTGGGCGTGCAGCCCAACGACTACGTCCTCTCCTCCCTCTTTGCCGCCGCCAGCTACTCGCCCTGCACGCCGGATCAGCTGGACCGCCTGTTTGATGCGCTGTCTCTGCTGCGCAGGTGGGTGGACGTTAGGTGTAGGTGGTTGCTGGGGCGCGTGCCTGCAGCAGAGGAAAGTTTGCACTCAAGGAAGCGTGTGTCCTCTCCATAACCAGTGAATGACAGAAGTCAGGGTACCCTGCGCACGCTTGGGTTGGTGCGTGCATGCTGTGCGCATGCTGTGCGCATGGGGTGGCGCTGAGGTGGCAGGCAGCGGGCTGCGCTGGACCTGCTGTGCACTTGATTGCCTGGTTGGATGGCTGGGTGGGTGCAGGGTTGTTGAGAAGGAAGGAATTGATTGATTAAGCACACTGAATGTGCCGCCGTCCAGCCCCATCGCCTCATTCGTGCAGGTTTGGCCCGCCAACACCGTCTATGCCGCGCTGCTCACACACACTCATGCAGCTCGCTTGCACTTGCTTCTGACCTGCGGCCCCCTGCCCACCGCCTCATCCGTGCAGGTTTGGGCCGCCTAACGACACCATCTACGCCGTGCTGCTCACACACACCTGACCTGCCGCCCCCCTGTCCCACCTACTCATTCGTGCAGGTTTGGCCCGCCCAACGACACCGTCTACGCCGCGCTGCTCACACACACCTGACCTGCCGCCCCCCTGTCCCACCGCCTCATTCGTGCAGGTTTGGGCCGCCCAACGACACCGTCTATGCCGCGCTCCTGACGCTCATACAGCGGCAGGCAATCCAGGAGAGGGCTGTGGATGTGTGGACAGCAATCAAAGAGGACTGGGTGCACCTCACACCTCACCTCTTCTCCTCGCTCTTTGCAGGTGCGGGGTGTTTGCGTTTATGTAGTGCTTGTGTGCGTGTGTGTGCGTGTGTGCGTGCGTACGTGTGTGCGCATGTGTGTGTGCGTGCGTGTGTGTGCGTGCGAAAGAGCTCAGAGCGCAGGCTGTGTGAGGCAGTGTGTGTGTGTGTGTGTGTGTGTTATAGTTGGTGTTGTGCACACACACATGTGCCCGTCACATGTGTCTTTTGTAATATGTGTGGCCTGCATCAGGGCAGCACCCTGCCAGCCCCGCACCGCTGCTGCTTGCAGGCGCGGCTTCCCCACTTTTTGTTTTCCGGAATGCTGGGGCGACGCATCTGCGGCACACTGTTGAGTCGCTGCAGCGCTGCAAGATGATTGAATCAATCCACAAATGCGTCCCTCCAAGTTTGATATTCTCTCTGACCGTGTGTGCCTTCCGCCCTCTGCCGTCTGCCCCCCTTGTGTTGCGCTGTGCAGCCTGCACGGGCGGCACCTCCCCGGCCCTGGAAGACGTGGCTGTGGAGGCTGCTGAGACGATGCAGGCGGGTTGGAGGGAGCATGTGGACCAAGGGGCTACCAAGGGGCCCTGGCACGAGCGGTGAGCTTTGCTTGCTTTGTGTGCCTTACTACATCTTCTTATCCGCAACGAAAAACTAGCGACAAAGACACCAGATTTCTGAAAACCTGTAGAAAGGGGCATGTATAACACGCATTGGGATCTGCCCCACCGCTCTTGCAGAGGCGCCCAGTTTTGGGCCCGGGCATCGCATCCTTTAACTGCCGCCTGCCTCACCACACACCCCGGCAGCACGCTTGTGGCATACGCAGCTCTCCTGCACTACCTTCACCCTGTGACTCACCCACGGTCCCCCTCTCTGCCCGCAGCAACATGCTTGTGGCATACAACGCCCTCCTGCACTACCTGGGGTGCGCGGGGGCGCTGCAGCGCTCTCTGGCCGTCTACAGAGGCATGGTGAGTGGGGGAGGAAGAGGGGGACGTGTGTGGGTGGGCTGGGGGACGTGTGCGTGTGGGGGGGGAGGGAGGGGAGGGGCCTTTAGGGGAGGCGGCCTGTTTCTGTGGGATCGAACTTGCCGCCCACAAGAGCGGGAAAGGGTGCTGCTGAGGGATGCACTGGATGGGTCCAAAGGAGAACGTGGCACCACTGCCTAGCAGGGCATGAACTGCTGCTGGCAAACGGTGTGGGTGCACGAGTAGTATTGAAGGGATGCGAAGTGCGGCAATCCAAGAATGGGTGGCGCCTCGCCTTGCTTATCAAAACCGGATCACCCTCGGGTCTGCTCTAACCCTTTGGTTGCTGCTGCTAGTGCTCCTGCCCCTGCTTTTCAGAAACTTCCTGCTCGTGCTGATCAGATGCTGCTGCCCTCCCGGTCCAATGTTGCCTGCTCTGTCTAATCACGTGATCACGGGTTGCCTGCTCCTGCTGCCTGCCTCACTGCTGCAGGTGCGGCGTGGGCCCCGCCCCGACGTGGTCACCCTCAACACACTCATGTCCTCTGCTGATCAGATGCTGCCTGCTCCTGCTGATCACGTAGTGGCTGCTCTTTCTGGCCACATGCTGATGCTTTTGCTGATCAGGTTCTGATCTTCTTGCTCTTCAGATGCTGCCACTCTTGCTGAACACACATTGCCTGTCTCACTGCTGCAGGTGCGGCGTGGCCCCCGCCCCGACGTGGTCACCCTCAACACCCTCATCTCGGCGGCCGCGGCGGGCGGCAACGTGCGGGCCGCCATGCGCATCTTTTCTGACATGGTGGACGCGGGTAGGGGCGCTGCGCATGCTGTGGTCGTGCTGTGGTCGTGCTTTGTGCCCAGACAGGGCTCTCTGGTGGCATTGTTAACTCGTGGTGGCTGTGCTGCTGCGCGCTTGTGTTCATGCCGTGGATTGAGGTGCAGGGTGGCGAAAATTTGTGTTGTTTGCTGTGCTGCGCGCGCTGTGCTGGGCGGTGCTGTGGGTTGACAAGCTGTAGGCTGCCAATTTCTGCCCCTTGAACCATGCCCCTCACCATGCCCCACCCCCCATGCTGCCCCCACCCCCCCCCGCCTACAGACATTGAGCCAACAGAGCGCACCTGCGGCGCACTGCTCAACTGCTATGCCAAGGCCAGGGATGCCGCCTCGGCACGCAAGGTGGGGAAAGATGCTTATTTGGGAAGGTGTGTGAGACCGGGCAGCCCGGCGCGCTTGGCCTTCATGCTCCGCTTCTGCCTAGACACCAAAGCAACCCTGCACATCCCAAGGGAAACCTGCAAATTATGCAGCCCTCTAGTATCTAGGAGCCCTTCTTCTCACACAATGAACCATACACACACACGCACACGCGCACCTGCTTGCCTGCCCGCCCCCCTGCCAGGTGTGCTACAGCATGGCGGACCTGGCACTCAGGCAAATCTGTTCCCTCTGGGACCCCTCCCCGTCCTCCTCTTCTCTCTTAGGCTTTCTGGGAGCCCTTCTTTTCACATCATCAACCTTACACACGCACACACACCTGCTCCCCTGCCCGCCCCCCTGCCAGGTGTTTGACAGCATGGCTGCCCTGGGCATCGAGCCCAACCTGGAGATCTACACCTCCCTCATAGACGCCTGTGCCCAGGCGGGCGGGCGCAAGTGGACGCAGGTGGGTTCTGGAGGGGCAGGAGGGATGCATGCGGGCAAGCGGGGCGCATGTGCTGGAGGGCAGCGCAAGTGGACGCAGGTGGGGTTAGCAGGCGAGTTGATGAGGCGAGGGAAGAGCAGCAGCAGATAGAGCAGGTTCTTGCGGGGCAGTGTAAATGTGTGTGTGTAGGCAAACGGGGCGCGTGTGTGCCCGAGGGCAGCGCAAGTGGATGCAGGTGGGTTCTGGCGCGGCAGGAGGGATGCGTGCGGGCAAACGGGACGCGGTGTGCCTGAGCGCATCTGCGCCACACGTGTGGGTGGTGCGGCAGCGCCTGTAAAGTGAACGAGTGAATGTGCCCCCCTGCTGCCGCTGGCGTTCGACATCCCAAGGCATTCAATACCTGCCAGCTGTCAACCACTGCGTTTCCACTGGTTGTGCCTCCCCCTGCTGCAGCTGGCGTTTGACCTGCTCGACCAAATGAGGGGCGAGGGTCTGGCGCCGAGTGCCGTCACATACGGCTGCCTGCTGGCTGCGTGCGAGCGCGCGGGCGACGTGGACCGGGCATTCGAGCTCTACAAGCAGGCCTGTGTCGAGGTGAGCAGCTTTTCCATATTGCTGGGATGACGCATCTGCGGCACACTTTTGTGCTGCTGCGGCGCTGTAGATGAATGAATGAATGAATGAATGAGGCAGGCCTGCGTCGAGGTGAGGAGCTGGCCGTCTTGGCCACTGACTGACTGAGTGCGGGTTACACGTCATATTCAGCACAAACGTGTGCTGCTCAATAAATCATTCAATCACAAAATGCATGATATGAATGAAACACTGAGATGCGAGCGCAAGCATCGCAGGACGGGATGAGAGCAGGCTTACCCAAAGCATGCTCAGTAGGGAGACGGGCAGGCACTGCGAAAGAAGGACCGCGTCTTGGCCAGGCGTGGCGTGGTGCGGTGCTCAAATTGTGCTTCTTCTGCTAAGGAATCTGACTCCAGGAATTTTATGAATAAGGTGTTCCAGTGACATGAACACCTGTTTCATAAAGTTCTTGGAGTCGAATTCCTTAGCAAAAGAGGCACGATTTGAGCACCACACAATGCCATGCCTACATGAATGGCCCGGCGTCACCCTGTGGGATGGCCAGGTGTTGTTGTTCAACACGGCAGCGCAGCGGACACCGGGCAGGGTTTAGGGTTTAGGGTTTTCTGGCAGCGGCAGCGCAGCACAGCGGACACAGGGCGGTGCTCGGGAGAACAAGGGGGACGGCAGGGGACGGCGGGCTGCAACCAGTGGGCTGCGAGGGAGGCGTCTTGATTGGTGTGCTCACTGTAAACTGTAATTGGTGTGCTCACTGTAAATGGATGAATGAATGAGTTGTGTGCTCACCCAGCAGGGGCCTAGTCGTGCCAGTCATCCAAGCCGTGCCCCTCCATCCCCTCTCGTGAGCCTGCAGGGCGTCGTTCCCAGCAACCAGATGCGCGCCATGCTAGTTGGCGTCTCGTTCATTCACACCAAGCCATGCACCAACCTCCCCGTTCCGTGCCTGCCTGCCTCCCTCTGCAGGGCGTCGTTCCCAGCGACCAAATGCACGACATGCTGATTGGCGTCTCGTTCATTCACACCAAGCCATGCACCAACCTAGTCTAGTCTAGTCTTTACAGCTGTACGCCATAACAAATCACGTAACCAGCCGTTAGTTGTATTTGCACTTTGTGCAAACTTACCACCAGTAAGCACCCTTTGCACCAACCTCCCCGTTCCGTGCCTGCCTGCCTCCCTCTGCAGGGCGTCGTCCCCAGTGACCAAATGCACGACATGCTGATCGGAGCGTGCACCGAGGCAGACCGACTGGAAGAGGCTGTTGATTTGGTCAAACTGGTGGCCCGCCAGCACGGGCGGGCACACACCGCTGGCTCCGGGCTGGGCAGCGGCAGCGCTGGCGGCGGCGGGGGCGGTGGCGGGGGTGTGCTGCAAGAAAACACGCTGAACTCTCTGATCCGCGCGCTGTGCGGCAAGTACGTGGACCGAGCGCTGCGCCTGCTGAGCCTGTGCCAGGTGAGCATGCCGTGCCGTGCTGTGCACGCTGTGGTGGCACGCTGGGAAGCGACGGGATGCGGCGCATGTGCCCCTCTACTTGCACCCATGGCATTGGCTCTGAGAGTCGTTTGCGGTGTGGGATGCGGTGCCTCGCCACTTGCACGCATAGCATTGGAAGCCATTGAGCCAGTTGCATTGCGATTAGCACCAACGGCCCTGGGTTGGCTGGCTGTGGGTGGCTGTGGGTTGGCTGGCTGGGACTGGCTGTGGCCAGGCTGTGGCTTGCAGCGGGGGGCTGCCTCTGCTCCGCACCTCTTCTTTGAAGCCTGCTGCCTTCTGCCCCTCCCAGCCTGCCCCCTTGCCTGTCTTCTCTGTCTGTGAGTGGGTTACACGCCATGTCAGCACACATCTGTGCTGCACCCTTGCCCTGCCTCAAGGCCAATTTAGAACTGTCGAAAACGTCCTCAATCGTCTCACGGTTTGGCAACTTTTGGGCCAACCTTCGCTACAATGCGCCCCTGCTACAGACCATCTTCTCTTGCCGCAGACGCTCTCATCTGACCGCCGCCTGCTGCCTTCTGCTCCTGCCCTTCACCCACCTACCCACCTCTTCACCTACCCACCTACCCTGCCCCTTGCCCTGCTTCAGACCATGGGCATGCGCCCCAGCCGCAGCACTTACCTGAGCCTGATCACCGGGTGTGCCAAGGCCTCCCGCAGCGCAGCATCCTACGACCTCTACCGCTCACGTAAGTGTTTGGGAAAGAAGAATGATATTGGAAGGCAGGGGGAGGCTGGCGGGCGTGAGAGAGAGGCCAGGCTGGTAGGGCAGTGGGGGGGGCATGAGAGGGAGTGGCAGACGGGCAGGGGAGGCAGGCTGGCAGTGCAGTTGGGGGGCCATGAGAGGGGACTGTTGAGGGACTGGGACGCAGGCTGGCAGTGCAGTGCAGTGGGGGGGGCATGAGAGGGAACTGTGGAGGGCCTGGGGGGCACCTGCCTGGAAGGGTCCTGACGGGGCAGGCTGGCAGGGCAGTTGGGGCATGGGAGGGAGTGGCAATTGGCCCTGGGAGGCAGGCTGGCAGGGCAGTGGGGGGGGGCATGGAGGCAACAGTAGAGGGCCTGGGAGGCAGGCTGGCAGGGCAGGGGTTTGATGGCATGATTGTCACACGTTGCGGTCGCCTGCCACTGTTGCTGCAGCTCGCAAGCGGTGTTGCTTCCCTCTGCCGGCACCTCTTTGCTGGTGGATTGGGTCATGCCATCGCTGCTGCCGCTGCTGCTGCTGCTGCTGCTGCTGCTGCTGCCCACGCCACCGCCACCGCCACCGCCTCCCTGCACTGACACTGACACACCTCTGCCCCGATGTGTGGTGCAGTGCGGGCGCAGGGGATGGATGCCGACGGTGCCAGCACCTCCGCCCTCATCACCTCCCTCTGCAAGGCCAACGAGGTAGGTTACCTTTTTAGGTGTAGGCAGGGCGTTTCAGGTGTAGGCAGGGCGTCTCAGGTGTAGGCAGGGCGTTTCAGGTGTAGGCAGGGCGTCTCAGGTGTAGGCAGGGCGTCTCAGGTGTTCAACTGATAGGGTAGGATCCCCGGATACCATTTGAGGGCCCGCCCCTGCCTGCCTGCTTCTGCCTGCCTGCCTGCCTGCCTGCTTGCGTGTCTGCCTGCCCTCCTGCCTCCCTGCCCACCTGCCCTCCTGTCGTCCTGCCTGCCTGCACTCCTGCCTGCCTGCCTGCCCTCCTGCCTGCCTGCCCTCCTGCCTGCCTGCCAGCCCTCATCACCTCCCCCTGCAAGGCCAACGAGCCATGGTCACCTTTCCAGGTGTTTTGCCATTAGGATCCACTGATAGCATTTGAGAGGTCTTGGAACTCTTGGCCACGCACCGGCCTGCCTTCCTGCCTGCCTTCCTGCCTGCCCTCCTGCCTGCCTGTCCTCCTCCCTGCCTGCCCTCACCCTCCCTGCTTGCCCTCCTGCCTGCCTGCCCTGCTGCCTGCTCTCCGGCTGCCCTCTCTCCCGTCTGCCGTTGCCTGCCTGTCTGTCCCGTGACCCATCGCACTGACGGTCACTTCAACACCTACCCTCTGTCTGGTACGGCGCACTGCACCCGTTCCACACCCTCCAGTGTTCTTCCACTTCTTCCCAGGCAACGTCGCGTCCTTGGGAAACCCCAAACCCTCGACGCAAGACGCAGGCACCCTCTTCAACTCCTTTGCGCAGTGGTCGTGGGGGCGGCATACAGCCCTAATCCCTAAAACCCTCACCTAAATCCCTACTTACTCTAAGCTTTACAACCTCCACTGCCCCCTTGTGCAGCTGGACGTGGCAGAGACGGTGTACATCCCCAATCTTCTACTGTGAAACCCTACCTTGATATCCTAGACGAATACAACCTCCACTGGCCCCTTGTGCAGCTGGACGTGGCAGAGACGGTGTACAGCGACAGCCTGGCCTGTGCCTGGCGTCGCGAGCAGGCCTCCCTCCCCTCCCCTCAGTCACGCCGCGGCGGGCTGTCCAACCGGGCGCAGCTGCCGGATGCAGAGGCACTAGCCGCCCTGGTGCAGGTGCGCTTTTGTTTCCCTCTTTTGCCTTGCCACACATGTTGTGGAGAGGGAGTGAGGGTAGGCTAGGCTTAAGGGGTGTAGCCGATGCAGCAGAGGCGCTGGCCGCCCTGATGCAGTTGTGCTTTGTGTGGTTTCCATCTGTTGTGGAGTGGGGAGGGTTTGAGCCTGTGGAATGGGGAGGGTGTGAGGGTAGGTCAGCCAGCAAAGGGTGCTGCTGCCGGATGTACAGGCACTAGCTGCCCTGGTGCAGGTGCGTCTTTGTTTACCTCGCTTAGCTTGGAGGGAGGTGTGCCTTTGTTTCCGCTCTTTGCTTTGTCATTTGTTGTGGAGAGGGAGTGAGGGTAGGCTAGGCATAAGGGGCGCAGCCGAGGCAGCAGAGGCGCTGGCCGCCCTGATGCAGCTGTGCCTTGTGTGGTTTCCATCTGTTGGCTTGGGAAACGGGGAGGGAGGGAGGGAAAGGATGCGGCTGGCAGATTCGGGGCGCGGTCGGCCCTGGTGCAGCTGCTTCTCGGTTCTCCGTCTTCAGCTTGTCACGTTGTATGTGGAGGGAGTGGGGGTAGGTCAGCCAGCAAGGGTGCCGAATGCAGGTGCAGGCGCACATGCGAGGGTGCAGGCGGGGCAGGCAGGCAGGAGGGGCTGGGGGCCTGGTGCCAGCGGGTGGACGCTTGTGCAGCGTACGTCGAGCCTCAATGCGATGCCTGGCTGAGCGTGTGCAGCGAGCACACCCGACCTCTTGGCACCCACCCATCCCATCCTTGCCCCAACTGCCCGGCCTCCTTTTGTCTGACCCTGCTTCCCCGTCATCTGCACCTACTCATCTGCACGCCTGACTCTTTGTACTTGCTAGTGCTCTAAGGCAGCATCCCCCGCCCCTCTTGCTTCCCTTGCAGGCCTTTGCGGCGCGGCAGGACCTGCGCAGCGCAGCCAAGTATTACAAGCAGCTTCGGCGCAGCGGGCGCAGCGGGCTGGCGGCGGTTACCGTGAGCCACCGGCGAATGTGGGAGCTTCTGATCGAAAACTTGTGCCGGCAGGGCAAGGTGCGGCAGGCGCTGCTGGTATTCGACGATTTCCGGGCAGCGGGAGATGACTGGATGGCGGCGCAGCAGCAGCACGCTGGGCACCACGACACGGAGCACCACAGCATGCACGGCATGCACAGCGCGGGCAGCAGCGGCAGCATGTCTTTGCTGCCAGGGCACGGCAGCCACAGCAGCGCGGCGAGCTTCGATGATGCTGCGGCGGCGGCAGAGGCGGCGGCAGAGATGCCCGCTCCTCTCCCCCGCTTCCCAAAAATGTCGAACGTCACTTTGGCATTCCTGGAGGCGTGCTGCCGGCGGGAGCCCGACTGCGAGTGGCGCGTGTTTGATGTGTGTGCAGTGATGCGGCAGCAGAACGAGCAGAAGCTGCAGGCGGGGCTGGCGCGGCCGCAGAAGGCGAGCCACCACTTTGCGCCCGCCTGAGGCGGCAATGCCCCCTCAGCGTGCGGCTGGGACACTGCTCTGCCTTCATACAAGCAAGCATCATTGTAAGCAACTGAAGCCTCATGTGCCTGTGACGGCTCGTGTGTTGTGCCAAGGCCGCCTTGCAGGACGGGTTAGCATCACACCTACCCACCTATTATCGCTTGCTCTGACTTTAAACGACCAGGAAGAAGAAGAAGAAGATTACAGCCCGAGGGCGTGGTGTTGAGGAAATCGACAGGAAATTAAGCCAGAGGCACCAGTCAGCTACCATGCAATAAAGTTAAAGTGGGGGTTTGGGTCATCCGACCAGGATGACCAGGAGGAGTGGGGCATGTGCTGTAGACGACTGGGAGTTGTGCAGCAGCTCTTGATGCGGTTGTATGTCTGTGGGGTTGCTGTGGGTTCCTGACTAGTATCCTCCCTGCACGTTAGCTGTTTCATTGCCGGCCTGAGCATGTGACATGTTTGATGTTAACATCATCCGGCGCTACCCGGCGTTGGTGCTGCGGCGTCCAAGTCAGTGCTGGCCTCCCCCTTGTTGGTGGTGGGCGCAGTCCGTCGGCGGATGCAGCCTAGTGCTGGGGCTAGTGCTAATATTTCATGCCAAGTCACAAGTGACTGAATGAGTGCATAAATTTATGTGGCAGCAGTCGGGGACAGGACGGGAACACGTGGGCACCGCACACCAGTGCCGCCACAGCACCCACAGCATGGCAGGCAGGCAGGCATGCAGGCAGGCAGCGAAGCAACAGGGAGTAGGCCACGAGATGGATCCCTGTGTGGATCAGGCATGAGGACAAGTGGGGAAGAGGTACGCGCGATGGGTGGCAAAAGAGCGGGCGTACAGTGGAGGGTGCAAGCAAGGGCAGGCGGGTGCGCAAAGCATCATGCCTGCGCGCGCTTCTGCAACTGCAGGCCCAGCTGTGGCGCCCAGACATGCAGTCCCGTTGTAAGGTATGGCTGCAAAGCCTTGCCCCCAAAGCAGTGCAGGGCTGAAACCGGCAGGGAGCTGTGACGGGCGCACAAACGCTGGCACCCACCGCCGGTTGGCACCCGCCCGCGGCGGGGACACAACTGCACTACCACAGTCATGCCCGTTGCAATTGCCTTGGAAGCCCGTTTCCCGGTGGCTGCAAAATCCCTAGCCTCAGGCGGTACACTGCTTACAGCCACACGCCAGGAAGTTAGGCCATAGGCCTGAGGGGTCAGCACACCCATCCCCCCTACCCACCGCCCCCCTGCCCCCTCAGGGGTATGCTGAGAAGGTCGCAGCAGGGGTCGATACCCCCTCTTGACCCCTGACCCCTACACACGGTCGTAAGCGCCCAGAAGTGACGCGGACTCTCATAAATTCTCGGCCGGCCGCCCCGGGGCCCTGTGAAGCCACCGCTGTATTTCGGTTTTCTTCTGCTGTCTACTCCTTCTCTTGCTGCTGTGCAAGACGCACCCACACTTCTTGGGCCCTGCTGCCTGTGACCAAGTGGGCCCGACTTGCGCGCACCCTCATAAAACTTGCGGTGCTGATTACCAGCCAGCCCTGACGTGTATCACTCAAGGCCCGGAGGTGTGGACGCCTCGGACGGCCGCGTGTCAGCCTGCAAGGCGTGGGACAGCAGCAAGCGGAAGCGGCGGTAGGACCAAGCAGCTTGCACTGATGCAGGCAGCGGGCAGGCCACAACGCAAGAGCACAGGCACCCCAGGTGTGCCATGGCGTGAGCAGAAGGAGGGCAGCACAATTGGATTTGAAACAGAGGGCGCCTCGTCGCAGAAGCGCAAGAAGCAGGTGGCTGTGTTTGATGGACAGGACGCTGGGCATGGAGGCAAGCAACCGCGTGCAGCATTTGCCAGCCCAGCCACCGCCCAGCAGGCGGTGGCCGGCGATACAAATCCCTCCCAGCAACAGGGGGTGGCCAGCGGCGCAGCAGGCCCCTCCCAGCCGCAGGCGGTGGCTGGTGCCCCAGACACTGCTCAAGAGCCCGCAGATCCTGAGTGCGTTGTAGATGGCCTGCTCTGCTCTGGGGGTAGATCAAAGGATCGGCTGCCATTGTGTCCTTCCAGCTGTCACAGTGCACTACTTTGCCCCTAGTTGTGCTCAGTGTGCTCGTCTTGGCCCCTGTTCTTGAAACTTCTTATCCCTGCCCTTCCATAACCACAGCCTCCGCGCTTTTCAACCTGCGTGCAGCATGCCGACTGGCATTGCTGTGCTGGCACAACTGGCGGAGCTCATCAGCAGCACCGCCGTCCAGCAAGCCCCGCCACAGCCAAACGCGCCGCTGCAGGATGTGGGTCAGCCTGCCGCAGCAGGCCAAGTGGGGCAAAAGCGCAAGAGGAAGGGGGGCGCGCCGGTGAGTCGGCTCCGCTCCACTGCTACCTTGCATGGTAACGTAGTTTGCAAGGTAACCAGCACGCACCCACGGTGTCTCCTTCTGCCAGCTCTCTACCCCAGGGTCCCGTCTAGAGATCTCTCACCCTTGCACCTTGCAGGTGCTGCACCCCAACATCAACGGGGTGTGCCGTATTCCACAAGAGCTGGCCGACAGCCTCTTTACAGGGCAGGGGGTGGTTTACAAGAAGAACAAGGACAGGCACGAGAGGTGGGCACCTTCACAGGTTCCTACGTGCATACTTCGTATGATGAGTGGAGAGCAACTGCAGTGCCCCGGTTATTGTGCCCTTGTATGTGTTGGTGGATGTCGTATGTGTGATGGGTGGCACTCAATGTGCTGCCAACACCCCCGGAAAGTGCAATCCGACGGCCGTTCACCCCTGCTGTGATGCCCTGCTCCTTCAGCATGCGCCCTGTGAAGCGCAAGATCAAAGAGTTCCCTCTGACGATGGCGCTGCGCTCACTGTATGGGTGCGTGGGTTGGGACGTACCCTTCGTATAGCTTGTGTAGTTGAAGCGTGTGTTCAGCCAGCCGGGGTAGACCAACTGCTGATGAACAGCCGCCTCCCCCACGCGGCCCGACCGACGTGTGTGCACAGTGCACGCCTGTACCGTGTCAGGCACATGTTTCCAGCATGCTTTTTGGTGCACTTGGCGGCTGGCATGCTTTGCTTGCTGGCGGTCAGCATGCCTGCAGCTCAATTGCCCCAGCACACAACTCACAATGCGTGCCTGCAGGGATGCGCTTGGATTGAGGCTGCGCGACAACTGTTTTATGGAGCAAGAGTATGCCGGCCTGTATGTGGCCATGCACGCCCTGCGGCACATCCCCGAGGGGGAGCAGCTTTTCAAGCGATTTGTGTGGCACGAGGAGACTGCAAGCAAGGCGCCACCAGTGGTTTGGAAGCAGGCGGTTGAGCTGGAGCAACGCTGGAAACTGGTGGTGAGAAATGCCCCGACCACAGCCGGTTGGCGTGCCTATTTGGCCCGAGGCTGAACTTTGAGGAAGGGTTGGGAGTGGGGCGAGGATGCCTGAGGTGCATGCTGTCCTGCTGCTGTGCCCAACCAGCGCGGTGTGTGTGTGCAATGCATTCCCGGCCCCTTGCAGTTTGGAGAGGGACTGCCGGCAGAGCCTCCAGGGCCGGCGCTTAGCGTGGAGGATCTTTTGCACATGGGAGAACTGTTGTGGCCAGCCGCCGAGGGAGATCCGGTGAATGACGCCAGCACGCTACTTTGCTTGGCCTTTTTAATCACATTGCGCTGTGCGTTAGGGGATTTCACAGCCCAACTGTGGTGCGCTGCCATCCTCACCGGGTTCTGGCATGGCATGCACCCCTAAACGACTGCCCCACCTCCCACCACCACCTGCAATGTATTGTTTGGTCCTCCAACTCGGCCATGCATGCTCCCCGCTGCCCATGGCAGGAAGCGCTGCATCCCAACTTGACCGCGCTGTGCCGCGCCCCACAAGAGCTGGCCAAGGGCACGCAGGCTGCAAAAGTGCTCGTGTCCAAGGACAACCCAGACGAGAGGTGAGCTCCGCACCTTAGCACTGATCGTTGAGCCGCTCTTGAGAGCCCGTAACTGGCGTGACGTGCTCGACTTGTGCTCGACCGCAAGAGGCAAGCCCAGGAGGTGCTGCCTCCATAGGGTTGAGCACTGCGGAAGGCAGCACCGTTTTTTGCTTGCTTTTGGGGGTTTCCCAGTTTGATTTCCGCAAACAAGTGCGACACATACTCCTGGACAGTAGGGGGCCTCCCCATTGCATTGCTTCCAATTACCCTTGCACCCCAGCATGCATCAAGGGCTTGTCCAGATGCCACAACAGAGCTTTATAAAGTCATCACTGCCCCGCCTGCCCTCCTCTTTTCCCTTCCCCCGCCTTGGGCCGCTGCCTCACAGCATGCGGCCCCTGCAGGAACACGGCACAGCATGGCCGCCTCCGTCGGGCAGCGCTGTCGTCCTGGGCAGTCAGTTTGTCCTGACTTGGTTCTTGAATGTCATGTTTGGGTGAGAGGGAACAGGCGGTGTGCAGCGCTTTGGTATCAGCAGGGCAGCATGGCCTTTCTGATTGTCGAAAACCGCGAAACCTTGTGGGTTTAGACTGTTTCTGGTCTTGCTGTTGTGAGCAAGCAGGCAGGAACGGGTGGGGCAGCATCGTGGCAAGGCCGTTGGCACGCTCTTGAGCTTGCCCACAGTGCCGCCACCTTGCTTTTGCTTTTGGGGAAGTACAGTCTGATTTCCGCAAACGAAATGCGACACAGACCCCCGAGGAGTGGGGGTCCGCCAGATTGCAAGCACGGAGAAGGAGCAGGGGAAACACAGCAGGCTGGATTGATACAAACGGGTTGATATTTTACATCCACAAATTCCTCAGACTGAGCAATGCGCTGACCAATGCGAAGTGCAATGCTTGACTGCATGGTTGCTCTTGCTTGCCAGACGACTGCCATTATGCGCACATGTTCAAGGGCCGCTGGGGTGGGCCTACCCCAATGTGAGTGCTATTCAAGTAGCAGCCTTGTGTCTGTTTGCTTTATGCCGCATGTGCATTGCGGTTCCTGGTGCTACAACACCTTGGCTGCTGCCCAGAAAGCCACCCACCCACCACTCACCCATACGCACCCATGCACCCACCCACCCACCTACCACCACTTTCCCTCCGCCTTCCCCCCGCTGCACCGACCCCCTACCGCACGTGCCTGCAGGGAGGCGCTCAAGCTGCGGTTTCCGTGCATGCAGGCGAGCGGGGCGGCAGTTGACCTCTTTGTCGCGCTGCGGCCCTTGATGCTGGGCTCAAAGGTAGAGGACAGTGTGCGCCGCCACGTATGGCACTGCGGAGGCATCCCGTTTGACGCATTCCCTCAGAAACTCAGGTTCACGTTTGCAAGTAAACGGGCAGCCCGTTGGCGCATCGTGGTGAGTCACCCTGCACGTGATTGCTCAAATCCCCGCAAGACAGGGCTGCCCGGACTATGTAGGGCGGTTGCTGGCCCAGCATTGTCCCATGACACCTTTTACTGGCTCCCCGTGGACTTGAAATGTAATTGATTGACTGAGCACTGCATGTGCAGGTTGGGAGCTTGCCTCGATGCATGCCCTCACGGGGAAGAGTACGGTGGAAAATGCGCTTGCATTCTCATCGAACTCCCATCCGAATCTTGGCTTCCCCCTGCCTCCTGACCGCCGGCTGCAGTTTGCAGAGAACCTGAGCTCAGAGGAGGTGGCGGATGCAGCGGAGCCAGGCCCAAGGCTTAGCTGCGAGGAACTGACTGAGCTGGGAGAGCTGCTGGTGATGAAGTGAAGCCAGGGCATGCAAATATTGGACAGTTGGAAGATCAGGGCGCCCTGGCAGACACGTGTGGTGCTTGCAACCCATGTGCTGCCAAGCCGGGCCAATTACGGCCTTCTAACAGCAACAACAGTGCTCACATCGGCTTGGGGTGAGCCTGTAATATATGTCTGGTCCTCGTGCACATTCATGCTGCTTGTGAACGTTGTAAACGATGCCGCCATGTTCATGATTAAAAGGCAATCCGAAGGAAGGGTTGTCAAGAAAGCAGGAGGACCAGCAGAACTAAGGACGTCTGCATGCAACCCTGCTGTGCGCAGCGCTCAAGCCGCCTGCTGCTGCCGCTTCTTCTTCTTGCGAGCTGCTGCCGTGGCCGCCGCCGCACCGCCGCCATACCCGCGCGCCTCCTCTTCTGCCACTCTCAGCGCTGCCGCCCGCTTGGCAGTGTACACCTGCAGAGGAGGCAAGGGGGGGGTGCAACTTGTGTTCGGAACAACCAGAGAGAGACAAATAGAAGCGGAAAGATGCACACCAGGACGAAATGGTGTTTGGGACACCAGGGGAGGTAGGAGGAGAGCACGCACACCAGGTGTGGCACCCGCTGCATGCCTGCTGCCCACAGGAATCTCGCACGCACGCCGGCCACACAATGTGTGTGACGTCCTTGCCCACTCCTGGTCGCCCAGCCTGTGATTCTCATGTGCGTCTCAAACTGTTGCCCACCCACCCACCCACCCACACGATGAACAGCTCGCCCACCTTTGAGATGTCCTTGAGCACTCCTGATCCTTGCACTGAGTACTACTTCACCTGCTGCCCCAGTCAGTAGTGTAGCTTTGTAGGCACCCACCTCCCACACATGCACCCACCTTTGTGATGTCCTTGAGCACCGCTGCCTCGTCAGCCTCGTACTGCTCGAACTTGTGACCCACCAGCCCCTCAATCTCCTGAACCAACTCAATGTCGTACCTGGCAGGGGGGGGAGGGAGGAGGGCGGAGGAAGGGTGTGCAGAGGTAGGGTATGTGAGCAGGGCGACAGGGGAGGGGAGGGTGTGCTGGGGGCAGGTTATGTGGGAGGGCGAGGCAGGTAGGTGGGTTTGAGAGGCAGGCAGGCAGGCAGGCAGGCAGACCGAGGGGTGAGGGAGGGTTTGGGGAGGGCAGTGTGTGTGTATAGAGGGCGGGTGCGGTTGTGGTGGGTATGGTTGGGAGGCTGGCAGACAGGCAGGCAGGCATAGTTGGTAAAGGGAAAGGGGCGGGGCAGGTGGCAGGCAGGGGGGCAGGCAGGCTGGCTGGCAGATGCATCCTAGCCGGCTGGTGTCCCATCAGGCTGGCAGGCAGGCTGGCAGGCAGATGACCATAAGCGCATCCCAGACACAGAAGGCGGGTTGTGGGGGAGGGGCGGGACAGGTGGCAGTGCAGGAGGTGAGGTGGCAGGCAGGGAGTGCAGGCAGGCAGGCAGGTAGGCAGGCGGGCAGGCAGCCGCCCGCCCACCCACTCAAGGTTGCGCCCTCTGAACAGCTGCCGAGCCAGGCAACCGTCCGGGGTCACTAGCAGCCACTGTGTGACAAAGGAGATAGGATTAGGGTTATACCCTAAACCCTAAACCCTAAACCCTAATCCTATATGGCTACTAGCACTCACTGTGTGACAAAGGAGAGGGACCAGCCGCGCCGCCCGGCACGCGCCGTACGCCCCACCCTGCAGCGCGGCAGCAGGGGTACCACAGCTTGTGAACAGGTATGCATCATTGCTGAGCATGACTGGCAGCATCCTTGGCAAGCTGCCCGGCTCACAAACCCATGCAAGCACCAGAGAGCTGCCCTTACAAGTGCACATAGTGCCGCGGCGCCATGTGCAGATCACAGTGTGTCACCCCTTCACCCGCCCCTGCCAACCCCACTCAGGCATTGAAACCCAAAGCACCGCCCCCACCTGTGCACATAGTCCCGCGCCATCATGGGCAGATCGTAGTTGACCACCAGGTCCACGGTGGGGATGTCCAGCCCTCGGGAGGCAACATCCGTGGCCAGCAGGATGGGCACTGAGCCCGACTTGAAGCGGTCAAGGGAGGCCAGGCGGGCGCGCTGCGGCTTGTGGCTGTGCAGCGCGACGGCCGCGATGCCCAGCTCTTCGAGAAGCACGGACAGCAGGTGGCAGCCCTGCAGCAGTGCGGGAGTGGCAGTGCGAGAATGGAATTGTGAGCACTTGAGCACAGGTGGGCACATGAGGCAGGGTGGCAGAGGGGCGCATCCCGGAGAGAAGCACAGCAGCAGGTGCCAGCCCTGCAGCTGTGCAGGGGTTGCGGGGCCGTGAATGGCAACGTCAGTTGAACAGAGGTAGGCATCCTTGGAGGGACAGACATGACCGAAGCCGCGCGAAACCTCTTCTCACCTTGCAACAGTACCACCACACGTCTCACCTTGCAACAGTACCACCACACTTCTCACCTTGCAGCAGTACCACCACACGTCTCACCTTGCAACAGTACCACCACACTTCTCACCTTGCAGCAGTACCAACACACGTCTCACCTTGCAGGTGCTGGTAAAGATGATGGCTGACCTCAGTTTGAGTTCCTCCAGCTGCCCCAGCAGATGCGCCAGATACACCTCCTTCACCTGCCAAGCCAGGAAAAAAACGACACGGGTGAGGGTGGGTCAATCATGAAGAACATCGGGCCAGGTCAGGTGTGCCAGATACACCGCCTTCACCTGCCAAGCCAGGGAAACAGCGGTACAGGTGAGGGTGGGTAGATCATGCACGAGGGGGGCGGTTGTGTGCGGGAGTCAAGCATGCAGGAACACGGGTGTATGGTGCGAGGGCAGGTGCGCCAGATACACCTCCTTCACCTGCCATCCAGGCCAGGGAAGACGAAGGGACACTTGTGTGCGTGGGTCAAGCAAGCAGGAACACGGGGTGGGAGGTGCTCAGGGAATTTGTTGGAGAGCACTTTTGTCACGCCATGGCCTGCTGCCTGCCTCACACACGCAGGCAGTGGCATCTAGCCGCCTCAGGTGTCAAGACAGCCCGCCAGCCGCCCTCACGGCCTTGTGGTGCACGCCTCGTCAACCGCTCAGGATTTGGTTCGTCCTGAAGTTGAATCCTCTTTCAGGGGATGTGAAAAGCTGTAACGACTAGACTAGACTAGCCTAGACTAGACTAGGGGGCCTGTGTCGCGGGTTTCTTTGCGGATAAACAGACTGTAAGCCCGAAAAAGCAAAAGCAAGCCGCCCTCACGTGAGGAGGACACACACCTTTGCTGGGATGAACAGGTACTCCTGCTTCAGCTTCTCAGCCGTATGCAGACCCTCATACGCCTGCAAGGGGCGGTGAGGGCGGCGGGTGGGCAGGGTGAGCAGGGTGGGCAGGGTGAGCGGCGGGTTGGAGGGGTGGCAGGCGGGTGGGCGAGCGGCGGTGCGGGTGGAAACAGGTGGCCAAGGAATTCGCACAACCGTGCAACCTTTTTGATGGGCCTCTAACCAGATTTGCAAGCTGAGTGCTTCACCAAAGCGCACAGTGCGGCAGCGCACAACCCTACAATTACAAACACCATACACAATCCCAATCCCACGGATAGGCCACCTGAAAATGGTAAGCATCCTGCAGAAGCTCCTTCTGCAGCTCCACCAGCGTCTTGGTCATGGTGGCGCTGCACAGCGTGGCACAGCGGGCACAGCATGGGCATGTCAGCACAGCGTGGCACAGCACGACACAGCATCGACATTCTGAGCGCAGCGTGGCACAGCAGGCACCGCGTAGGCGACATCAGCACAGCGTGACACAGCCCTTATCAGCACAGCAGCGTCTTGGTCATGGTGGCGCTGCACAGCGTGGCACAGCGGTCACAGCATGGACAATGTCAGCACAGCGTGGCACGACACAGCAGCTCGACCAGCGTCTTGCTCACGACCTTGTTAGTAGCACAGCGTCCTCAGGCACACCCAGGACATTCCAGAGCAAGACCAGCCGCTGGCAACTGCCTGCACTACCTGCCCCTGCACACCTGAGCAGCAGCGTCTGCCGCCCGTCAGGCAGCGTAACCACACTCTCTTCAAAAGCGCACACTCAGCCACGTGGCCTTGAACAAAAGCGTCTGACGCTCTAGCCCAGCACGATCCAGCCGCATGGACCCGCCTCACTACCTGCCCCGCCCGCCCACCCACCTGAACAGCA
>JTEE01000026.1:1416684-1430067 GCA_002896455.3 Chlorella sp. ArM0029B
GGGGGTGAGGGGCAACCTCCGAGTGGGGCAGTAAAACGGTCGATGGAGGTGGGTTACCCATGCACATTGTGGAAGACACGGGCTGGGTGGGAGTGGCGACGGGGGTTGCTGAGATAAGAGGGTCTGTCGACGGGCTGAGAGGGGCTAACGCGGGGAGGGGAGTTGGGAGGAGATGTGAAGTGCAGGAAAAGGTTGCGATGGGGACAGTTGTGGGGGAGGGCCTGGAAGGAGTGAGGCATGTTGCAGGCGGCTGGGGATGTCTGGCAGGCGGGAGGAATGGGGCTTGTGGTGTGGTGGGGAAGGCGACGGCAATGGTGGAGCTGAGCAAGGGAGGGGGGCAGCAGCACTGGGCATGGTGTGAGGTGCTTGCATGGCAGGAGCGGAGGAGTGGATGTCTTCTCCTGCAGCTGCCTAGATGGGTGTGGGCCCCGCCTTTTTTAGCGCGCAGGCAACTGTTGACAGGAGCATGCCCAAAGTGTTGTGTCTGAGGTCATCCCCTCGCCCGCCGTGTTCGGCCTGTCGCTCACAGATTGCGTGGGAGCTCATCGTGGCTGACAACCTCAGCTTGTACCAGCGCAACTGGAGCCAGCTTGGCACCACCTTCACCCGCAACAACCCGGGCTACATCCCCCTGGAGCGCCTGGTCATCAAGGCGGGAGCCCTGCTCGGCGCCATGCTGGCATGAGGGGGCCTGCCACGCCTAACTACACTGCATCTTGTTTCGCTCCCTTGTATACCTCAGTTCCAGCCGCTGCGTGTATAGCTTGCCTGCTGCTGCTTTTAGCCATGTACCATCCAGCCTCCACGTGCCTGCCCCGTGTCGGTCATGTGCCTGCCCCGTGTCTGTTCTTGGGCCCTTGCCTGTATCCAAAGCTGTACAGTTACCTTGTGTGAAATCAACCATTACTGTCAACAGCGTTCTGCCAACAAGGGGCGCCGCCAGGAACACGGGCGGGTGTGTATCTCGCAGCCGTAAGAGTGCCTGTTGTCGGGTTGCCCAACTCCCTCACCCATTACCACTCCCACTCTGAGCTGCCTATCACCTTTCAGTGGCTGCTGGGTGCCGCAGAATGCAGGGTCATCAAGGACACGCGCTCGCCTGTTGCACGGTTAAACCGTTTGCATGCCCAACAGAAAAACGTGCTCGGTTACAGACTGCTGCCATGCCGTGTCCCAGCCTTGCATGCAAGCGCCGGCAAGCATAAGCTCGCCTCCCAATGAATTGGCCAGCCTGCAGGCTGCCTGCTGTTGCCCCCAGGCTGCCCGGGTGCCTGAATCTCTGCCGCTGCTGTGCAAATGCCGACCCAGTGGCTGGCCTGTGAAGAGGGCTCGTGATGTGCAGTCACACTGTGAGACTGTGAACGTCAAGCACCAGTTTGGTTCGTTTCGCATGGGCATTTTCCTCATGAGAGGGTGGCGTGGAGGAAGGAGGGGCAGGGGAGTACTACCATAGAGAGGCAGAAACTTTGATTTGCAAAGCAAGGGACTCCCTCGGAGGTGAGCGGACACAGGCAACGGCTGACATGCGGCAGGCCATTCAGAGCCAAAGGAGTGACAGGCAGCGTCTCGGAAGGAATGGGGCAGCTCGACTGGCCCGCGCTTGCCAGCTTGGCGACACATGACGGAGGGCCAGGAGGCCAGCAGGGAGGTGCCAGCAACTCTGGCAATGAACGGAACAGCGCGGTCAAGACAACTGTGCCCTTCAAAGTGACCAAGCTGGCCGCCAGCTGGCCCTACAGCGCCCCTTGCACATGAGTGCGAACGGAGGCAGAGGGGTGGGACCCGAGAGAGAGACCGTGGGGCGGGAGGGCTGTGATGCGGCCACGGCGGCCTGCAGGCGGCAGCACTCGGGCTTGTGCGCCTTCCAATGTGCATCCCTGCACGCCTCACAGCAGTATCGCACAGCCCGGCACCTGCAAGCAGGCGTGGGCGTCACGGGCCGGGCGGACCCGTGAGACGGACTGCTGACCGGGGCAAGCAATTGCCGATTGCTGCAGGGAGGGCGAGACCATAGGCATGCTCCATCTTAGTGTGGTTCCCGCATCTGGTGATGCGCCTACGCACGCAGATTCAATGCATGCGTTTGTTGGGCAACACCGGCTGGTGCTGATATGGCATGCACGCTTGACACAAGCCAGATTCAAGCCCAGGTGAGGCGCACAGCTCGCCTGCTGGTGGCATCACAGCAGCCTGCACGGTGCCACCTACACCCCCCCACAGGCACCAACACAAACAACACTCACCCGCCACAGCGGCGCCGGCGTGCCGTGCTGCTGCACCCATCGGCGGCGCACATCCTGGGCGGAGCTGCCTCAGCAGTTTCATGCAGGGCTGCGTGTGCGGGTGCCCCGCCGCTGCCGCCTCCTGCTGCTTCACTTTCGCCTCCTGCTGAGCACCGGGGTGCTGCGCTGCACATGGATGCTTCATCCTCACCATCTGCCACTGCCGATGCTTGGCCAGCATCACCCAAGCTGTGAGAGCTCCAGCTGCTGCATCCTGGGCTGCTTCGCTAGCACTGGCGCGCTGCAGCTGCTGCAGGGCCAACACGCCGTCCGCTGCTTCAATGGCGGCTGAACAGCCTTCAATGGCCGCTGCACCGCCTGCCCCTAGTTTGTTGCAATTCCAATCGCAGCGTGCCCAGGCGTGGCAGCCGGCCCTGCTGCAGGCCACAGCCAGCGCCTGCATCCCCTCGGCACCCTCTCGGCCACAGGCTGACAGATCGAACGACCGCAGGCTGGCCCCGCCGCCGTCGGTCAACCCTTCCATCAGCGCTGCCAGCCCCTCTGCTCCTTAGCCATTCTAAACCAGCATGAGCTCTTCGAGCCTGCTGCTGCTACTGCCGCTGCCTGTGCCTGCCAGGGCTGCCGCAAGCGCAGCGCAGCCGGCAGCGGTGATGCCCTTGCGCTCCCAGGCTGAGCTGCCGGAGGGAGGCGCTGGCTGCAATGCCTGGTGCCAGCGCAGCCAGGCCCTGCAGGTGCAGAGGGACCATTTGTAGTTGTTTGCACAATGCTGCGTCGGCACATATGTGTGTGCTGCAAATGCGTTGAGATGCAGCGGGACCAACAGAGGGGATGAGTCAGGGCAGTGGGGTGAGCAGGCGCGCGCTGCAAGTCTGCATGTACAGATGTCGTGCCAGCAGCCCGTTCACAACCAGGCTGGCGAGCGACCAGCTAAGCGTGGAACAGGCAAGAGGGAGCGAATCCGGATGCCTGTGCAGGAGTTCCCGACCAAAACACGGCAGCCCCTGCCCTTGTCATGCGCGAGCACGCCCTGCCAGGCATGCACTGCATGGTCAAGTGGTTCTCTGTTTTGTAAGCTCACCTCGTCCCCGAAGGAGCTACTGCCCAAGTCCAGGCTGTACATGGCAGTGTTGGTGGCAAGCCCGGGGAAAAGTGGCGGCCACCGCCGGCCCCACCGCGTGGCTGGCGATGCTCAGCTCCCACCACAACCATGTTGACTACCAGGGCATCGCCACAGCTCCAGGGCGTTCGTTTTCCTACTCGAAGCGGCGGCCACGAAAGAGGCAGAGGCCCGTGAGCGAGGCATCGTTCTGCTGCACCCGCTCAACAAGGTCGTTGATGCCTTTGGGGGCTCCCCACGCCATGGTGTCTCTGACGCAGTGAGTGCACGCATGTAGCGATGTGGAATTAAGGCTGCCAATGGAGCGCAGCAGCAAGCACAGCAGCACTAGGTGGCTAAACAGCGGCGCCTGTGCAGTCACCGACCGCTTTCGGCGCAAGCAGGGGGCGCGGTGGGGGCGGCGGGGGTGAGGGGGCGGCGGGCGTAGGGGCTGATGGGGAGCGTTGCAGCGTATGGCGGCATGCCTGCTGCCTGCTGCTCTGGCTTGCAAGGCTTGGCAGCAGGACGGAACAGGAAGGGCGCTAACAGCCCCCAAAGGACGCCTGCATCAACACCCCAGCTCAATACGCCCAAACTAGATCTGCCTGCCTGCACCCCTCAGCTTGACCCCGCCCCCCCAAAAGGCTACGCCTGCATTAACCCCCTCGGCGTGGCACTCACCGCCGCTGCGACAGCTTGGGATTTCACCCCTTTTTCCAGCCCACAGCCCATTGATTGATTGACTGGACGATGGTGAAGTCGGCCGCGAGGCGGATCCACTCCTTGCAGCTCTACAGCCCCACCTGCAGGGTGCAGGGTATATGATTGAATATAAGAAGAATGTCGGAGTTTGGGGGACCCTCCTTTTAGCTCCCCAGCCCCGTCTGCAGGGTGCAGGGTATAGGATTGAAGATAAGAATGTCGGGGTTGGGGGACCCTCCTTTTAGCTCCCCAGCCTCGTCTGCAGGGTGCCAGATACCCTCCTTGTGACTCTCCAGCCCCACCAAGGTCAAGGGTTTACGTTTTGGGTATTTTAGGCTCGAGGATACCCTCCTCATGACTCACCAGTCCCACCTGCGGGGTGGTGAAACATTGGTAAGCCAGGGAAGGGGAGGGTTGGGCGGGCGGGCAGGCCGGCGGGGCAAGCTCGTGGGAGTATGTGCTAAAGGGCCGCTAACCCAGGCATGCGGGCAGGCACGGGGGCACCTTTGTTTGGCCGCCAACAGCTGTGTTGACTCGCCTCCAGCAGCAGGCACAAAGGACACATCACGGCACAGCAAGCATGCAGCACGGGCGCAGGCGGCCAAGACACCCTAGACAAGCAGGCGTGGGCACGGCGCCCTGGTCCCCTGGCCAAGAGGGGCAGCATGAGCACAGCGGCTGGGACACTGTAGGCCGTAAGCAGCAAGGCAAGGGCGGCCAAGACACCCTGGGCCAGCAGGCAGCGAGGGCGCTGGCAGCCAAGACGCTCTTTCGCAAGCAGCAAGGGATTCTACAAGGGTTGCGCACCAACTCCGACAGCTGGTAGTTTGCCTTGAGCCGACCCAGCAGGCGGCAAGCTCGTGGTAGTTTTGGTGGTGGGCCAGGCCGCTCTGCTGACGCAGCAGGTCCCGCGTGCCGTTGACCAGCCTGCATGTGTTGCGTTGCATTCACGTGAGATTGCCAACACGTCTGTTCAGTCAGGCGCTCAAAGCCAGTCAGACAGCAGCACGTGAGGCAAGGAGCACAGGGGCTGGAGCATCCCAACTTTTCTTGACTCATGTTGACATGGAGTCACTTGTGACATGGGGCTGACTCCATGCTGACATGAATCATGTCTGCCCATGTCTTGTCCAACATGGAGCTGACATGGTACATGTCAGCGCCATGTCAGCATGGCACATGTCAACATGCTTCATGTCAGGCCCATGTCGGCAGTGGACATGGAGCAAACATGGGAGCATGTCGACACCATGTCAGCATGCTTCCACGTTGACTCCATGTTTGCATGGCAGCCGTATAACCGCCCATTTATGCCACCTTGTTGCCTTCCCCTTAACCTCAGCGCTCATCAGGACCTGAGAAGGCTGATTCACGTGAGTGCCCGCACTGGCGAGGCCAAGGGCTGTGCCGGGTGCCGCGGTGGCTTTCCCAACCGTTCACTTCGTCACACAGTGGGGGCAGTGTGGGTCTGGGTATGGACATACGACATGCTAGTCGACGTGGTCTTGCTATTTTTCTCATTGGATTGTGGGGGAAGTCAAAAGTAGTAGCAAGGGAAGCAAGCTTGCTGCAAACGGGCCCGCACTCGCCAGCGTGTGTCTTGTGCGGGCGATTCAAAGGCAGTTTCCAATACGGATGGGCCTCCTCCATCTCGCACCTCTGATTTGTAGAGTCGCCTGCAAGCTCGTGATGCCGATAGGGCCGAGTGCAGACACTAGCGAGCAGGATGTGGGCACGGCAGCTTCGCCGCCGCCATGTGCCGCCAGTCGGCACATGGCGGCACTGCCAGGGGTGTCCACAGCCCTCCACGGACAGAGCACGCCCGCGCCAGCTGCGGCTTGTTTTTGATATTATTTAAAGTGGTGATTAACAATGGCGAGAGCTGAAATGCCGGAGAGTCGCTGCATTGGCGCGCAACACAGCGGCACACAGCCTTCGCCCCGAGCGCGCTGCTGCGTTCTTACCCAAGCTGTATGCATGATCGGCTGCCTCCGAACCGGTTGCGCGCGAGCAGTTGGCGCAACTCCTGACCTTCCAACCGCCGGGGTTGCGAAGGCGCTGTTTCTTCTCTCAGGGGAGCCGCGATCGCCGCAACACGATTGCGGCTCCCAGTACTGTGCAACGGCAGCTGCCTCGGCTCTCTAATGGCGGCCGCCGCCGCCGGACCGCCCTGCCGCGGCTTGCCGCTCCAGCTTGCCCTTCCAGGGCGCGCGCCCCTGCCGGGTGCTGGACAGGCGCTAAACACTGCACCAGCCAAGCTTTTAATGAAAGCGCCTCCTTGCTGACCAGCCCAAACTGGTGAGCTGTCTTTGCATTCTGCGCGGTCAGGCCACTGCCGCGGGCAAACCAGCGGCCAGGGAGGGCGGCGCCGCCGGTGGCGCGGGACGCCTTGCCCCATCCCCCTGCCGGTCAACCCTGTGGCCTTCTTCCAGGTCCAGGCATGATGGCAACAGATGGCGGTTATTTCTGGAGGCGAATAACCAAAATAGGGCCCTTCCTCCGCTCCTCTGTTGCAGCGCCCTCCTCCTTGCTCGCACCGCTCACAACGTTAACGCCACCGACGGTGCGTCCGCACCGTGGCACCTTAACGGGGGTGTTCTCCCCACCTCTGTGTAAGCCCCTCCGTCCTAACCATGCTTCTCGCCACTTCCACTGTAGGCGCACGCCGCAGCGCAGGCAGAGCAAGGGTCTTTGCTCGCCGGCTCGGTTCTAGTCCTCCCACACTCACCACGCCGCTCGCACGCCACCGGCAGTGCGCACTGCGTCCCGTCGGGTGGGGAGGTCAGTCCTCCTCTCTGATGCAGGCCGCCTTCCTCCCAACCATGCTCGGCATGCCACCAGCAGTGCGTGCTGCGACGTTGCAGGGTGCGGGTTCTCCCCCTCCCCCCCTCCCCCTCCCCCCCGTCGACCATGGCGCTCACCACTCCTGCGGTGGAAGCTGCACTGCTGCAACCACAACACAACACAAGCAACCAGTGCCTTTAAGCACTTCTATCATGGAAACCGCCAGCCTGTAGGCTACAGATCCCGGGAACCATGTGAACATAGCAGGACATGCTTCATGTTTAGACCATGTCAACACGCAGCATGCCGACATGGCCTTGACATGGCCGCCTGCTGACATGGGTGTGACATGGCATGTTGACATGAACGGTGTTGACATGCACCATATCGTACTTGTGAGTCAACATGGGGGTAACATGGATCCATGTTGACACGGGAAAATTGTCATGTTGACATGGGAAGGCAAAGTAGGGACGAGCACAAAAGGCGTGCAGGCGGTGGAAACACGTCAAGCGATCAGAACAGGTCAGGCAGCAGCAGCAGCAGGTGCACGTGCAGGGGAGGTGGGCGGGCACGCTGGCGAGTGTGCAGCAAGGGGCAAACATGCTGCTTGCCTGCTGAAGAAGTTGGAGCGCACGGTCTCGCTGGCGAAGAGGGACCTCCGCACCGACGCCAGCCGCACCTGCGGGGCAACAGGAAAGCTCAATTGGTGAGCACACGTAGGGCAGAGGGTCACTGCAAAGGCCGCGGCTCACGCAGAACGATCATGTAATTCAGCAAGAGCAGCCCAACTGCACCTCGTCCAGCACACCAACTGCAGCGAGGCAGTACTTTTATGCCCAAACATGACGAACACGACGTACCAGGTATTCAAGCGCCATGTTGCTGAGGGGCGGCTGGGTGGCTGTGAAGAAGTCGATGAAGAGCGGCAGCGTGGACGGTTCCTCGATGGCGGGGCGCCAGGCTGTCGCACAGGGCGGGCAGGGTGGAGGGGGACGACACCATAGTGAGGATGCAGCATGGACACGAGTTTCCAAATGCCGATGCCTGGCGTGCAGCCAGCAGCTTATTGGTATACTCCACAACCTAGGCAACCTCACAACATCCGGCACTTCCATGGCCCCACAGAACGTGTACTTCCACGTCAAGCCACCAAAAGTTGATTCAGTGGCCTGACCCTCACCAGAGGAACCTGGATGGTGCCCAGATCCTTGGAAGGCTCGTCCAGGCAGGTGCACACAAAGTCACAGGTGAGGCACTGCAGCGCTAGCTGCACCGCCTGCACTCGACACACTGAGTGACAGGAAGCAGCACACGTCTGGTCAAGTCGCAGCAACAGGCAGTGCTCAATAATTACCACACCGTGAATGAACCACAGCCCACCAGGACAACAACCCCCCCCCAACTAATTGATGCAGCTCGTATGCAATGCAAGAAGGGCACAGCATGCACCACCCCCTACCTGCTCTTTCGGCTTCTCATCTGCCGCTGTGCCCTGCAAGTGGCGCTGGCGCAGCGCCGTGAGCGCCAGCTGGAACACCTTGTATAGCGACTGGTCCCTGCAAACCACAGCACAGCACGGCGCGGCGGCACAGCGGAGCGCTCAGGGGGCTATTGCGGCACGGCGCAGCACAGCACAGCACAGCAGCACGGTAAGCAAAGAATCGAGGGCCTGGTGAAGCAGGAACAGCACACCACAACAGCGCAATACAGCGGAGCGTTCAGGGGCCTAGTGTCGGCCTCCTGCCCCCCGCCCACCGCTCCCTGCTGTCTTGCTGAGGTGCCAGTCAAGTGGCTCCCAGCCTGCAGTGCACCCTCCCACCTCGGGTTCACAGGCTGCGCCTCCCCCCTCCTACCCCTAACCCACAGTGCAATCTCCCACCATGCCACCCACCTGTGACCATGATGAAGTACGGGTATGGCTCCCACTCCTGCGGTTCCACCGCCGCCGCACTGGCCGCCCGCGTCGCCGCGCTGCCCTCCCTATCCTGCGTGCCTCCAATTACCCTGGCAGTTCTTGGACGCACACAGGCACTTCATGGGCTGCACGGCGGGACCCGGACGGGGCGGGCAGCATGGCACACTCCGGCGCCACAATCAACCAGACGAGGGCCTACCCTTCGCACCCAGCCTGCACGGCACGTCGCTGCCCCAAAGTGTCCTGCGCCCTCTCCTTCAGCACCTCCCCCAGATAGTGTCCCAACCCCAATGGCCCGTGTACCGCCTGCACCGCCCGGCTGTACTGCGCCCTACCTGCGGTGATACTCCTCCTGCTCCAGCACCTCCCCCAGGTGCTCGATCACAGACTGCCCGCCTTCATGTCCTGGGCCGCAAACAGGCCAAAGCCCTTGGCGCCCGCACGGCGCTGCAGCACAGGGGGCGGTTAATGGTGGCGAGCGCGGGGGGAGGTGAGGCGTGGCCGCGGCAGCGAGCGGCAAGAAGCATCAGATGCAGAAGCATCATATGCACGGCACTGCTCAGCAGCCTGCCTCTGCTCCCATCTCACTCCACCTTGCACAGCCACCGCAGCCGCTCCTTCGAACGCCACTCCACCTGGGCCCCCATCCTCACCACATCCAGCTTGCTGTATTCCCGCTTGGTGAACATCTGGTTGGAGCAGCGGTGGCCGCTGGGGCAACACTCCTGCAGGAACAGGTGGCAGACCAGGCACGGCAGGCAGGCGGGCAGGCAGGGAATGTGGGAGGAAGGACGGGCAGCATCAACCGGCACTCAGCAACGATGGGTACATGTTGAGGGGCTGTGCATGCCTGCTGCTCCTGGCCTCGGGCAGGCCGGTCGAGCAGCGTCGCAGGTGCTGGCGGCGAAGGCGACGGCGGAGGTGCACAATTCGCAGCCCGGGCCGCTCCAGCCTTCGGGGCAGGCTGCAGCAGGGGCGGACGTGGGGGTGGATCAGGGGAGCGCACCGATGAGGCAACAAGGCACTGCCCGAAAGAGGAAAAATAAACCCGCGCGCGCTGACATTAAACTCTGTTTGCTCACCGTTCTGCGCGGTGACGCTGCAGACTATAGGAGCAAAGAGGAGCAGGGCGCCACGCACTGTGGCGGCCATACTGGCACGGATAGTTGTGTTGAGCTGTGAGGCCAAATGGTTTTGAGGCCGTTGAATCCCAACAAAGGTACAGAAATGCCTCAAAGCCCCTTCTCCGAATCACCTGGAGCATTATGTACAGCAACTGTACCGCTCCCCGCAAGTTTTGTTCTTTCTAGGAGGGAAATAGCTGTTGACCCAAACACTCTTCGCCGGCCCATTTAACCCATTCAATCCGGACCCAGGTAGTGAATGGCACTCTCTCTGCAGCGCCAGAGCGCTTGCAAACCGGTCAACGTCTGTGCAGCAGTGCATGCCGCAAGTTTGCGCCGACAACGGGTCAGGCAGAGCATCAAGGCACAGTGCCTGCAGAGCAAAACGCAGGTACCTGGCAAGCCTCGAGACACCCGCCCACGAGACATGCCTTCTGCAGGTGGAAAGCCCAGCAGAGGTGCTCGTTGCTGGGCTGCCATGCTGTTCTTCCGGGGCCGGCCGGCACGCTGCCCCAGCATAGGCACCGCTGCCCTGGCGGCAGAGGACAGTTGTCTATCAGCTCCCAGGGTCAGCAACTAGTCTGAACAGGTACACCAGTTGGGCAGCGTAGTTACAAGTAGTGTGATGAAACACCAGTTGTAACACAACTGGTGTGAACCCAGGATTCTGTACAAGTGCTGGATTCTGTACAAGTGCCAGCCGCCGCGACAGCTGCCACGCTCGGAGACGCCGCCGTCCCCCACGGCGCAGCCCAGCAGGAAGCGCGCCACAGACAGCCGGCTGTCTGGCGTGCAGCCATGGTGCTTGGGCACTGTGCTGCACTCCTCCAGGTGGCGATCATCGTCTAGGGAGCGTTTTAACTCACAAGGGAGGAGCGCGACCTGGCTGTCCTAATACATCGGTGCACGTGGGGTGCGCTGCAGGACAGGGGGGTGGTGGGCAGCCAAAGGGTGGGCGCATGCACGCAGGCATACGCAGTCAGTCAGTCAGTCAGTCAGTCAGTCAGTCAGTCAGGCAGGCAGGCAGGCAAGCAGGCAGGGCAAGCAAAGCTGTTGGCCAGGATTGAAGAACCCTCTTTGTGACATCGTGCCCCACATCCCCCGCTAAACCACGGAATGCGCAATACTTGCCTGTGCTCATGCCGCTCATGCTTTGCTCGTGCTCAAGGGCTCGATCTAGCTGCAGCCCCCGGGAACGAGTGCGTGGCCAGATGAGTGCACCGGAAGCAGGGCCGCAGGCGTCCATTCGAACGGAGCATCCAAGCATCCTGCGCAAGATGCCTGGCCACCATCTTCTGCCAAGACAGCAGCATACACCCGCCCACGCAAGATGCCTGCCCTGCATCTCCTGCCAAGATAGCAGCATACACCCGCCCACGAGTGTAAACCACAACCACACACTCACACGAAGAGAAAGGTCGCCAGGGCAAACAGCACAGCTCCAGTCGAAGCGTAGGGGTGGCTTTGCCAGGAGAGGAGGGCTGCGTGCGCCAGGAAGCCAGCGGTCCAGAAGAGCTTGCGCGGCCAGTTCACCTTCAGCGCATCATCATACACCTTCAGCGCATCATCATACACCTGGTAGGCGTCGTGCTCCTGCATGCCGCCGTACTGTGCCGTGGGCGGCGGCAGCGGCGGCAGCGGCGGCAGCGGCGGCAGCGGCGCCTGGGGCGTCCAGGCCGCCGCGATGCGGCGCAGGCCGATTTTGTGCAGCGGGAAGGTGGAGGAGGGGGCTGCGAGGAGGGGGGGAGGAGAGAGGGCAAGGACAGCGTGGAAACACGGGAAGGGAAGGGAACGGGCGAAAGCGGCGCAGGTGGAGCCAGCCGGCGTGGAAGCACCCCGTACCTGCACCGCGAAGGCCGGCTGAGCCGAGACCTCGCACCACCGGCGGCGGGCGGAAGCCCAGGCAAGTCGCCGACATACTCTCGCTCGCTCGCTCGCCTGGGGACGCAACACTGCCCTGGAAAGACACCTGGCCGTGAATCAAGACCAAGAGACCTGGCCGTGGGAACAGAATCGCAGGTCTTTCTGGCGCACAGTCAGCAGGGCGCTGGCACAGGTGACCCCCGTTGGATGAGCACCTGGCACAGGTGCCCTCCCTGGTTATATAGCTGAGCACGCGTCAATCGAGGCCAATCAATAATGAATGCATCATTTAGTCAAGGGGTTCGGAGGTCAGGAGCCAGGCGGTGTGTGCAGGAGGCAGGGCGCGCCTGCAAGCGAGGGCGGAGTAGGACACAAGCTGGCACACCATGCACGTTGCAAGCAACACGTGCAAGCAACAAGCGTGGAGCGTGGCAAACAAAGCAAACGATTTTGATAGGCTCAAGACTGATATCATCTTGACAAAGGGGAAGCCGTTCTTTTAGCCGTGTCCGTGTCCGCCAGCGCCGTCTGCCGGTGCCCGCAGGCCCCTCCGGCAGGCACATCACCAGCGGCGTGTTGTCGCTGCCCCTCGCCTGCGGACGGTGGTTGGCGAGCATTGCCACAATCCTCGCCGACAGCAGCCCTTCTGCCGCCAATTGCTGCCTCACTTGCTTCTGCATCTGGCGGCCCACAGCAGCGGGGGGGAGTAGTAATGCAACTCCTCCCCGCGGGGCCCTGGCTCGCTGCTGAGTCAGGCGGCCACGGCACCTGGTGTTACCCCTGCTGCGGCGCCTTCTCCGACGCCTGCAGCCAATGCTCCGCGATGGTATGCAGCAGCTGCACGTGGCTGCCGGTCTGGCAGAAGGCGGTGCCAGGAGCTGCAGTACGGCCACTGGCAATGCCATCCCCGCCGCTGCCTGCCTGCTGCCCATTTGAGGGCTGCTTGCTGTTTGGTGCAGGGCGCCCAAGGCGGGCGGAGCTGTGACAGCTCCCGCTGCCGCGCCTGCACTTGCCGCCTGAAGGCCTGTGGGGAGAGGAGGGGGCACGGGGCAGGGGATCAGAGGTGCAGCATGGCGGGGGAAGGAGGGATCAGGTGGTAGTTGCGGTGTGCATGGGTCTGTATCGCAAGTATCTTTGCGGATAAATAGGCAGCAAGCCCGAGAAAGCAAAAGCAAATCATGGCGAGCCGCGCCTGCAGCACTGACTGCAGAAGGCTGTCCCCCAGCTTTCAACTCACGTCCAGCGTCCAGCGTCGGCTTGGACAGCAGGTAGGCAGAGGGGCTGTAGTCGGCCCGCACCTCCCGGGTCACCACCTGGCGCTCAGTGATGAGATGTCAACTGCAACAACAGAGGGCGTAGGCAGGGCATGAAGGGTTGCGGCCGTGGTTTCAGGCAGGGGCAGCACCAGCAAGGTGTCGAGTAGGCAAGGCTGGGCGGCACAGCAGCAGAGGGGCCGGGTGATACGTAGGCAGCAGGGCAGGCAGGGGAGGGTGGGGTGGCACGACATGGCAGGGCAAGGGGCCGCCATTTCCCGGCGGCGCCCGTGATCCTGGCAGGCAGCCCTCCAAGCCAGCACAAGTGAGCAAGGTGAAGGCCAGGAAGGCCAGGCGAGAAGGTGCCTCCCATGCGGTTCTGCACGCCTGCAGGGGCGGG
>JTEE01000026.1:1464325-1489898 GCA_002896455.3 Chlorella sp. ArM0029B
CCCTCCCTCCCCCACCTCCCCCTCAGCTAGCTCACCCTCATTCCCACCCTCTCGCCATTCATCAACACCCTGCAGGCCCATCATGAACCTGGCACTCACTTACGACCACCGCCTGATTGACGGGCGCGAGGCAGTCACCTTCCTGAAGCGCATCAAGGAGATTGTGGAGGACCCACGCCGCCTGCTGCTCGACGTCTGAGCTGGCACGCTGACGTGGCGCCAGCCGGCCCTGACCTGGCGCCGCCCAGCTGGAGCGTGTCATGCAGAGTCTGCAGCTCGTGCGGTCCCACTGGCTCCTTGCTTGTCTTGTTGTTCTTCTTCTTTGCCGGGAAGCTTTTTGCTGAGCTGGCGCCGAGCTGGCAACACTCGCGTATTACCAGCCCGCTTGGCTAGGGAGTGCCGGCGGCAGCGCTTCCGCCGTGTGCGCTGCAGAGGGCCTGAGGCCCACGCAGCGCGATGGCAGGGGCGGCCTGTATTGTAAGCCCGCTGCCACCTCGCATGCCCCCACGCCACCTCTCCACCTCTCCACACACCTCCCCTTTTCCCTCCCGCCGGGGCTGCGCCACGGAAACGATTCATGGAAACTACTCTCGGCCTGGCCGGCCACGTCTGTGTTGACGCGCAGCGCCCCTCCTGCTGCTGCTGCTGCTGGTGCACATTTGGAATGCATGCCCCCGAACGCTTGCCTGCCAAGCCGCACCGCCACTTGTGCGCGGCGGCCCCCTTTCTGCTGCCCGTTCCGCTCCCACTTGAGTGAGGCACACTGTTGTGCTGCTTCACCGCATTCTCTGACGCTGCCATACCACAAAATGTCTAGAAGAACATCCCACATTGTAAATTGGACGCGCTGGAAGCAGAGAATCTCACAGCTCCTTCCTGTCCAGCCTGGCAGCTGTCCACAAATCGCGATCCAGTGCTCACATTCCGCCACCCTTTACTGCCGCTTTCAAAACTACCGCCGTTGCTCCTCCTCTCAAGATTCAGAGACGTGCGGGCGTGGCACACAAACACACTGAGCTCTTGCTGTCGGTCGGCGAGCATGCAGGCTGTCGCGGCTGCCCACGCTGCAGCGCCCTCGGCGCTCCCACGCAGACCTTCTCGATCGACCGCAGCGTCGCAGCCCCGAGCGGCAGCGCAGAACCGTGGGAAGGCGGCGGGCAATGGCGCCGGCGGCAAGCGGGCGGCACAGCGGCCCGCTGCCAGCTCTGCAGCAGTGCTTCCCGCACCGGGCAGCAGCCCGGCAGACCAGGCAGCACAACCAGAGATGACTGTGGGTTTTGAGCAGGAGCTTGCAGACAACGGTGCGTGTGCTGCTGCGCAAGGGCAGTCCCTGCTTGTGTGCGGTTCTGACAGCGCTGTGTGCGCCTCACGCCTCTGCGGGACTTTCAAGTAGCTCTGCTCCAGCGTGTTCTCGCACTTCTAGGATCAAGCTTGGGCCTGTGCAGGCTGAAAGATGTGCAGAGGACGGCAGCTGCTGCAAGTGCTGCTGCACGTGTGCAATCTGTCTGCCCCCACACCAGCTTGGTTTCTGGCGCCCTCACACCTCGTCAGCTCTCCCTGCCCTGGGCATTACCCCTGGGCTCGTCATGCTGCCTGCGTTGCTTAGCATAGGTCTCCCGTCTGCCCGCCTGCCCCCTCATCCTCCCTGCAGGCTTCCGCTCCGACCGCCGAACCAAGCTGATTGCCACCATCGGGCCCGCTTGCGACAGCGAGGAGATGCTGGAGGCACTGGCGGTACGCTGTGTGTGCTGTGCTGTGCTGTGTGTGCGTGGCCCTGTGCTGTCCTTTGCTGTGCTGTGCTGTCCTGTCCTGTCCTGTGCTGTCCTGTGCTGTGCTGTCATGTGCTGTCATGTGCTGGCCTGTGCTATGTGTGTGGCCCTGGTACGGGCACGGGCAGTCTTTATGGCGGGCCAGTGGCTAAGCTGAAGGCACAGCTCACAGCGGGGTGCCCAGCTGCGGTCGCAGCTGCCCTCACAGCAGCAGCAGCGACAGCAGCACCCTGCCCCCAGACACCTGCCACGCTCCCCCTGTTCACCCTGCTTCCCGCGCCCACCTTGCCTGCCCGCCCCGCCTGCCCCATCTGCCACAAAATGTGTGCTGCTTAGATGCTTTTGATGCGGCTTGCATGCTTTTGATGGGCAAGATAGTATCTCTCACCGTGCCTGCCCCGTCCTGCCTACCTCACCACCCCATCTGTTTGGATGCTTTGCTCGGGACGACATGCTGTCCCACCACGCCCTGCCTGCCTCATCAAGAACAAGATTACAGCCCGAGGGCGTGGTGTTGAGGAAACCGACAGGAAATTAAGCCAGAGGCACCAGTCAGCTACCATGCCTGCCTCACCAACCCACACTCACTGCTGCAGGTGGGCGGCATGAATGTGGCTCGCCTCAACCTGATGCACGGCAGCCACGAGTACCACAGGGAAGTGGTGGACCGCATTCGCAAGCTGAACAAGGACAAGGGCTACTCTGTGGCAATCATGGTGAGGGGGAGGGAGCAGTGGAGGGTGGTTATAACTAGAGGGCACGAGAAGATTGCTGTGCATCCTCTCTCTTGGTGGCTGGCTAGGTTGGTAGGGTGGTGGACCGCATTCGCAAGCTGAACAAGGGCAAGGGCTCTACCCTGTGGCGACCATGGTGGGTGGGCAAAGAGCAATGGGCAGGGAGGGAGCAGGGGCAAGGTTGTTTGGAGTGAAGAGCACGAGCAGTGCAGAGCGCAGGCAGGTCTTTTGTATGTCAGAACTCGTGATGGCTGGCATGATTGCGAAAGATCAACAAGGGCAAGGGCTACTTTGGGTTGGCAATAATGGTGAGGGGGGATCTATGGACCTTGTCCAGCGTGGTGGGGAAAGTGGACAGCACGAGATGCGTGCTCCGAGTGGAGAGCACGGGAAGGGCAGTGAGTTATGGACCTGCCCTCTCCCCCTTACTTCCCCTCCCATGCGCCCGCCCACCCTCACTTTCCGTGTACCAATCAAGAGGCGGGATCTGTCTGCCCGCCCCGCACTTGCCGTCCTGTGCACCCTGCAATTCCTACACTCCCATGCTTACACCTCCCCTCCCCTCCATCTGGTTGTGCGGACACCAAGGGCAGCGAGGTGCACATCACGCAATTGCCCTCCCCGTCCCAGGCATCCTCCCATCCTTCCGCTGTGACATGTCCTGAACTTTCCTCCTCTTTGTGTACAGATGGACACCGAGGGCAGCGAGGTGCACATCATGAACCTGCCCTCCCCAGTCAAGGCTGCCAAGGGGGAGGAGTTTGTGTTCACCGTGAGGGACGCCTCCACCTGCACCGGCAACTGCTTCTCAGTCAGGTGTGTACTGCTTCTCAGTCAGGTGTGTACTGCTTGTCATCTACGATGCATATGCCGAGGACACCCAGCCCTTGACATGCTGAAGCAGTAGAGTCAGTAGATCTGATCAGTAGATCTGATCAGAGCTTTGCTCAGGATTGGCGTTTCTGGTCTGCAGCACAGCTCAAGTGCTTTAACTTCAAACGTGCCCGAATGTTCCTGCCCATGCAGCTACGATGCCTTTGCCGAGGACACGCAGCCTGGCGACATGCTGGTGGTGGATGGTGGCATGGTGTCCCTTGAGGTTGTGTCCAAGGCTGGGCCCGATGTGCTGGCGCGGGTGGTGGATCCAGGTGCGTGGGTGGGACGACTTTCCTGTTCTCTAAGGGCCTTTCTGGTGCCTAAAGGGGACTGCGGGGTCAGGAGGCAGAGGCCACCACCACAACCTGCAAAGATCGTTTACATCCGAAGAGATTCAGGGCAGTACAGAAGGGCCGTAGTGGGGGTGGGTGGGTGGTGGGCCCCTCTGGTGTCCCTTGAGGTTGTGTCCAAGGCTGGGCCCGATGTGCTGGTGCAGGTGGTGGACCCAGGTGGGCTGGTGGCAGTTCTTCTGTGTTTTGTTCGTGAAAGGGGGATGCAGGGGCAGCAGGGAAAGGCAGCAAGAAACTGCAACGGTCGTGGACACCCGCTGAAATGTAAGCCAAAGGCACCAGTCAGCTACCATGGGGGTCTCTGTTTTTGGCAGGGTGACTGGAGGGGCATGAGATGGAGGGGCCGATGTTGGGCGTGGGAAAGGAGGAGAGGGTATGGGCGCGAGGTGAAAGCGGGGGCATGAGGTTTGTGCCTGCCAGCTCCTCACTGCCTGCCCGGCTCCCTGCTTGCACTGTGCGGCACACGCTGCCGCTGCCGCTGCCGCCGTCCTTCAAGCCGTGCATTGCAGTGCCTTGTGCCTCCACACCGCGTTTGTGAGCTTTGCTCCATTCGTATGGTCCGCTGTGCAAGGCAAGGCAAGGCAACTCAAAGGCTGCCCGATGCCGCCTGTGCCTGTGCAGGCCTCATTCTGAGCCGGGCCAACTTGGTGTTCCGGCGGGCGGGGCGCACGGTGCGGGCCCGCAACGCACACCTCCCAGTCATCAGCGCAAAGGTGGGGTTAGGGCAAGAGCTCTGTAGTGAGTTTGCGTATTTGAATAGTGGGCCTGCAACGGATAGCCACTAGCTCATCAGCGCCAAGGTGGGTTCACACAGGTTGTGATGTGTGGGCGGATGTGGGTAGTGGAGCCTGCCTGTGGCTAGCCACTGGCTAGTCATCCCTCTAACTAGTCCTCAGCTCCAACTGGGTTGGCCAGGCCTGGCAGATGTGGGGGGCAGGCCTGCTGGTTTGGCTGTTGGGGGCGGGTGGGTGCCCCGGAGGCAGGTGGCACAAGTGATACCCTCGCCTGGCCCATCTGCATGCCCCTCGGCATGCCCTCCCCTTGTCATCATGTGACTGCATCACGTGTACTGCCTCGCGTGTACCGCAGGACTGGCGTGACATTGACCTGGCCATCGAGTGTGGAGTGGATTTCATCTCCCTCTCTTTTGTGAAGAGCGCCGACCCAATCAAGAACCTGAAGGTGGGCCGGGGGTGGGGAGCGTGTGGGGAGTGCCTACTATCACAATGTGTTGAATGTCTGTTAGGCTGCTCCCCCGATGTCTCTTTGACTTCGCAGGCGAGACAAAGCCGTAACGCCACCACACCCGGGCCCTTCTGCTGTTTCGCCGTCCTGTCGGGACATGTGCAGCTGGTCTGTGCCCATCCCCGGGAGCTCTTTTCACTCCCCAGGCGAATAGTGGGGCAACTCTACACCATGCCCCTGCCCCTGGGTGCCTGCCTGCAGAGCTATGTGGAGAGCCGTGCCTCCCGGCGCATCGAAATCTTCGCGAAGGTGAGCGGGCACAGGCATGCTGCCAGCACCAGCACTGTTGGGCGGGGTTTAGGGTCACCACCCCTTGCTTTGCGGAACCATGACATTGTGCTTGCACCTGTGTAGATTGAGAGGGGGGGGGATGCGCTGCCAAACCTGGCCGAGGTTGCCGCCTGTCTGTCCACCCATCCACACGCTCTCTTTATCTTCCATTCACCCTACTCACCTTGAAGAGAGGGCCGGGTTGCGGTGCACAACCCGGCCAAGACTGTGTTCAGCCAGGGCGCACTTCCTGACAGGGCCTCTTGCTTCCCCTTCTAGCTGACCCGAGTGTTCTTTGACTTTCGCAGATTGAGAGCGCGAATGCGCTGCCCAACCTAGCCGAAATCGTGGCCTGGCTGTCCCCCCATCTGCACGCAATTCCTCAGCCTCTCCCTACCTGTTATGCACCCGCCCACTGCAGATTGAGAGCGCGGATGCGCTGCCCAACCTGGCCGAGATTGTGGCGGCGGCAGACGGCGTCATGGTTGCGCGCAGCGACCTGGGCGCCCAGGTGCCCTTTGAAAACGTGCCATCCATCCAGGCAAGTCGACAGGCTGTGTCAATGTGTGGGGCTGTCAGGGTGCCTGCTGGAGCAGCCGGTGCAGCGGGGCACGTGTGCCAGTTGAAAACTGCCATCCATCCCCGCCCTGCCCTGACTGCCTGCGCGCACCCTCACCCCCAGCTGTTTGCCAAGGTTTGTGCGACCAGCTGTCATGTCTGCACATTGTTTGCTTCTAGCTCAACTCTACCCCCCTGCCCCCTGCCTGGCGTGGTGTTGGGTGGGTCCCATCAGTCTGTAAGCCAACTCGGGTGGGGCCACATGTTGATAAGCCAACTCGATCCCCCGGCCCCCCTGCCTGCCTGCTGCAGAAGGAGGTTGTGATGCGGTGCCGCCAGGAGGGCAAGCCTGTCATCGTGGCATCACACCTCCTGCAGTCCATGCACACCCTACCCACACCCACACGCGCAGAGGTGGGGCGGGCCTCGAGGCATTTAAGGTTCAGGGTTTGGGTTTTGGCAAGTTCAGCACCCCAATTTGGGTCTATTCTGAACATAAAACCCTACGTAACCCTGAACCCTGAGGCCTTGAAGGCTGGCTGGCTTGGGAGGTGGGGTGGGGGCGGAGAGGGGCCAGGGTCTGGTCGGGGCCTGAGGAGAGGGGCTGGGGGGCATGTGTGTGTGGGCACGGCACGTGCAGCAGATGGCCTGTGTTGCGCGCCAGCTGTGCGCGGCAGCGAGGTCTCTTGTGCTGTGCACAAACCGCCAGCGAGACCCCACAGTGCTGTGCACGAACCGCCAGCCTGGCAGCGGGCGGGGATGTGCAGGTCACCTTCCGCCCATTATTTCGAGCTATCCATGGCTTCTTTCGACCCTTCCCATGTCTTGTTGCGACCCTCCCTACGCAGGTCAGCGACATTGCCGACTGCGTGCGCCAGCGGGCGGACGCGCTGATGCTGTGCGGCGAGACGGCGGCTGGCTCGTACCCGCTGAAAAGCCTGGAGGTGCTGCGCTCTGTGGCCATTCGCATCGAGGAGTGGATGAGGTGAGGAGGGGGGGTTATACAGGGCGGCTTGGGGGAAGCGGAACGAGGCGGGGGTGGGGAATTGGGCATCTTGCCGCAAACACAAGAGCACTCTTTGATCCAACTCGCCCTGCCCCGCCTGCCCCTCTCGAGAGGTGGTGCGCTCCTTTGCTGCTGAGGGTAGCAAAAACGGGCCAACCTTGACCCAACCTTGACCCTAACCTGCCCTGCTCCACCCTCCCCAACCCCTCCCCTCCCCGGCCCGCAGGGAGGACAAGCACGGCCAGATTGCGCTGCCTCCCATCGGCAACTCTCAAGACGGTCTCATTTCCGAGCAGCTGTGCGCTGCAGCCGCACTGACTGCGGATGCGCTCAAGGCACGTGCAGTGCTGTGCTTCACGCGGCGCGGATACATGCCAGGCTACCTCAGCCGCTGCCGGCCCGACGCACCCATCTTTGCTTTCACTGGTGCGTGGGAAATGGTGGTGGGTGGGAGGGTGGGTGGGAGGGGAGTGTGGCAGGTGTGCATGCGCAGGTTGTACTCTATGCTGTGCAGGCTTCCCTCTCCTCCTTTCACTGCATCTTCTTTCTGCTTTCCCCTCTTGTGCTTTCTGCTGACAAGCCCCCGACCCTTCGGTCTGCCTGCCTCCCCCTGTTGTGCTTTCCGCAGACAAGCAGGGGGCACCCTCTCCTCTCTCCCCCTCACCTCTTCTGCCCACCCTCCCTCCTATTCCGCAGACAAGCCCGCACTTACATCCTCGTTCTGCCTTCCCCTCTTGCTTCCTGCCTTCCCCCCTCTGTGCATCCCGCAGACAAGCAAGAGACGCGCCAGATCCTGAACCTGCGCTGGGGCGTGTCGCCCTTCCGCATGGACTTTTCGGCAGACACCGCCGAAGACTCGATCCGACGCGCCTTCAAGGTGGGGTGGGCAGGGTGGGGTTTGGGCGGGGTGTGCAAGCCTCGAACCGCCATGCTGCCAGGGTGGGCAGAGTCTGATTTGGGGAGGTGTGGTGTGCAGGCACAACATTCTGATACACGCACCCCCCAGCCTGTCCCATTAGACCTTGCTGTCTCCCCCTGGACTTGAAATGTAATTGATTGATTGAGAACACAACGGCTTGTAGACGGCTTGTAGACGGCTTGATTAGTAGGCTAGTGAGTGCCTAGAGTGCCCGTGCATTCGTGGATTATCATCATAGTTTGGGTAGGGTGTGCAGCACCCTCCGTGCTTTCGGGGTGCAGCTCTTGAAGTCCCGCAACTGAGTGGCGCCAGGCCCTCCTTCATGGCACCTTGCCACACAACCTGGTGTCCCGCTGCCCCTCGTGTGCCCCCTTCCTTGCGTGCCGTGCATCGCACATGTGTGCCAAACCACTGCCCCGCCGTTGTCCCCTCTGTTACCTCCTGTGCAGCTTCTCAAGGCCGCAACCAGGTGGTGCCAGGGCCCCCTTCATCCGCCCCTACTTGCAATCTGGGAAACTCCTGCCCCTCCTCTTGCCCTTTCCGTCTACCTCCTGTGCTGCTCCTCAAGCCCCGCAACCCAGCGGCTCCAGCCATCTACTGCAAACTGGCGAACCACCGCCCCTCCTTTTCCCCGTCTTCTCACTTCAGCTCTAACTTTTACTGTGAATCCTGTGCAGCTCCTCAAAGCCCGCAACCTGGCTAACCGCTGCCCCTCTTGTGTCTCCCTCACAACTGATGTGCAGCTGCTCAAGCCCCTCAACCTGGTGGCGCCAGGGGCCCTCTAAATTGCTCCCCGACACACTACCTGCTGAGCCATTGGCCCCCCTTGTGCCCCCTCTCTTCACTTTGTGCAGCTGCTCAAAGCCCGCAACCTGGTGTCCCCCGGAGACCTGGTCGTTGTGGTCAGCGACATCCGTGCTCAGCTGGACGACGGGTTGCCGGACACCGTGAGGTCGGTGCAGGTGCGCCACGTGGCGTGAGCGCCGTTAGTGCCACGTGGCATGGAAGGAGCGCCACGTGGCATGAGCGCCATGTGGCACTTGTGTGTGCCATGCGGCATGAGCGGCATGCGGCAAGGGCGGCGCGTGGCATGGAACGTGCGCCACGTGGCATGAGCGGCATGCGGCAAGGGCGGCGCGTGGCATGGAACGTGCGCCACGTGGCATGAGCGGCATGAGCGCCACGTGGCACGTGGGGCATGAGCGCCAGGCGACTGGGCCACACGGCCTTGCACAGATGCACGGGCCCGGTAACAGCCTGGCGCAGCGCCAGCTGCTGAGAGGGAGGCGGCATTCTCCAGCCCGCAGGGGCACTTGGGCTACAGGGCCGCGGCCAAACAAATGATTCATTCCTTTTGTCATTTTCGACATTGTGCGGTTCAGTGCGTTGCTTTTCGCTGGACGTAAACACAAGTGTCCCTTTCAGTGCATGATTTCTGATATAAAAAAAAAAAAAAAACTTTAAAGCAAAGAGACCCACCCAGAACACAACAAAATCACAGGGAAATCAGTCGGGGCAGGCCCACAGCAGGCAGCTGCCCCGCGTGGTGCATGCCTCGTCAACCTCTCAGGATTTGGTTCGTCCTGAAGTTGAATCCCCTTTCAGGGGATGTGAAAAGCTGTAACGACTAGACTAGACTAGCTGCCCCGCGTGCTGGAAGCCAGGCAGCAGGGTGGGCTGTGGGGGCAGGGTGCAACTTCCCGCCAGCTTCCCACCGCCGCCGCCCAGCCCTCAATTGCCACCGTAAGCAGGACAGACTAGGCACTTCCCAACAAGATGCAAGCTGGCATTGCAGCCACTGTTGCAGGCAGGCAAGGCTGCCCTGGTGTGATTCAGCCCTTGATGACAGCAACGGGGCGCAGGCGCGCCACCTTGCGGCTGATGCCCGCGGAGTAGCAGGTCTCCACGACAGCATCCACGTCCTGCATGCAGTCAATCTATCAGTTACATTTCAAGTCCAGGGGGAGCCAGCAAGGTTTCATGGGACAGGGTGACAGGGTGGGGGGTGAGTGTATCAGAATGTAGTGCCAGTTCCAATAACGACCGTGGATTCAAACATAATAAACGGTCGCCAATGAACGGAGAGAAGGGTGCCACGTGTGCACAGCACCCTGCAGGCACGCGGTGGACGGCGTGCAAGGGGAGAGCGCACCATCAGCCGTGTACTGCTATGTTCTGGTAATGTGCCGCCTGCATGGCAGCGTCAACTCGCGTGTCTGTGACCTTAGAACAGGCCTGGCAACCGCAAAAAACTGGTTGCAGTTTGGCAGGCCAGGTGTGGGCGGCAGGCCCTCCCAAGCTTGCGCACCTTGTACGCCTGGGGTGCCTCCTCGGCTACCAGGTGGCGGGAGGCCACACGCACAGCAATGCCCTGGTCAGCCAGCGACCGCAGCACCTCCTGCAGATCAATCAATCAATCAATCAAGTACATTTAGGGTCCACGGAGCCAGCAGGACTCATGGGACGGAGAAGGGCAAGCTTAGCTTTCAAGCAGATGCACAGCTTGGGACCAGGCACAGGGTGTTGAGATTGCCTGAGCATGAAGCTTGCCATTGTGTGTGTTGAGTCATACTCAGCTTGTGGCTTGCACCTGGCGTGTGGGGGGGGTCGTACCTTTGCCTACCAGAGTGTCCTGTAGCACCGCCCCTGCTGTGGTCACGCTGTGGTCACGCTGAGCTACCAGATTCTCCCACGACCACCCCACTTGCCAGCAGCGCTGACCGCTGACAGCTGGCAGCTGGCATCCACGTGTGCAACCTCGGCAGCATGAAGACGAGCGGGCACCTACCTGTGAGTCGATCTGCTTGAGCGCCTGGCTGCGGCTCAGCGCGCAGCCGGCGCCGTGCGACGTGGATCCAAACGTCTCCTGCACACACTGCGGCAACATTGGCAAGCGGCAAAGCTGAAAAAACGTGGCATTCAAAACCGGCATCTGTGCTTGGAGGCGCGTGACGTAATGTTCATTTAGAAAGGAGGTAGGAAAGGAGGATGGGCAGGCAGGACAGAAGGAAGGATGAAAGGGATGCAGGGAGGAGACTGAAAGGGAGGAAGGCATGCCTCACCTAAAGCAGCAGCAGGTTGCAGGCAGGTACGGGCACGCAGCATGCCAGCTGGTTCAGTGCCGCGGTACATTCGCGGGACACCCGATATACAGCCCAAGTGCAGTTGAAGTACGTGCCTCCATGGCGCGCTGCGTGCCGGTGAGCACGTAGGAAGCCGTGCCCATGCTGCCCCCAATCAGCACCGGTTGTCCAATGTCCTGCGGGTGGGCGGGGAGCGGGTGGGCAGGGCGGGGGAGGAAGGGGAGGGACGTGGCCGGCAGTGAAGCCCCTCCACGATTTAAACAATTGATAGGGTCTTGTGGTGATGCGGGCTTGAGTTGTTGACACTGACGATGGGAATCTTGCTGTTGGCAATCGGGCAAAGATTCGCCCCGTGCCCGCTGCTCCCGCGTAGCACTACCTTCTGCATTGGCATAGCACTACCTTATGCATTGGCATAGCCTTAAGCATTGGCAAACACACTAGTCATCCGTGCCCCAGCTGGGCCCACCTGGTAGCGAGCTGGCACCGCCGGGTGGTGCGGTGGGAAGGCGCGAGTGGCTCCTTTTCGATGCACAAGCACCCGCTGCCTGCAGGCAGGGTGAGGGGCGTGCCTGCCTTTGCTTGCCGCCAGGTGCGGCGAGCGGGGTAGAGAGGGCCCGGGGTGCAGCCGTGCACCTACACGGTCAACCAGTTACTTTTCAAGTCCAGGCGGGAGCCAGCAAATGGTCTCATGGGGGTCAGTGTGCCTGGCTGCCTCTGGCCGGGCATGCTCTCCCACCCAACACGTGCCAGCAGGAATTCGGGGGGTGGCGGGCGGGAACGCATGCGTGTGTGCGTGCAGGCTGCATGAGAGTGCACAGCTGCTTTAGGCTACAAACATGCCTGCCCTTATGTGTTGACAACCCCACTCACCGCTTGCCTCCCACCACGTGCTCCTCCGGTTTGGCAAGGTTGTGCGACACGTCGTACACCAGGTGCATGCCCAGCTGGCGGGCTGCAGGGGGGCATGAAGCAAGCGCCAGGGAGTGGAGCAGGCACACGGCCCCCGGGGGATGGCTACACTTTTCATCCAGAACTTTTGCCCAGCACGGCAGCATGCCGTGCACGCTGCGGCGGCGTGAGGCTTGCTTTTGCTTGACACAGAAACCGGTTGGTCACAGGCTGGACTCTGGTTTTCGCAGCTGTTTGCATTCTCTGAAGGAGGATTCTGTACTTCTGGGGTGGACCAAATCCTGAGAGTCGCCCACCTGGCGTGCCAAAGACCTGCTCAAATGCCCGGCGCACGCAGCTCATGACCACCGTCCTGCAGCAGCACAGCGGGCAGCAGGGGAGCAGGAAGCAAATGACGCCAGCATGCTTGTGCATAATTGGATACCGTGGAGTGGGCGGAGTTAATCAGCAAGCACTGCAGCTCCTTTCTTCAGCCTGCCCTGCTTTGGCGAGCGCAACGCAGCACAGCGCAGCGCTGCACACCACAGCAACGCACAGCACAGCGCAGCGCAGCACAGCGCCCGCTCCAGCTGCGTCCCTCCATCTCGCCCTAGGGCGGGAACATTCCACACAACCACAGCATGCCCACAGCATGCACCTATTGGCCAGGGCATAGTTGGCGGCTGCAGCCATGGCTGCCAGGTAGGCCTGGCCCTCCGGGGAGGCGATGGGCACAAACGACAGCTGCGGGTCCAAGGGTCGGATGCCTGCCGCCGCCATGCTCCTGCTCCTCCGGCGGCAGGGAAGCACACACAGCCATATTCCGTGAGAGGTTTCTAACCACAAATGTGAAACGAAAGTCTTGACACCAAAACAGTGCTAGCAGTGAAAAGAACAATCGAGAACATCCGTTTTGTTTTGGAGGCAAAGGAGTGCAGTGTGCCAGAAGATGGCTTCAGAGGGGGTGGAGGGACAGTGCAGTGCAGTGCAGTGCGGCAGCGAAGGCTGTTGAGGGAGTGCAAGGACACAGGATGTATCGTTCAACAAGAGTGGACAGCGTGGGGCAGGAGTGTGCATGCAGAGGAAACAAGGGCGCCCCGCCTGCAGCATGCACTAAGGAAGACAGCGGTGCCAAAGCATGTCTGTGTCAAGAAAAGGTGCCCATTGCAGCAGACACTCAAGGCAGGCAGCAGTGTAAGGGCGTGGCTGCGGCGACACATGCAGGTATACAGACAGTACTTTCCTAGAGTCACATGGGGCGTTGTTGGGCTTCAACTGGCCACTGTGACCGCAAATCACTTTCTTTCCGTCATGTGCACTGGACTGTACAGCTGGGCCTCTTGCTTACCGCTGGCACGTTTGCAGTGCGTCCTGGCACACTTGGTGGCCCAACCCGCGGCTTCCGGTATGAATCATCACACACACCTAGGCAGAAGGGCAGGTGGGGCAGGGTGTTTGAAAAGAAAGGCGAGGCCAGCAAAGAATGGGCGGCATGACTCACAGGGGTGATAGGAGCAGCAAGCTGCACGCGTGCTCTGCTCGACTCTGGGAGGCCTCCTTCCTATGCTGCATGCGCTGACAACCACCTACGTTGGCAGTGGCACCTACGTGCCCAGAGGAGCGCTCACCTGCCCCACACGGTCTATGCCCATCACCTGTGCCGCCTGCTTGGCATACATGTGGTCCACCACCTGCAACCCAGTGGTTTCATCAAGGGAGCTACAGCTGTGAGGGCGGTACAGATCGGGAGTCGAGCAGGCACAGCGGTGGATTCCAAGGCTGCTGATGCAGGTCCTGCCGCTGAAACAGACTCGATGCCAGTCGAACCGGGGAGGCGGCACGCAGAAGGGTGACACAACAAGCGTGCCGGCTGCCCACCTGCACTTCACAGTAGTGATTCCCTGCAAGCCACCGTGACCACAGCGCAGCGCAGCGCACGTTGGGCTCCTTGTGTGTGTGTACCATCCAGCGTCAGGCAGCGCAACTTGCTGTGACATGCAAGGCAATGCCCCATGCAGGCACGCACTTCCTCTGCCTCGCTGATGGTCTGCACTGCGCCTGGCAGGTCCAAGCAAGTCAGAGTAAGCAGGGGATATTGAAAACCCAGCACAAACCCTTGATTTCTCATGCAAAGATTTGTTGCCAGGCTGGCAGCACACCTGACCCTAGATTGCCCAGTTCCTTGAGCCCGCGCTTCTTGGCAGCATCAGACACTGCACGGGGGTCTGCACCCGCGTAGCAGCAGCCCTCCTCACACACCTGCGCAGCCAGCGGCAGCGGCGATGCAGCTGAGCAACGTATGGCATGCATGCTGCCCTGGCACTGACACAGCATGCACAGCACCGCTGGCAGGCCTGTGTGAACACTCTGCACCAGGTTCTTATCTGCATCTGCACGTGACCCTGTGAAGACACTCAAGTCCTGTTTAGCCACCGGCCCACCCCTGAGACGGCGTGAGTCCCCCTCCGCCCACTCACCTCACGATCCTCCGGCCAGCTCAGCCCCCTCTCGCTCTGTCCACCTCATCCCCTCTCGAAGCACCGCATCCAGGCTGCCCCTGCTCAGCCTGCACACACATGACACAGCGCAGAGCAGGCAGCACGTCACCCCTCACCCTCTGCTTTGCTTCCCACCCTTGGGGCCAGGGCTGTGGTGCCTGCTCGCCTCCCAGGCTCCGCAGCTGCCCCCAATACTGCCATCCTCTCCCCCCTTGTCCTTGCCCTGCACGCGGCCTTGCCCCAGGGAGACCAGCGGTCACCCCTGCTCACTTGGCAGCGCGCCCTCGCCCACCCCCACAGGAATGAGGCGTGCCAGGGCATCTGCCAGCTCCTCGTTCCTCCCAGGTGTCAGATCACGCTGCGTGAGGTTCGTCCTCAGCAGACGCACACCTGCAGGCAGGGCCTGATGCATGCCTCATTAACCTGTCCGGACTTGGTGCATCCTTAGGTTAAATTATCTGCCCAGGGTCGTTGAAGGCTGTAACGACTCAACAGACTAGACCTGCATGCAGGGCGGCGCCAGCGCCTGAGGCGCCGGCCGGCCAAGCAGGCCAAGCAGGCCTGAGCGTCTGAGCGAGGCTGGGACACAGCTGGTTGGCTCGCAAACATGGGCACTACACGAGATGGCAGGGTCGTCGGTAACCCACTAGTCGTTGCCACAGGTGAGCCAGTGCCCCTTGTCAACTGCTGCACCTCGGCACCCTCACACAACCCGCGTGGCGTAGCTGTGAGGCTGCATGCCTGCAGATCAACAGCGTTGCTCAACCTTACACCCGACCAACACTCCTATGCCAGACCAGCCCAGCAAGCACCTCTGCCAGCTCAGACAGCACCTCTGTGCCATCTCAGCAGCAGACCTGCTGCCCAGGCCAACCAAACCGGCACCCCTGTGTCCCACCCACCGCAGGAGATGTCAAATCCGACGCCCCCCGGGGACACGATGCCCTCCCCGCCTGGCTCCATGTCAAATGCAGCCACGTGGCCTGTAGCAGGGGGCCAGGCCAGCCCAGTGTGGGAGGATTATCGAGAAACAAAAACAAAGGTGTTCGTCTTGGCCTGGTTCTCAAACTGCTTGTCCATCTGCTTGGTAAAGGTCTCAAACTGCGTGCTCTGCGCCTCAGGAGACAAGTTGACCTCACCCACTCATGAGGCGCAGGGCACGCAGTATGAGACCTTTACCAAGCAGTTTGAGAACCAGGCCAAGACGTTGTCCTGAACAAAAACACAGGTTTCAAGTATGAGCCTCAAGTGTTTTAGTCCAGTTGTACACATCTGGGCTGCCGCTGGTGCCGCTGTGCGCAGAACAGCAGCAGGATGAGTGGGCTAACAGGCATGCCAGATGCAGGAAGGGACACATGCCTTGACATACAGTACACTCGGGAATGCACACAGAAAACCTTTCATGCCGTGGCGGATGCGGTCAAGTGTCGTAGAAAGGTCGCTCTTGGGCGCGCACAGCGCTAGTTCTACAGCCCCGCCGAGGACAGCTGAGGTTTGCAAGCAAGTGATGCAGCTGTCGCTGAGGCTTGCAAGCTGCACCCATGGCTGGGCAGCAGGCAGGGGAAGCCGGCCTGGCGGCAAACCAAACAGAACGCTTTGCGCAAAGTGGCTGCACTCACCGATGGCAAAGGCATAGCCGCTGTGAAGGTCTGGTAGGCCCAAGGAGGCACCCACAACGCCTGCATCAGCAAGAAACAGGCACCTGTCTTTGCTTCAGTCAACTCGGCACCTGAGACAAGCCTCTGCAGGGCTGCGGCAACTGGCGCAAGGGTGATCAGCCAGAGCATGGGAGGCTCCTTATCGCTGGACCGTTGGGTGAGGAAGCGTGCAGGTGCACGATGTTTACCTGGCAGCGTGGCAATGTTGGCCAGCTGCTGCACTGCGGGCAGGAAGCCGCCCGGCTGCGCCTTCTCTGCCTCCTCTGCCAGCGCTGCCAGGAGCTCTGGCGAGGCCAGCACCTTTGCTGGCACCCTCATGCCGGGGGCTTGGCCCTTTGGGATGGCCCACAGGTTGGGTGCAAGCTGCTGGAAGGCAGGCGGGGCGCGAGGCGTTGCTGGCGGCGTCTCAGGGGCGGCGGGGCGAGGGGCGGAGCTGCTGCCGCCGCCTCCTCGTTTGCGGGCCTCGGTCGCCAGGTAGCGCTGCTGCCGCCAGGGCGCCCTCGCCGCTGCCATCCGGCTGGCCAAGGCGCGGGCGAGGCTCCACGCCCGGCACACGAGACCACGGTTCATTGGGTTTGCGGGTTCAAGACAAGTGATGGTTGGTGGCCAGGTGATATATAATGATGAGACGGAGCCCCCGCGAACAGAGCAATGGCCGCAGATAGATGTTATCACCAAGGCGGTGGGCGCCCTCGGTCAGCCCCGGTGCACAGACGGCACATGTCAGGGAGAGGAATCTTCTCTCGAGGGCGCCGAAGCCCAGGGGCAGCAGCCGCGGTTGGCCGCCACCTGGGTGCAGGCTTATGCACGGTTTCGTCTTTTCTTTCTGAGATTGTGACACAAAACCAGCGCATGGTTCTTCAGCAGCGCGACTGGCTTGTCCACAGCTTGGCGTGTGGCCGGCAGCACTGCGCCCGGCGCTTGCGCCCTAGTCAACCTACGTGCTGACCTCAGCCTGAGGCTCGGGCAAACATACCCACAGACAGCCGGCCTCCAAGGTGCTAGATTCATGCAGAAGCATTTACGCAGAGCGGCTTTGGAATTGGAATGTTCTGTCCTGAGAGCGTTTGGCAGAAGCATCAGAGACGGTGCGCCTGCGGCTCAGGTGCTCCCAGTCAAACTTGCCTTTCCATGTCAATGAAGCGCACCCAGGCTGTGATGCAGCAGGAAAATGCACGTCCAGAGGTTGCACCGAATTGGCGGCAGCCGAAACTCAACGGCAGCACGTTTCGGGCACAGTGTGGCAGCGCGCAGCAGCGGCAGGCGAGGGCGGCGAGGGCGGCGGGCGAGAGCGCAAGTCCCCATCAAGCACCAGCGCCGCCTGTCCTCATATTTGCGCTCCTGTCCTCTTATTTGCACAATCGCAGCCTGATTGGCCGAGAGGCTCCTCTGTGGCCGCCCATGCGCGCGCCTTGCAAAGCAAGCCTGCTGCGCAAAGCCTGGCCTTGCCGTTGCGACACCCATCGGGCCACCCCATCTCCATCCGAGCAAGCTACAGACACTTTCCCAGCTGCACTTGAACCACCCGCAGCGGAGACCCTTCAGGCCCCTCTCACGGAGCTTCCCCCGCCAGGTGCGCCGCTCGACAAGCCGCCGAGATGCAGCCCTTCCGAAGGCCCCGGCCGATCGCAGCCAAGCCCCTCTGGTTGCGAAGTCAGCGGAGCCTGCAAAGCAGCCCTTTGGTTTCCCTTGCCCCCCTGCAGAACCAAGGCGCATCTCTGGCCCTCCAGGCAGCTTGACCACGCATCAGTCGCAGCTTGGCCGCCAGGTGAGGAGTCGCAGCTCCTCCGCCCGCGCGTTCGCGTTCGCTCATCCCCACGGCCAGCGCCTCTGCTCAACCGCGATGGGCTCCTGCGGTCACTCGGAACTTGCTGGGTGCGGGCGCAGGGCGTCACGGTATCGGCCGAGCGACCGCGGCCTCGGCGCTTGGCCTCGGCGCCTTGGCCCGGCAGGGCTCGCCCTGTCCCTTGCCTCCATCTGATCGCTCGTGCACTCCCCTTGTCTGCCGTTCCCGCCGCCCGCGCAGAGCTACCAGGCCGACACCAACTAAAACTTGACTGTCTCTCTGGCGCGCTCAGCAGCACTTACAAAGCTGTCACACGCACTCACACAGCTGCCAGCGGGCGCTACGGCAGGCAGCAGCCACGATTCCGCCCCTCACATGGCTGCACACCTTGGGGCGCCGACGCCGGCGCCGCTCAGCGCACAGGTGGGCGCAGGGGTTGCTCGTTGCACGCTGTGTTTGCAAGGGCGCTCTGCTCTCATGTGTCAGTCATGCCGAAGAGGTTTGGAGGGTGCACCCCTTGTTGCGCATGCCTGGGGCAACAAGCAGCACAGCTCTTTTGTCGTTTGCATATGCTGCCGGTCCTTCTTGCGCCCGCGTTTGAACCGCCGGCGCGCCCGCCCACCCCACTCGCAGGCATTAGCAAACATGAATGCAGCAGGCTTTGCACCGCTGCCCTCGAGCGCACCACTGGTGGCGCAGCCACAGGCCAGCTCGCTGGGGCTTCCGCTCCTGCACCTGCCACCGGGCGTGAAGGTGTGCGAGAATTGCGGCACCACAACCACGCCCCTGTGGCGCAAGGACCGTATCACTGGCATGATGATGTGCAACGCTTGCGGCATCTTCTTCAAACACCACCAGAAGCACCGCCCGGTGGAGCTCACGCTGCAGCCAAACCGCGTCCAGCACCCACCTGCCGCGCCGCCGGCGGCAGCACCCACGTCGCGCCCAGCGCATTCTGCAGAGGACAGCGACGCAGAGGAGGGCGGCATGGCCGCCGCCGCAGCCGGCACAGGGGTGCTGCACCCTGCAGCGTGGCTGCCGACGCGGCCGCGGCGGCGCTCGCTGCCGGCAGCACCCACAGAGAGCGATTACAGCGAGCAGTCGGATGAGGATCCGGAGGAGCGGCGGCGCTCGCTGCGCCCACGCCGCGCACGCCAGGCAGCTGAGGAGTACCTGCATGAGCTGGCGGCAGGCACGGCTGGGGCAGCTGTAGCTGCCATGGCCGCTGATGTTGGTGCCGCTGGCGAGGGGGAGGAGGAGCTGCCGGATGCGGGCGCATATGAGAGCGACGGTGGTGAGCCTGAGCCTGGGCTTGTTGCCGCCTGCTGGTGCTGGTGGTTGTCCTGGTCTCTGCTCACAAGTGCTGTTGAATTGAAACGGCGCCACACTGCTGCTGCCCTATGCTCTGCAAATCAGCTGCCTGCTGCCTGGCATCTGCCGCTGTGCGTCCTCCTCACTGCGTTTCATACCGCCCCAGCCTCAACCTTCCCTTTGCCCTGCCCTGCCTGCCCCGCGCCTGCAGCATCTGAGCTGAGCAGCGTGCAGCTGCTGGACGAGGCGGCAGCGGAGCGGCAGCGGGTGGATCTCATCAACCGGCTGGTCAAGGAGGCGCTGACCGCTGACTTTGATGGTGGGTGCTGGCCGGCTGCCGTACGGCTGCCGTGCAAGCTGGAGGGGAGGAGGGCGGCAGGGGAGGATTTAGGGGAAGAGGGGAGGACTCGCATTGTGTGCACGATTGAGGCGTGCGGCGATGCGTTGTGGCCGCCCATGCAATGCTTGCTTGCAGGAGGCTGACGTTGCTTGCGGTTGCCCGTGCGTACCGCCTCCTTCTGGCTGCAGGCGCAATTGAGGGCCTCAAGTCGCTGAAGCAGGCGCGCATCACAGACCCTGCCACGGGCCAGTCGTTTGGTCTTGTGCGGCTGTATGCCGACCCTGGCGAGCCGCTGGTGGCCGCTGTGCTGCAGAAGCCGGCACGGCCCGCCAAGGCGGCGTCGCACCACCGTGGCGGCACGGCCAGCGGCAAGCCCGTGCAGGTGAGTTTTGAAGCATGCTGCGCCTGCTGAGCTTGTTGATAGCTGCGTCATAGGTTGAAGAGCTGGGGGCTGTGTTCTTCCTCTTTCTCTCGGCGGCAGCCTTGCAGGCAACAGAGGCGTTTCTAGCCTACTCCCGCCTGCTCGCGCACAACTGACGATCCTGGCGCTTCCTGCCCGCCCGCCCGCCCGCCCTGCCGCAGACCTGCTTCAACTGCAACACCACCAGCACCCCTCTGTGGCGCAAGGAGCGTGAGACGGGGCGCATGTACTGCAATGCCTGCGGCATTTTCAAGAAGACGCACGGCATTGAGCGGCCGCTGGGTGCGTGCCAGGGTCGGCAGGGAGGGCGGGCAGGCGGGTGGGAGGGATGATGATGCAGGCAGGGCTGGAGAGCGGCATGCTATGCACTCCTCCGCTGGTGTTTTGTTGCCCTGCCTGCTGTTGCGCTCAGTGCAGGCTTGCTGTTGCACTCATGCGCAGGCGTGCGGTTGCCCTGCATGCTGTTGCCACTCATGTGCAGCGCCCAGCGTGTTGTGCGTGAAAAGCGTGCCTGAACATGTGCAGCAGCTGGCACAGTGGGTCCCCTCTGCACCTGCCCCGCCCTGACGGCACACCCTACCTGGCCGCTGCTGCAGGCACATCGCGCTTCAAGCAGTTTGCATCGTCCCACAAGGGAGGGCGCGGCGCAAAGCGGGGGCGTGGTGGCGGCGCCCGCGGCGGCAAGCGCGGCGGCGCCAAGGCAGGCAGCCCTGGCCTGGCGGCAGACAGCGACAGCGAGCCAGAGAGCCACACTGAGATGAGCATCAGCGAGGCAGAGGAGGCAGAGGAGGGGCCCATGCACCAGCGGCCTCGGCGGCGCAGCATCAGCAGCCAGGGTGCGGCGCCAGATGCAGCAGCGCCTGCTGAGCCACCTGTGCTCGCGCCTGCCGCTGCCGCCGCAGCAGCAGGGGCAGCAATGGCAGGCGAGGAGGCCCGGCGGACCACTTCTGGCCGCACTGTGCGGGTGCCGCGCACCCGGCTGGGCGACGCAGCAGGGGCGACCTCCCCTGAGCTGGCAGCTGAGCTGGCGGCCGCCGAGTCGGCTGAGCTGGCAGAGTATGAGGTGGCAGAGGCCGTACGGCGGCAGCAGCTGCCTATTCTTCCGCACCATATCTCCCTCTTCAAGTCAGCCCCAGTCGCAGCACCCGCCCCAGCGCCAGCAGCGGCGGCGGGGCTCCCTGGCGGCGGCGGCGCCGCGGCTGCTGCACTGCTGTTGCAGTTGCCACCCATGGGCGGCACAGCCCCGCCGGCAGCGCAGGCTACGCTTAGCGCGTGCTCGGATGTCTCCGCTTACAGTCAGCCCCCGCCGCCGGCAACGGCAGCCAGCATGCCTGGCGGCATGGCCGCGGGCCTCCCCTCCTACGGCGTGCCTCTGCTGGGCCTGCTGCCTGTGGGCAGCAGTGCTGATGCTGCAGGCAGCAGCCTGCCTTCCTTGGCCCCAGCCTCTGCCAACTGCTGGCCTGCACAGCAGCACTGGGCAGCACCGCTGCCGCCGCGATATATGGCGGCACCGCCTGCCGCAGGGGTCGCAACGCTGCCGCTGCCGGCGGTGCCTTACCACCGGTAGCAAGCAGGGGTTGAGCACCCAGCTGCTGCCCCGGCCCCTGCAATCAACTCAACATCTGAACACTCCAGCCATTGCCGGTACCACTAGCCAAACGCATACAGCCAGCTGCGCTCAAGGCTTTTTTCAGCCTTGGCTGCCGCTGCCACCTGTACATTATGTCATTGCCACACCCGACCCCCCCCCCCCCCCCGCTCTGTTTCGTCACACTGCCCCTTCGTTCCCCATCTTCCCCTTTGCTTCCATCCCATTTTGGCCCGAATGCAAAAGCTGACGGCATGCGTACATAGACTTTATCGCTACCTACCCACATTACAAACATCGGGGTCACGGTGCCATTCCCATTTATCCACCCACCCCCCGCTCCCCTGTGCCCTTTGCCTCCTTGCCACACCTCGCCTGTGGCCTGTGCTCGAGGAACCCCTCCCCGCTGTACCACCACCTCTTTCGACTCTTCCCCCCACGGCTGGCCAGCCTGCCACCCTATTTTTGCCCCCTCCCCGTCGTGCCCCCCTCCTGCTCTGTGCCCCCTGCTTCTGTACGCCCCCTGGGCATGTGCCATGCTGCAAGACAGGCGCATGCCCCCCAAGCCTCTCTGTTTCATAGCTCCTTCCTCCCTGTGCCTGCCTGTGCCTTCTGTATACCCCCCGCCGCTTCCTGGCCTTCTCTTTTCATTCCCCCCTCAGCCCCAACCCTGTGGCGCCCGTCAGAAGGCGCGCTGTACCACCAACACCTCCTCAACACCCCAATCAACCCCTCTGCCAAATGCCCAAACAACTATCGCCCACCGATTCATTTGGGGCCCCTGCAGCGTTGCGAGTGTTCTGTGCTCTCGTGTGAAGACACTGCAATTGTGACCACCCAAGCTCAAAGTCTGTAATCTCTAGATCCTAGAAGAGAGAGGGGCGTGTTGCCGAGGAATGTGGGTGCCAACACAATAAGGGTTGGGAGCAGCCTGCCTGAGCCACTCGGTGCCGCCCCACTTGCGCCTGCCTGCGCCCGCCTGCGCTCGCCTGCGTTGCCCAGCCTCGCCTGTTGCCGCATGTGCCACCCCCGCCCCGTCTGCGCCACCCGCCCCGCCTGCGCCCGCCTGCCCTACCCAGCCCTCACACAACCCAGCTGCGCCCCCGCCAGAATGCGGCATGTTCTAAGCCAGCTACGTTGCCCACTGCAGTGGCAGCACTGCCTGGCCTGCCGCTAAGCGGGTACCCCAGCCACCCCACACCCTGGCCGCCACCCCGCATGTGTTCCAACCTGGGCAGTTTCCCTCCCATGTGCTTTGCATGGCCGCGCCAGCGATTCCCCTTTCCCCCCTTTCGGAGTTGCCTGCCAGTGTTGGGGTGCTTACATGGTGTGGTGCAGTGCTTGCAGGAAAGGCTGAAACAACAACAATTCGTTGGTACATCCCCTCCCTGATGCCAGGGAAGGTATGGGTTTGGATGAAGAGCAACTGCTGCCTTGCTGGCAGGCCCCACAACGTGCTCACATCTTCATGGGCACTGCCTGCGTCGGGGCTGCGTACACCGGCGCCTGGTGCACCACTTGCACCATCTGCATCGGACGCTCGTCAATGGGGCAGAAGCAGATGCAAGGGAACAGGAAGCAGCCGATGAGCCAGGAAATTGGCCCGCAGTATCTCTCCCGGTGCACGTGCACCATTTGCACTCCTGGCTGCTGCACGTATTGCGGCTGCTGCTGCACATATTGCGGCTGCTGCATGTGCACAGGTGCGGGTGCAGGTGGTGGCATCGCGGGAGGGATGCCCTGCACGTGCTGCTGCTCCATGTGCTTCTCCATCGCTGCAGGTGCAAGGCGGGGGGAGGGCGCTGCGGATGAGCGCAGCTGCAGCAAGAAACAGAGGTGGCGGGAGGCCAGGCACGCAGAGGGGCAGCGCCGGCGCCAGCCGGGCGGCCTAGTTGGAGAGGCCAACCTGGCGGCCCGGTTGGAGTGGCATTGCCGCCGCTCCCCGCATTAGCAGGCGCCACAATCAAAAGCAAACAAGCCCCTGTAAGCAAGCGGCTTGCATGTACACCCGGCGTGCATGTAGCAAGAGCTTACCCTTGGAAGAGTTTTGCAGCCGTTGCTGGGCTCCAAGAAAGACTGCAGCTGAAAGGGGTAGATACGTGAGGCGAAGACGTGTGCTGCGCCTGCAAAGTGCCGCGGCGGTCGCAGGTGCTGGCGCCGCAAGCTGGCCGCCACACCATGCCTACCCGCCTCTACTATCCCGCTATGTGCTTTGGGGACGTCGATCGCGTAGCTGCCTCTTCACCTGCCCGGCAAGCCCCTGCAGAGCTCTCGCACCTGCCAACCGGTCGGTCCACAAAGCACTTTCAGGCCTGCTTCAGAGTTGGAAATTGCTGTGTGGGAGGAGGGGGCTCGATAAGGATAGTGAATCCGGGTCTGCCGCGTCGGAGTACTGGAATGGAATGGGCATTTCAGGCCATAGAATCCAGCCGATCCTGGTTCAGGCTGCGGGCTCTCAGAGGAAGGGCAAGGGCGTGTGTGCAGGCATGCTTCAACAGACCCATTGCCGCTGCCGCCGCAGGTGCCGCCGCCGCCGCAGGTGCCGTCGCCGCCGCAACACGGCGCCACTGTGCGCCACTGCAGTGGCACTGCAACATAAGGCCTGCGCCTGCACCGCACACCTCCCGTGAGACTGCCGGAAGCAGTAGCGGGCTGGCATTGTGCCATTCCGCCCACACTCAGTGTGGGCCAGGCTGCTATCACGCACCGCAGCTGCCGCCGCTTAGTGCTCGGCGTCGCCGCCGGGCAGGTGCTACCAGCAGTGCTACCAATCTCCCTGACAACCCCACTCACAACGGTCCATCTGCAGCTGACCTAACTTCTGTATACTGCCAGACAAGCACCACAGCCACATCCTGAGCTCATGCCCTCCTGTGTGCACGTGGCCACGCCAGTGCAACGGGTGTTGTCTGCCAGTGTTGGGGGGTGCTTACATGGTGCGGTGCAGTGCTATCAGAAAGGCTACAAGGGAAACTAAGAATGTGGTGCAGTGCTTCCAAAACAGCTGGACACCTGGTTATTTTTATTGAACAAACGCTCCATTGGTGCACAGCAGGGTGAGGGGCAGGGAGGAGGCGGGACCTTTGGGAGCCGCCACGCCGGCAGGCCTGGCGGCAGCCGACGACCGTCACACCAATTCTTTGATGCAAGGGAAGGAAGGGGGTGAGAGGATCGGGAGCTGCCTGTCTGTCAGGCCTGACTCACTCACATCTTCAAGGGCTCTGGGGCGGCGTACGTCGCCGGCGCGTGGTGCACGACGCGCGTCTTCTGCACTGTCCGTGAGTCGATGGGGCAGAAGACGATGGGCCAGAAGAGGAAGAGGCCGACGCACCAGGTGGCTGGGCCGCAGTAGTGCTCTGTGTGCTCCTCCACAATGATTGTTGGCTGCTGCTGCACGGGCTGCTGCTGCACGTGGTGCACATGCACCACAGGTGCAGGGGTGCCCTGCACCTGCTGCTGCTCGATGTGCTTCTCCATTCCTGCGGGTGCAAGGCGGAGGGGGCGCTGCATTTAGTGCAGCTGCAGCAACAACAACAACAGAGGCGGCGGGAGCCTGTGGCGTGACGCAGGGGGCAGGCGCCACAGCGGCGGTGCCGGCGCCAGCCTGCCGGCCCATTTGGAGAGGCATTGCCGCCGCTCCTCGCATTGACAGGTGACACAATTAGAGCAAACAAGCAGTTCCCTGTGACCAAGCAGTCCCCTGTACGTTCGGCATGTGCTTACAGGTAGGTCGCTGGAAGAGTAGGCAGTCTATGGTGGGCTCCGAGCAGAGTCTGCAGAGGGCAGGGGCACATGTGTAAGTGTGAATCATTGTGCTCGACATCCCCCGCCGGCAAAGTGCCAGCCGCCGGGTGGGGCTGCTGCGAGCAGGCGGTACTCGCCACACCAGCCCTCCCCGCCTCTACTATCCCGAGGTGCGCTTGTGGTGACTTCGCTCGCATTGCCGCCTCTCTCCTGCCCAGCAAGCCCCTCTCGCACCTTGATGTCAACCGGTCCACAAAGCACTTGCTGGCCTGCTTCAAAACTTAGAAATGCTTTGCAGAGTGGCAGGAGGAGGGGCTCCCCGAATTTATGCTTGTGGATCGGCCCTGCCGCGTTGGCCGTATTGGTATGCTGGGGAGCCATAGCAGCCAGCTTTCCATGAGTGCACACGAAGGGAAAGCATGCCTGTGAGGCAGGTGTCAGCAGGCCACGTGGCACGATCACATCAGCTGCTGCCAGCAGCCACAACAGCCATTCGCTCTTGGCTTCACCGCCCCGCTGCTACTAG